>CM014736.1:50511040-51057855 GCA_004329165.1 Spatholobus suberectus
AAATGGGCAAACTGCTGATCCAAGTGAATCACTGTAAGAACCTTGGTACTGCAAAGCAAAGTGGTAGACCTGTTGGGCAGTCCTTAACAAGAGCTTAGAGTATGATGGGTCAACCCTTCTGAAAACAATGGATGCAGCAGCAAGGGCAGCAGCAGTTTCAGCAGCCACATCTGAACCAGGGCTGTTGGGGGAGACCCAATACACAGTTCTGACAGTGTCCATGTCCTCTGGCCTTTCCCAACATTTGTGGTCCACATTTGGGTCTCCAACCCCAACATAGAGCCTGCCAGGTGTGGATGTGGCACACTTGAGGAGGTAGTCTGTGGCCCAACGAATTGAAGCTCTTGCCTCTTTGATTTGGGGGCCCATTCTCTTGCCATATTCAATTGTGCCCCATGACAGCATGGTGGTGGTGAAGGCCATTGGAAAGTTGAACTTCACGTTGTCTCCTGCGTCATAGTACCCTCCACTTAAATCCACCTGCCAAACAAAGTTTGGATATGTAAGACACTTCCTTGTTCAATTGGATATAATGTAAATGATGATTTATTTTTTTTACTAGTTTAAATTTCATATTGTTAACTAATTAAAGATTAACATATTATTTTTAAAGTAATTATTATAAAAGTAAATAATTTTACTATATATGATAATATATGATCATATGACGGTAAAAAGTTTTTACATTGTCAATACATCTTGATTAAATTCTTTTTTATAAAGACTTTTGGAATGGATTTATTGTATATTTATTATTTAATTATATGTTGTAGCATTATAAACAAGTATTAAGATACTGACTATTTACCAGTTTTTAATTACTCCTTTAATAAGACAACAGACGTGGACACTTTAATTACTCCTTTAATAAGACAACAGACGTGGACACAATTGCGATGTTCATCATGCAATTTAGAAAGAAAAAAAAAAGCAACTGGGAAGATTTTTTGTTTGTTTGAAAGTACATCATCAATCTAAATAAATATGAATTTAATTGGAATGTATTTTTTCACATTTATTATTTAATTATGAATTTACTTATAATTAAAAATTATTGATATTTGGGGTGACTTTTTTTTGATACGTGACTTTTAATTGTTTAACAGTGTAAAACTCTTTAAACTAAGAGTGTATCAAAATTAAACTCTTAATTAAAACTGGTTTTATTTAAGCATTATTGCTTATAACTTGCTTTACACTATTACTTAAACGGTTAGATAAGGACTTGAAACTTGTAAAACTGAAAAAGACTAATGCATTCCTAGACTTGAGTGAAGGAATGATTGTATGATGTTTCCGACATTGACAATATGAATAGACTAGGAATCCTTCTTTCTTTCTTTTTTAGAGTAAATTATATTGATATTTTTTGAGGTTTTGTCAAATTTTGTTTAATACTCTTTTTTTTTACGTTCTACACTAATCCCTTTACTTGCCCAATACCCCTCAACTTATTTAAAAAAAAATGTTTATTTTACTCCTTATACATTACATTAATTCCTTTGATTGTTTGAACAATATTACATCGTGTACCTTTATAAGGGAGCTTGTGATAAACGTTAAAAAAACAAGAAGGTTATGTGCAATCTCAAAAAATATCAAGAAGTGTTAATGTAATTTATTTGTTTTTTATTTGAACTTGGTCTTTATTTTGTGTATACAAAAGGAATCTTTCAGCTTTGTACAAAATGGGATCGTTTGAAAACATTTAAAAAGAAAATATTTAAAAAATCTCACCGAAAGAAACAAGAAAATAATTTCAAAAGAATATTGACAAAATTTTGGGTTTGGTCGAGAGGCTTCAATAGTTTTTTACTTTTTACTAAAAACTATTAAGATGTTTATATTTTTATATATTTATTTATTTAATAAACTACTATAATATTATTATAAATAATTTTAATTCAAAAACTAAATTAGTTTTTTTATTTTAATTTGAGAATTTAATACATAAAATAGTAAAAGCATTCTAACCACTTCAATCCTTAAAAAAGAGAATAAATATAGTAATCAATATTCGGCATCATTAAAACGGTTGACTCATGATTGATACAACTTTTTTAAAGAAAAAAATGTTTACTTTTAAAAATTTTGTCAAAAAAGTGAAAAATGGTTCAAAATAATATTTTTTTATTTTTTTAAAATAAGTTGAGCTAAACACGCAATAATTATTTTGTAATACTCCTTTACCTTATTATGTTACAACAGTGTACTGTCACGTGAAAAAGGAATTCATGTCAATCAAAATTTACTATAAGGAAATATTTGACTTTAAACCATACAAGGGCAGCAATGAAGCAAAGATTCAACAAACATCTAATCGAACAAAGAGAAAAAATGAAAGAAAACTAGCATCAAAGAAGAGTTTTAAATCAACAAGGAGATTCCTTGTTGTTGAAACCTTAATTAAAATTTGAGTAATGATAAACGTTCACCCCATTTTATAGTAGATTGAAGTGGAAAGTGGAGAGAGATAAGAAGAAAGAATAAAAGGTAGAAAAAGAAAGTGATAGATGGAAAGATGTGATGTGATAGAAAAATAAGAGAAAAATGAAAAGAAAATGAGATGAAAATAAGATGGAAGAGAAAATATATGTTGAGTATTTTTTTCAAAAATTTCACTATTGAAACATATAAATAGCAACAAATTCAACAAGGCATATAAGATGGGATGCTCCCTCATTATGTTGAGTTAAAACAAGCAAAAAAAAAAAAGTAAAAAAAGAGATTGTTACATTGGCTAGGCGACCATCAAAAAGGCCAGAATTGGATCTCCATGTGATTTGTTGGTCAGAAGGAACCCTTCCTGACCTCTGCCCTTGGAAAAACAATAAGGATTTAGCCAATGCTTCTCTGTAGTTTGGGTTGCATTGGACACTGCCCACCAACAAGAATGTGAGGAGGAACAATAAGACCAAGGAATTTCCCATGCTCACTTTTTGTTACCTTGTTGGTTGAACCACAAAAGTGCTTTGCTATGGAATTTGTTTATGACTTGTTGGTTGGAGCAAATGAGTTATATGCTCTGCCCTTTTTATAATAAGCTAAGGAGAATCAATCACGTGGCGTAAATCAAGGCTTTTCAATGACCAAACAAAAGAGACATAATACACAGTTTTATAGACTTCCTTAACCGCTCAATGGGAATTTGAAAAATCTTCATTGCATGGAGATTTTAAAAGGTAAATTCTATGGTACCCATATACTTTAATGGGTACTGGTATCTTTTTTGAGTAAAACAATAAATAATAAATACATAATAACATGAAATTGATAATATAGCTTATTGTTTAGGATTTTGTTATTTTTTAATTGTTAAATTATCTCTGAGATTACTTTTGTTGTCCATTTCATTTACATTAGTATATTTTTCATGTTCAATATTGAATTTTAAAAAAAATTGAAATAAATCTCAATTGATGAAATTTTTTGCAATTATAAAATTTAAAACACTATTACAATTAAACTCTAGCTCACTTATGATGTAATTTTAATATGCAAATAGTTAGTTTTTATTGTTTTAATATGAAAAGGTACCGATACCTTCTTAAAGTAAAAGGTACCAAAGCAATCACCATTTTAAAATGGATAATAAGATGTAAGCATCATTATAACATTTACGATAAGACGGTTTAAAACCGTTTTCTTACTATCCCTGTATTGTCACCAGTTTTGTCTTGCTTTATTGGGGTTGGGTCATCAATCTTTGTTTTTACAGTTATGAAAACAAAATTTTCACGGAAAATTGAATGAATATCTTGTTAATTTAAATCTTTCCAGGTTAATTATTGAGTCCCTTTTCGTGTATTTTCTTCCTATTGGACAGATGAAACCAGCTATTTATTTTTGCTCACGTGATTTATTAAAATGGCATAGATGCACAAAATAGTGAAACGAGAATGCTTAAGAGTACAAAAGCAAATTTCGTATTGTGACGTTATGTAACACGTTTGGTACAAGCCTGGAATTTAAAGTTGGAAACCATGTTTGGTTTATTATTTAAAAAATAATATTTCCAGAAAATAGTATTTTTGGAAATCTTTTTTATCTATTTTTTCCACAAAATTGTTCTTATGGAGAGGTGAGAATCTAACTTTTTCGAGTTGAAAAAAAGTTTTACCGCAATAAAAATATCACGTTACCTTTAATATGATAAATAATTAAAGTTTCTGAAAAAGGTTTTATTAAAACTAAACTTAAAAACCTTTAATTCTCAAGTAATAAATATAAATATTTTAAGAATATTTATGAGCAACTAAATAGATTTCGGTTACTCCTAGGAATCATGATTGCGATTCATGATTCCAGAATCATGATTCCTGGACATGAAAAAATTTCTCTTTTATCAAACGCACCCTTAATTTAAATAGTAATGTTGTGTCTATTATTCTCACATCCTTTTTGCTATTTTCACACTCATTATTTTTTTTACAAAAATACCCTTGATTTACAAAAAAAAAAAACAGTGAATTTCAATTTTGTCAAAATTCATGTCGAAATAATTGATATAAAATTACAACAGTTTTGTTAAATATTGCTTTAAGGGCAATTAGTGAAACATTTTTATTAAAAAGTATAATATTTAGTGTTATCTACGTATTCTCACTAAAATTTTTAATAAAAAAATTATTTATTGATTTCTTAACCATTATCTTTAAGAAAAAAATAGTAAAACCAAAATAACAATGCTAATAGTAAAGTACCACTTGCCAATACCATTTAGCATTACTTTTGATAAAAAAACAGACGAAGATCAAGAAACAATTATATCACATCTTAAACATGATAGGACCACATGAAACTGTAGGGCCATAAGTTTCAAAATTTCAAAACATACATGACCTAATCCTCTCATTATGTTCCTCACGTGATTAGCTCATGCTCCATCATAACAAACGCATGTGTCCTCAAATGGCTAAAATTCGAGCCCCTAATACCTGTTTGGGGGAAACAAGTTTGTAAAAGTTGACTCCATCCCAGAAATTAAAAAGAGCAAAGTCCCTAATATTCCTTATTGGTTTATTGTTATTCTCCTTTTGTCAAAATTGGCATGAAAAGAAGAGGCGTGAATGGCGCCATTTTGAGGGTTACACCAAAATGGGCCTCGAATTGCGCTAAGCAAACGGCGCCGAATTGTTGATCCAAAAGGGATTAATTAGCATAATCACTTATCTAATTTCTTGTTTTTTTTGTGTTTTTGCTTTCGAATGTTGTGCTTTACTTGGTATTTCCCAAATCCTATCTTCTTTTTCCTATGCTTTTGGACCAAGACTTTGAATCTCCTCTTTCCACGATTTAAAGTTATTTAGTTCAATTTTCGTGAAATTGCTTATTATAAAATTGTGGGACATGCAATAAATTAAAGCGAACCCTTGCAAAATGGGATGAACCATCTCGCAGACTAATATGTATGTAGTTTAAAAATTTTGTTCTATTTGTACCAAAGAGTATTACACCTCATCCATATTACTTAAAAGTCTTCATAACTAATCCAATTTTAATGGTTTACAAGGAAATAAGTTTTGAATAATAATTTCTATTACCAAAGATCAATATTTCTTTGTTAAAGAATTGTGAAACATAAATTAGTTTTGTAATTCTTTGAAAAGAAGAAGAAGAAGAAGCTAGTTTGTAATAAAAATGAAGTTAATTCATATAAGAAGGGAAATCCATAACATGTTTCTAAATTTTGCAGATTTTGATGATATACCATTTAACTTTTCATTTCAACATCTAACATTCTAACTTTGATAAAAACTTCTTTTTTATATTTTCTTTCCTGTTTTTGCTATAACGGTTTCACACCCTACATATTTAAAATGAAAACAACGCTTTAAATCTCCGCAAAAAATTGTTGAGTAAACCTTCAAGTCAAGTTAGATATAAAGCAATGTACATACTTCAATCAAAGAACAAATAAATAAAAACAATTCATTAGGTTAAAAGCGGTTGACATACAGACAACACAGATGGATAAAATGATATAAAAAAACCATGGATAAATTGAAATAAAAAAATCATTAAAGTATTACCTTTTCTTCTAAATAGTCTACAAAGTAATGAAATTATATAAATAATTTCTAAAATATTGAAAATTCATAAAGTTAGTCCCTGCGTTAATATATTTTACTAACGTCAAGGGACTAATTTGAAGAATACTTTAGTGATTATGTGGCATGATTTCTAATACTTTAAGGACTATTTATATAATTTTATTATTTTAAAGACTATGTAGGAGAGAAAATAATATTTCAGGGACCAAATTGATGGTTTATTCAAAAGAAAATTGACGTAATTTTCAAAGAGAGATGAATGAAAATTTGAAAATTAAAATTGTTTTTAAATTATCGAAGACTTGTAGTTGTATACGTTTTTGGGAAAAGAATAATAGATGAAGACCAAAGTAGAGCGTCTACCAGTTAAAGTTTCCAAGCACAAAAGAAAAACAATAAAGAAACAAGAATTCCAACGTGTATTTTGTTCATTCACAAGACAAGTTTGAGTATCGATGCATGCATATTGTGAAAATCATTTCTCCGTACTATCCAAAAATCAAAACTGGTATTGACAGTTGAATATGCAAGATTCGTATGTACCATGCATCTGGCCAAAGAGGGTCGTCAACGGAGATTGCATAAAGAAAGGCTTTTGAGGTTGCTTTCTCCAGTGTTCTACGCTAATACTGTAGGCCTTTGACATAACCCTAAAAATAAGTAAATGATGGTAATAATGTTATAAAGAAATGTTTTGTTGAAAAAAGACCCGCGACACTAAAATGATCTTCTAAAAATTTTATACATCAATTGAGTTCTTCGATAGATGTGAACGGAAATGTAGTAATGTAAGTTTGATACTGTTGGTATTGTGACAAAGTGCAAATGTGCACTTACATAAGGCATTGCGAGGTTCAGGTATATTATTAATACTCACGAGTAATTTCTTGTTGTAATCCTTTAATTTAGAAATTAAGGAGAATCTTGGAGGATTTTATTCCTTAATCCCTTAACACGAGAGATATGTAGTGATATTTATTTTCTTTTAAAAGATTAACTATTTATTTAGTGGGTTCTTAACTAAAAAATAAGGTCCTTCAGGTGTGTTGACCCAAACTCCACTTAGCTTGAACTATGAAACCAGTATTTCAATATATTTGTAGATGAGATTAGCTTACTCACAATGGTTAAGGTTTAGGAATACGGATTAGTCTCCTTTAGTTATGTGTGTGTGTTCCAAAGTTTCAATGAAGAGGTGAGCATCAGCACTTTAACACTCAAATTAATGAGTTCTAGTTTGGGAATGGATATGATAAAGAGTGTATGTCTAGGGTGATAGCGGGTACTCTTAATTTTTTTGGGTCGTTATGTTGTTATTCTTAATTTTGTAAGGTGAAATAATATAAAATGTGATACGCATGTAATGGTTTAAGCATTGTGAAATCTTGCCTATCCTTAATGTGGCCCTTGCTATTCTAACACCCCTTTTCACCCCTTTCTTTTTCAAAAACATGTAAAAAGACCTAAATACCCTTGTCCTTTTCCTTCCCCTCCCTCTTTTAAAATATTTCCTACCCCTCTCCCTCCCCCCCCCCCCCTTCTCAAATGCCCTTCCCTTCCCTTTCACACTCTCTCTCTTTCATTTCTCTTCCTCGCCCTCAACCACCTTGCTGTTGGAGCACCTCACGTCACAAGAAGTTCGTCTCGTTGGTGCGCTACACTCGCCTTCCCTTTCAAGCAGCCACTATTTCGTCGGAAGTTCACCTTCGCCTTCCCTTTCAAGCGGTCACTATTTCGTCGAAAGTTCACCTTCGCCTTCCCTTTCGCATTTCGATGAGTTGCTTTTTTTTGTTTAAACTTTTAGATTCCACATAATCGCGATTTAATACACAATGAAATTGCGATTCCGTTGTGCATCCAGGCTGGGTACAAAATGAAATTGCAATTTCGTTTTTGTATATGGGAAAATGGATAGAGGAGTGGCTGTGCCCCATGAACCTACATCAATGACTACTTGGAGTGATTGCACCACGTTTCTCATCCATATCTGATACCTCTAATGGCGGGAGATCCTCTGCAAGTTCCTATGCCGCAGCCTGGGCATGATCAGCATAGAGTTAGCCAAATGGAGTCTTCATTTAGTGATCCTCATTCATGCGAGGTTAGTATCCATATCTTTCTTGTTAAGACAAAGGACGAATTTATAACCCTCAAATATTTTGATAATAACAAACAGTTAATAAGTATGTTTTTATGCAATCGTCTGGTCATTCGTAATATGTTCACAAGCAACCATTTGATAATTTAAGCCCATATCGTCTTTATCTTTCTTTTGGATAAATTCAGTAACTAACAACTTACAAACGATGATCTAAGTGATCTGCGCATCAATCAGAACATAAACTACCTCGGTATGTATGAAGCCTACATACCTACTCTCGAGGAAAGACATCTTTATGCGAAAAAGAAGGAATGTGCGTGCAGATGTCAAAACGGGAAAGTAGATATGACTATTGCTACAAAATCGAGTACGAGAATAGTAAAGATAGGTTGACTGCTTTATCTTATCAAAGTGATAAGTTGGTAATAAGCATTAAATGCTCCAATGACTCTCTTCAATAGACAAAGGTTGTCTCCTACAAGTACTCACAATGGATACTTTTGGAGAAGCCTATATATAGAAGAAGAGACCTTAATCTTAGTGATTGACAAAATCATAAAATCTTTAACTGTTGGAAAGCTTTCATTGGGTAATCTTCATATTCTCTACGTGTAAAACTTTATTTGTTCTTCATTGTATATTCGTCTGGCAGGACGTTAAACCTAGTGAGGAAACTCATGTTCAACCTTTTCTTTAAGAAATTGGCAGAAGCTTGAAGAGGCTTTGATTCAAAAGAATACTTAGGTTTTGCTTGGAGAGGCAAGTTAAAGACTACTTGGGTTGAGCCTGAAGAGGCTTGTTGAAAGAATACTTGTAACTTGGATAAGTTAGTGGACCTTGGTTATTGCCAAGAACTGGACGTAGTCTCTGGGGTGAGACAAACCAATATATCTCCTGTGTGCATTCTTATTTCGTTTTTCAGCACTTGTCTTTCTTTCAAAACGTTTTTGAAAAACTCTTTTGTTTAAATCCTTCTGACGTTAAGTCTTTAAAAGAAAAGTTTTGCGAAAATTTGCTATAACACAACATAACACAATTCAACCCCCCCCTCTTGTGTTATCTCTGTGTTTTACATTTCTAATTTGTTTTTCTTGATTACAATGAAACCTTCTTAAATAATTGTTTGCATTTGTTTTTTGTAGGCATAGTGGGAGATAATAGCTTGAAACCTGGAGTGCATGCTAACCTGAGGGCAGTACCTACACACACAGACTTTGATGTCCTTTTGCAGGAGACCCTGGCCATTGCACAGGGAAACACGACATTTGGGTGCACCTACCAGAGGAAGAGGACTACCTCCGACAATTGATTTTTTTATTTATGTTTTTTACTGTTGGATATTTAGTATTTTATTTCGTATGTACGGATCTTATTGTATATATTTTTAGGATTTTATAGACGTTTTGAATTTTATATATGTTACACTTATTGTGTTTTGGTATCACTATTATGTTGTTACAATTAAAGCAGGCGATGCAAATAAAAAAACAAATGCAACGTAAACAATATTATTTGAATAAAATAAAAACACTTCTACATAGATTCGATACAAATGAAATAACAGTAGCAAAGTGCATCATCATGGTTCACTTAAACTAATGGTTGCTTGGTCGTTGGAGCTAGTCGACACCTTTGTTTTATGCAAGCACGCGATGATCTCTTTGGTAATTCATGGTCGACACAGACGGGTCAGGATCTCTTCAGGAGATCTACCTAACGTAGAGTATAATTCAATTGGCGTAAGTCTAGGAAATTGGGCAAAGATGGATAACATCCTTGTCATGTTTAATCCCTACAAACCCATAATGAACACAGCCATTCCCTAAAGATATAGGCTGACGATAATGAATATCAAATATTTTTTTGCTACTTCCAATCACATTATGAATTTTTTTCTCAGAGCAGCAACCATCATGTCTTCAGTGACCAAAAGAAATTTTGGACCATGAGGACATTGAAACAAGACCCCTTCAAACGTTGTTGCCATGTGACCACCGTAATACACCATAGCAAGGAATCCATCCATCTTCTAAGGAGAATAAACAATATGGTATGAAGATGGCTATGAAGAAAGGCAATGTTAAGTGCTTCAGAGCACACATATCTTTTATACTAGTGTAAATATTGTTTGCGCATCAGAGAATCATTAAAAGCTTTGTCCTATTCATTAGAAAAAGAAACGGTCGAGATTGCATTGACTAAATCAAGGATCCAAATCACATTGATTCAAACACGTGCCATGTTCACATTCCAGAGAATCATTAAAAGCTTTGTCCTATGCGTTAGAAAAAGAAACGGTCGAGATTACACACAATAAATTAAGGGTACAGATCACACTGATTCAAACTTGTGTCCTGCTCACACGTCAGTAAATCATTAAAAGATGTGCCTACAAAAAATGAATTTAAAAAATATAAACAATTAAGTTCCAAATACACAACGAAAACTCATTTTCATTGTGTATTTGGGATACATATACAACAGAAACGTATTTTTGTTATGTATATATGCTAAATACATGACCAAAAAAAAAGTACAAACAAAAGTTAAGGTGAAAAAAGTAAAAATTGGGGTAGAAATAGCACGGCCCCTTAATGTTGGTAGTACTCTCTAAACAATTGAGACTACTATAAGGCTATTGGGTCACTATGTAATGTCAAATCAAGCCTCTCAACGGCTTATCATGGAATAATAATATCTTTAAACATTAATTTAAATTAATGCTTATTTCGCATTAGAAAGAACCAAGTAATACACCAAAAACCAAAAGAAAGAACCAAGTAAAAAAATTATTGAATGACCAACTTGGTGCTAACATTTTGGTCCATTAGTAATGGTTTATTTATCTTGTTATATTATGCTTATGACAACAGCCTCACTTGGGTTTAAATCCATGATGATAGACAATCTGCAATCCCAATGTAAGTTCTCATTGAAGTTGCTGGTTTGTTTAGTTTTGGAATGAAAAAAGCTCTAGTCCTAGAAAAAAGCGGACCAATTGCTTCAACAATAGACAATAAAATTTGAGCTATGCCACGTTTCAACAATAGAGCTCAAAAGCAAAATCACCCATTTTTATGTAAATAAACTTCTTTGAACATCCGCAACTGCAGCTATTCCTTTGAACGTCATATCTGAATGGATAATTCTGCTATATACACTTTGTTGGCATTAGTGAATGTTCAATACTATATGAATTATATCACATTAAAAAACCATATGTACTCCAAACTGTTATGAAGTTTTGTACAAATACTGTCATCATCCTATCATTACTCTAGATACACTAGCTCACCACAGAAACAGATGTATAGATACAGGGTATGGGCGGATTCGGACTTTACAGATCTATAGAAGAATTCAACTCAGGATGATTTCACATCAAACCAAAATTGGATAAATCAACTGAGTCATTTTGAATCAGAATAATTTCACACGTCACAAGAAGTGTTCAGAAGGCTTGCAGCTAATTTATACAGCAGAGGTTCCAATACATCCTAAATACAATTGCTGCACAGCATCCATTTTAAAGCAACGTTCATTAGAAAAACTCTTCTTGAAAAGGTGAAAGTGGACGGTGACATGAGCTCTCTATTTCTTGGAAAGATCATCCAGAATATCCTCTGATTATCCAGCCAGGCTTACAAGAAGTAAACAAGAGCACCACACAGCTACAACCATGTCATTTAATGGCACTTTATGGCCATATCATGGAGAAGGATTACCAGTCTCGTCATCACAGAAGGCTTTTGGGAATAATCGGCCTTCACTTTCTGCTTCACTTTTGGGAGTAATCAGGCTTCACAGGAGCTACTTCTGGGAGTAATCAGGCTTCACTTTCTGCTTCATAGTTTACAAGGAAATCCTGAACTTCATATAATGCTGATTCCTTTGCATCAGTAGCATACAAAATCTTAATCGCTACAGACATCTGCATAAAAAAAGACATAACAAACGCGTAAGTTTATTTAATTCATTTTAAATGAATGCTCACTATATGACTATACATTTTAACAACCACCGATGACCAACTACTTTACGATTGGTCACAATCTTGAGCTATTTTGGAACTATCCCAGGTTTAGGAATGGATTATTTGTAAAATAAAAAGAACTGTAAGCATTTTCAAATACCAATACAGAACACCATCATCCAGTTACAATCCATGTCATAGTTAAAGATTCAGAAAAACCATGTTAGTAGTTGGTACAGATAAGAGGTAGAAAACTAAGTTATTAGAGTTCCAAACTCTACAAAGAATCATTGTTATTTGACTAAAGAAATATAAACACTTAGAACTCAAGGGAGACCACACATATCTCATTCACCTAACCAAACCCATGAGTGATATATTTTCAGCATATTATTCATAATTGCCAATTAAACATTCAAAATGGAGCAGCAAAGAAGAAAAGCATTTCTCCATATTCTCAACCAAACTATTGAACAAATCACATCCTTCATGACTATAACAAGCAAAATGACCCCAAATCTGTGGCACCTTAAGTAACAGTACCCAACATGCCTTGAATCCCAAATTTAACATGCTAAAACAAGCGAGACAATGCCTTCAGAATCCTTATATTATGCATTACTCGCAAACAGGCCATCATCATTAAGATTACTTTTCATTTTCTAAAGAACCCAAAATGCAAAATCACAGGCTCTAATTCATATACAGAATATAGAAATGCTAAACAAGAGAAACAGTTGCAAGACCAGCCATCAAGAATTATATCATCAAGCAAATTACATGAACCCCCAAAAAAGAGGAAATCTATTCAGCATGTTTATTCTCAACACCAAACAGGAATCACAAGTATTGAAAAAGAGAAAACAGAGACATATTTGACTGAAACCTGTCTGTCTGAATACACAACGGAAACGAGTTTATATAGGCTTATTACATTAATGATACATAAATAGAGAATATTTAGTTTCCTCTAAATCAATGATTACATGCCTATAAACTACAATAAATTCAGAATATTTTATTCTGATTTTCAACACTCCCCCTCAAGCTGGAGCATATAAATCATATGCACCCAGCTTGGTACATATATAGTCAACTCTTGGTCCCCTTAAAGACTTGGTGAAGATATCTGCTAGCTGGTCACTAAAGTTGATGAAGCTCGTGGTAATGTCCCCCGACTCGATCTTCTCCCTGATAAAATGGCAATCAACCTCAATATGTTTGGTTCGTTCGTGGAAGACAAGATTGGATGCAATATGCAAAGCCGCTTGATTGTCACAAATCAGCGTCATTTTCGTGGACTCTTCAAACTTGAGTTCCCTGAGAAGTTGCTTCAACCATATGAGTTCACAAGTTACTAAAGCCATGGCCCTGTATTCTGCTTCAGCACTAGATCTTGCTACAATATTTTGCTTCTTACTTTTCCAAGATATCAAGTTTCCTCCAACCAACACACAATACCCAGAGGTGGATCGCCTATCACTGGGTGAACCAGCCCAATCGGCATCTGAGTACCCAACTATCTGAGTGTGTCCCCTATCTTCATAAATGAGGCCTTTACCAGGAGCACTCTTAATGTATTTGAGTATTCGAATTACTGCATCCCAATGATCCTAACAAGGAGAGTTTAAGAACTGGCTTACCATGCTGACAGCAAAGGCAATATCTGGACGAGTGACTGTGAGATAGTTCAGCTTTCCAACCAATCTCCTATATCTCCCAGGATCTGATAAGGGCTCCCCCTGATTTGGTAGCAGTCTGGCATTAGGATCCATAGGAGTGTCTATTGGCTTGGCATTTAATAGTCCAGTTTCTTCTAGGATATCAAGAGCGTATTTCCTTTGAGAGATCACCAAACCATCCTTGGATTGAGCAACTTCGATGCCTAGGAAATACCGAAGCTTACCAAGGTCTTTAGTCTGGAATTGTTGGGAGAGGTACTGTTTCAAACGGAGAATGCCATGCTGATCACTGCCCGTAATGACGATGTCGTCCACATAAACAATAAGATATATGCATCCCTGAGGTGAATGGCGATAAAAGACAGAGTGGTTGGCTTCACTGCGAGTCAAACCGAACTGCTGTACAACGGTACGAAAGCGGCCAAACCACGCTCGAGGGGACTGCTTAAGTCCATATAGGGATCTACGAAGCCGGCACACCATAGTAGAGGACTCCCCCTGAGCAACAAACCCGGGAGGTTGCTCCATGTAGACCTCTTCATCAAGATCGCCATGCAGGAAGGCATTTTTGATATCAAGTTGGAAGAGGGGCCAATGGCGAATGGCAGCCATAGAGAATAAGAGGCGGACAGACGCCATTTTGGCGACCGGAGAGAAAGTATCAGTGTAGTCCTGCCCATACACTTGTGTGTATCCTTTAGCCACTAGACGAGCCTTGAAACGATCAATGGTCCCGTCAGGGCCAACCTTAAGAGTGTATAGCCAACGACACCCAACAGCGGACTTACCCGTGGGAAGAGGAACCAAATCCCAGGTACCACTGCTCTGAAGAGCACACATCTCGTCAATCATTGCTTGCCGCCAGTCAGGGTGAGATAAGGCTTCACCTGGAGAGTGAGGAATAGACACAGAAGACAAAGAAGAGAGGCAGGTATAATGCAAAGGAGAAAGACGGTGATAACTAAGGTTAACATAATGGGGAGACGGGTTGCGAGTAGAACGAATACCTTTTCGTAGAGCAATGGGCCAATTAGTGGCAGGGGGCAAGCCCGGATCCGGTAGAGAAGATGGCGCCGGGGAAGGGTCTGACAGGGCCTCTATTATATCTGTGGAAGCAGGTGCAGGTGCAGGTGCAGGCGGAGGAATGGCAATAGGTCGTTGGCGACGGTGATATGTCTGAAGAGGTCGCACGGCCGGAGGCTCCGCTGGAACATCGTGATTCACCACAGGGGCATCCAAAGAGACAGACGGAAGGGGGACACGAGTAGGGGTACTAGGAGGAGCAGGCAGACACGTATCGGGAGGGAAGGAAGCAGACTCAAAATAAAGGATAGACTCAAAAAAGGAGACATCGGCAGAAAGAAAATACCGTTGAAGGGTAGGAGAGTAGTAGTGATATCCTTTCTGCGAGCGATGGTAACCCAAGAAGACACATTTGATGGCCTTGGCGGAGAGTTTGTCGAGACCTGGAGTTAGGTTATGGACAAAACAGGTAGAGCCGAAGATCCGAGGAGGAAGAGCATGAAGGGGTGAGTGAGGAAAAAGGATCGAATGGGGAACCTGGTCATTCAGGACAGAGGATGGCATGCGATTGATGAGATAGCAGGCTGTGAGTACAGCATCACTCCAAAAGCGTGGGGGAACATGACCATGGAGGAGAAGAGTCTGAGTAGTTTCAATAAGATGTCTATTTTTGCGTTCAGCCACTCCATTTTGTTGAGGAGTGTAAGCACAGGATGTTTGATGGAGAATGCCCTTGGATGCCATAAAGTGCTGAAACTGATGAGACAAACATTCACGAGCATTATCACTACGAATAGAGCGTATAGGAATACCAAATTAGGTTTTGATCTCATGATAAAACTTCTCAAAAAGGGAAAAGAGTTCGGATCTGGTTTTCATTAGACATAACCAAGTACAACGGGAAAAATCATCAATAAAGGTTACAAAATACCTAAAACCAGAGGGGGTAACAATACGAGAGGGGCCCCAAACATCAGAATGGATTAAGGCAAATGGGGACATAGCCCGTTTATTGACTCTATCATGGAATGTAGCACGAGTGTGTTTTCCTAATTGACAAGACTCACAGTGCAGACTAGAAATTTTAGAGAGACTGGGTACCATTTTTTGAAGCTTTGGCAAACCAGGATGTCCCAGCTGAGCGTGGATGGTCGCCGGAGAGACAGTGGTTGAGCATGCTTGCGGAGGCGTAGAGAGATAATAGAGGCCATGAGACTCACATCCGACACCAATCATCCGTCCCGAAGTCCGGTCCTGCAAGGTAACAGAATTTTTAGTAAAGGTAATGACAAAGTCATGGGATTGGGTAAGACGATGAACAGAAAGTAGGTTAAAAGGACAATCAGGGACATATAACACAGACTCGACAGTTAGGGAGGGTAGGGGATGTGCGATGCCAATACCACTGGACTTTGTTTGAGAACCATTGGCAGATGTAATCGTGGGTAAATAACCAGATGTAGACAGAGAAGAGAAAAGGGAGCGATTACCAGAAATATGGTTAGACGCACCAGAGTCAAGCACCCAAGGACCCAGGGAAGGAGATGTGGAGATGTAAGCAATAGAATTACCGGTTTGTGCAACAGAAGCAGTGGTGCTAGGGGTCTGGCGAGTCTTAAACCATTTGACAAAATCCTCATAAGTTACCGCGGTAGCCCGAGGTTGATCAGCAAACTGAGTAGTTTCTGCCTTAGGTGGAATGGAGGAGCCAGAAGACGCCATGACGATGGGTAAAAATTGTCAAAATAGCCAACAGATGAACAGTACCGGACTTGCGGGTAGAGAACAGGGGGCGGTCCAAAACTAATCGGATGGAGATGAAACTCGGAGGGTGAGGTCGGCTGGGTTTGGCGACGCCGGCGCCAGAGTTGCGGTCGGAAAGGAGCCTCCACACACTGCCACGCGCCGGCGAGAAGCGCTGTTTGGCGCAAAGAAGAAGGGTGCGTGAGCGCGCGTGGATCGTCGGATGCCGGCGCCGTCAATGGATCTGTGTAGATCAGCGGACGGCGATCCGGACCCAGTGGTCGGTTGCCGGAAAGGTCGTCGGAGAAGCGGCGGTGGCCGGAAAAGTCGTCGGAACAGCGGCGGCAATCGGTGGCGGTGGCAGGAGAAGACACCAGAAAAATAGACGACGGCGCTGGAACAGGAGGCGAACCGGAGACGTACACGGTTCGCCAAAAAAAAAAAATTATTTTTTGTCTCCGGGGACAGTGGGTCCACCGGGTAGGCACGGTCCTTGAGATGCCTCTGTTAGGCTCTAGATACCATATTGAAAAAGAGAAAACAGAGACATATTTGACTGAAACCGTCTGTCTGAATACACAACGGAAACGAGTTTATATAGGCTTATTACATTAATGATACATAAATAGAGAATATTTAGTTTCCTCTAAATCAATGATTACATGCCTATAAACTACAATAAATTCAGAATATTTTATTCTGATTTTCAACAATAAGTATATTCTATCCCATCAAAAATCACGAACCAGTACAAAAGAGATAGAAACTAAGAGAAAAAGAAAGAAAGCTTAGAGAAAGAATCGGACAATTTTCTATTCTGAACTTTTAACTTAATGAACTAACTGAACCACACAAGTTTTGTTACATTTATTGTAGGGAATCAAACTCAAATTCCTAAATACTCTAACTACTTATACTAACAGCTACACATAACCAAACTGAGTATTACTCTAACATCCACGAACCAGTTCACACCTTTATCATTTATCAGTAATGTCTCAAATAACAATATAACACCATCAAGGAAATTACTTGCAGATTTGCATCTTGAAGCAAAATATCCCAAAACAGGCACTTGCTCTTTACTAACCCAATATATAGATAACCACGTAACAGTGCCATCACCATGTAAACAGTTCATCCTTTACAACTTGTGTCATGTACCACCTAAAAATAATAATAATAATAATAATGAAACAAATCATACTAAAATCCTTAAGTGGCCTAACAGAGACAAATTTTTATTGATTCCTCAAGCTTCTTAATACAACAACAGCAGATTCCCTCACATTTTTGCAACCCATCATTTATTCAGACCCAGTTTTATGGGAATTATAGAAAGTTCTAATTTTCTCCAAACAGGAATCTAAAATCTAAATCAAATCATATAAATTACAAAGTTTCATGACATAAAGGTAGCAGATTATATTCCAATGCAAAAAGTAAAGGTATTTAAAACCACATAAGAATCTTACATTCTCACTCCAATAGTAGCACAACCCATTATTTAACATGCCTAGTTCTAAAGATTCATCCATTCCGTGCATGTTTGATTAGGAAAAATCTAGGAAAGCTGGATACATAATACGATAAGAGTACAATATGATACGGATACAGGGAAATTTTAAAAAATCAAGATACGACACAGCCAAATATATATAGATAAATAGACATTCACATTACTAATTGTTCATTAATACATAAACATATGAATAGTCAATAAATGATGATCACAATTAACAAAAAAGATACTCAAGCTTGTGATCATAACAAGTAATCACAGTTACACATCTTTTCACCACCCATATCAGAATATATTTTTTCTACTATAAACACAAAAAATAGACAATTTCCCTGCCCAAGTTAGAATATCACAAAAAGCATCATTAGTCCTATCCAAAATAAGTTTTGGCTCTATGGAATAACGTTATTGTTCGAAAGCTAGAAAGTGAGAATGACAAGCCCTAGCTCATCATTTGGAAGAGAGAAGCTGCTATTTAACAATAGACACTATTGGGTGCCTTTTAACAATAAAAAACTACAATAATTATAGAAACGTGTCTTGAGCTGTATCTAGGAAATATCACAGACATATCAGGCAATTTATTTTTAAAGGATAAAAAAATTAATGAATACTTTTTGGATACGTATCGACATATATTGCATTTTCTTTTTTGTTAGCTTCCTAAGAAAGCTTTAGCAAAAAATGATTATTCCTCTAAAAAAAGCTATACCCAAGTATGCGCTTCGTTATTTTCAGTAAAAACATAGATAGAAGGAAAATGGAGAGAAAAATACAAGCAACAAACCAGACTTCGAATAAATCAAACTTCAAATATTTTTCCAACATGAATATAGCTCACATCCCAATTTGTGTCTGCCACTATTTCTTCCCCAGCAACAAGAAAACATAAACAATACTTTTTAAATTTCATACAAGTTGCATGCAATAAAATAAAATATTGATTAGAAAAGTCCCTTTCCTCACCCAGACCCAGGTCCTTACGAAAAGCCCAATGGCTGATCGAACAAACATCTGGTTCTGGCACTAAAAAACATTGAAGGGCATAAAATAAAGTTCAAATGAACAGCCAGATACCACTATTATCCTATATCACATCTCATAATTTTCACCCTGTGGTTTATTGTATCTATTGAAGTTCAAAGTTCAAACAATCACAAAGTCATAATACATTGAAGGATATAAACCGAAGGTCTGTCATGAAATCACAGAAAAAGCTAGGAGGACCCTAGAAGGTCTAAAACTTCATTCAAGCAAAATTGAATCAGAAAGAATAAAAATTTGTAAGATTGAATCAGGAACATGAATAGAAAAAGGAAATTAAATGGAAAATTGAAACAAACCTGAATCAGGAACTCTGGTAAGCAAGATTAGTAGTTGCCAGCAGGTTCTGCAAAAGTTGAATAGAAGTCATGGTTGGGACTTGCGAAGGCATGGAAGTTGAGGACGAACAGCTGTGGAGGCTGATAAATCCTACCTGTTGAAAATCAGAATCATATATTTTGTATTTATTATATAGCGGTTTATAGGCAACTCATATTTAGTTTATAGGAAACCCATATCTAATTTAGAGGAACAAAATATCCTTTAATTATATGCATTTATTGTAATAAGCCTATATAAACCTAACTCTATGATGTAATTAAAACACACGAATTCACTCAATATATTCTCTCATTTTCTCCCTTTTAACATGGTATCAGAGCCTAACAGAGGCATCTCAAGGACCGTGCCTACCCGGTGGACCCACTGTCCCCGGAGACAAAAATAAAATTTTTTTTGGCGAACCGTGTACGTCTCCGGTTCGCCCCCTGTTCCAGCACCGTCGTCTATTTTTCCGATGTCTTCTCCTGCCACCGCCGCCGCTGTTCCGATGACTTTTCCAGCCGCCACCGCTTCTCCAGCGACTTTTCCGGCAATCGACCACTGGGTCCGGATCGCCGTCCGCCGATCTACACAAATCCGTTGACGGCGCCGGCATCCGACGATCCACGCGCTCTCACGCGCCCTTCTTCTTTGCGCCAAACAGCGCTTCTTGCCGGCACGTGGCGGCTCCTTTCCGACCGCGACTCCGACGCTAGCGTCACCAGACCGAGCCGACCTCACCCTCCGAGTTTCATCTCCATCCGATCAGTTTTGGACCGCCTCCTGTTCTCTACCCGCAAGTCCGGTACTGTTCATCTGTTGGCTATTTTGACGATTTTTACCCATCGCCATGGCGTCTTCTGGCTCCTCCATTCCACCTAAGGCAGAAACTACTCAGCTTGCTGATCAACCCCGGGCTACCGCAGCGACTTATGAGGATTTTGCCAAATGGTTTGAGACTCGCCAGACCCCTGGCACCACTGCTTCTGTTGCACAAATCGGTAATTCTATTGCTTACATCTCCACATCTCCTTCCCTGGGTCCTTGGGTGCTTGACTCTGGTGCGTCTGACCATATTTCTGGTAATCGCTCCCTTTTCTCTTCTCTGTCTACATCTGGTTATTTACCCACGATTACATCTGCCAATGGTTCTTAAACAAAGTCCAGTGGTATTGGCATCGCACATCCCCTACCCTCCCTAACTGTCGAGTCTGTGTTATATGTCCCTGATTGTCCTTTTAACCTACTTTCTGTTCATCGTCTTACCCAATCCCATGACTTTGTCATTACCTTTACTAAAAATTCTGTTACCTTGCAGGACCGGACTTCGGGACGGATGATTGGTGTCGGATGTGAGTCTCATGGCCTCTATTATCTCTCTACGCCTCCGCAAGCATGCTCAACCACTGTCTCTCCGGCGACCATCCACGCTCAGCTGGGACATCCTGGTTTGCCAAAGCTTCAAAAAATGGTACCCAGTCTCTCTAAAATTTCTAGTCTGCACTGTGAGTCTTGTCAATTAGGAAAACACACTCGTGCTACATTCCATGATAGAGTCAATAAACGGGCTATGTCCCCATTTGCCTTAATCCATTCTGATGTTTGGGGCCCCTCTCGTATTGTTACCCCCTCTGGTTTTAGGTATTTTGTAACCTTTATTGATGATTTTTCCCGTTGTACTTGGTTATGTCTAATGAAAACCAGATCCGAACTCTTTTCCCTTTTTGAGAAGTTTTATCATGAGATCAAAACCTAATTTGGTATTCCTATACGCTCTATTCGTAGTGATAATGCTCGTGAATGTTTGTCTCATCAGTTTCAGCACTTTATGGCATCCAAGGGCATTCTCCATCAAACATCCTGTGCTTACACTCCTCAACAAAATGGAGTGGCTGAACGCAAAAATAGACATCTTATTGAAACTACTCAGACTCTTCTCCTCCATGGTCATGTTCCCCCACGCTTTTGGAGTGATGCTGTACTCACAGCCTGCTATCTCATCAATCGCATGCCATCCTCTGTCCTGAATGACCAGGTTCCCCATTCGATCCTTTTTCCTCACTCACCCCTTCATGCTCTTCCTCCTCGGATCTTCGGCTCTACCTGTTTTGTCCATAACCTAACTCCAGGTCTCGACAAACTCTCCGCCAAGGCCATCAAATGTGTCTTCTTGGGTTACCATCGCTCGCAGAAAGGATATCGCTGCTACTCTCCTACCCTTCAACGGTTTCAGTCAAATATGTCTCTGTTTTCTCTTTTTCAATATGGTATCAGAGCAATGGGCCAATTAGTGGCAGGGGGCAAGCCCGGATCCGGTAGAGAAGATGGCGCCGGGGAAGGGTCTGACAGGGCCTCTATTATATCTGTGGAAGCAAGTGCAGGTGCAGGTGCAGGTGCAGGCGGAGGAATGGCAATAGGTCGTTGGCGACGGTGATATGTCTGAAGAGGTCGCACGACCGGAGGCTCCGCTGGAACATCGTGATTCACCACAGGGGCATCCAAAGAGACAGACGGAAGGGGGACACGAGTAGGGGTACCAGGAGGAGCAGACAGACACGTATCGGGAGTAGGGATGTCAAAAATATCTGTACCCGCGGATATCTGCGGATAAAATCCGTCACGGGTAGAAAATGGGTACTTTAAATGGATACCCGCGGATATTCTAAACGGATATACCCGCTACCCGTTTATTAACGGGGCAGGTACTGATATCATGGTATCCATACCCGCGGATACCCGCTACCCGCAATTATATATTTACTTAAATACCCTAACATATTAATATAGATAAAATTACATAAATTTATTCAAAATTTTCAAAAAAATTATTAATTACGAGGGAAATCTTATACAATTATATTACAAGAGAAAAAGAACATAAATTTGTGAGCATTTAAACTATATTCTTTTTAGAAAAATTGTTAGAATAATTAAATTTATGTTAAAGTGATTATTTTAAATTATAACTCTTTAATTTATAAATTTAAATTTATAAATTCAAAGTGAAATTTGCAACACTTTATAATTGTCCACAACACATAAAATAAATTTGTTATTTTTTATTTTTTAAAAAATACCCGCGGATATCCACGGATACCCACGGATATTAAAAATATCCGCGGGTATCCGCTTAACGGATACCCGCGCGGGTAATGGGGCGGGTACGGGTATAAGTTTTAACAGGCGGGGCGGGTAGCGGGTAGCTACTACCCGTACCCGCCCCGCCCCATTGACATCCCTAATCGGGAGGGAAGGAAGCAGACTCAAAATAAAGGATAGACTCAAAAAAGGAGACATCAGCAGAAAGAAAATATAAAATATAGCTCCGTGGTGTAATTAAAATACATGAATTCATTCAATATTCTCTTATTTTCTCCATTTCAACATGGTATCTAGAGCTTGAGAGGCTCGCTGCCTGTCGTCCACCGGCAGTTCGCCGCCTGCCGCCTGACTTTCCGACAAGTGACAATGACTCTTTTGTTGACTTTCCTGTCAGCCACTACTGACTTTTTTGACAACACACCTTGTGCTAGTCTCCGTTTAGCCCAATGATCAACCCCGGGCAACTCTCACCACTCATGAAGGTTTCCTCTCTTTCAAGTTTAAATATTTTGGGTGTCCAATAGTATTGGTTTGAAGCTTCCAAATGTGGTTTTAAAAAGGTCGGACCTTGCTTTGCTTGCCAAGAAATTTCTCTTAGGCTGATGGTCGTTCCAGCTATTTAGCTAAGCTATCTTTCTAGCAATACTTCCCGGCTTCTTCAGCATCTCTGAGTTGTCTTTCAAACTATTGTTTTTGGTGGAGCTCAATTTTTATGTTTTCTATTTATTTTTTATTTGTAGGAAAATGAATTGTTTTTGTGTAACAAGCTAAAAGCTAAGTTTTAGCTTGAGGGGGAGTGTTGAAAATCAGAATCATATATTTTGTATTTATTATATAGCGGTTTATAGGCAACTCATATTTAGTTTATAGGAAACCCATATCTAATTTAGAGGAACAAAATATCCTTTAATTATACGCATTTATTGTAATAAGCCTATATAAACCTAACTCTGTGATGTAATTAAAACACACAAATTCACTCAATATATTCTCTCATTTTCTCCCTTTTAACACTACCTAATGCACGAAATGAAATGTGGGTAGAGAAACCAGAGGCTTTCTAAACTTCCACCTATTTAGGTGGGATTTCAATTTTCTTATTTCCCTATTAAAATATTGCAAAATTTTTAAAATTATTGACCCAATCATCCAAACAAGTTATTTGGGGATAAATTATTTTAAATGCTCTGAATAATTACTTTTCCCCCTCAAATTAACTTTTCTGAACACTGCCTAAGATAATTTTGTGATAGGCACAATCACAAAAGAGTGTCAAACTGGATGTGAGAAAAGGTAAATGCAGCAAGTGAAGTGAAGAATTGGCTCAAAATATATGACATGCAGTAACAAGATCCATTAGTAAGACCTAACATAACTACAGAATTTATTAGAGAGAACATGAAGTAGAAAACATGGTGTAGTACCTCACAAAAGAGAGATAGAGACCTGAATCTCTTAGAGTCGTGCAGTTGTTCTTCCACTGTTTAATGGGTTTGCAATACTGGCCAAAGTCAGATTATCTTTGCTTTCACTTTTTTGGTACACTACAATTTGATTTGTAGCCTTTGTGCAAAGGTAAGATAATGACTGCAGCCATGAAACAAGTGTGGGTTTGCGGACAACATCATCAGAATCAGCCACTTGTGAATATAATTCATTTAAAACAATGTTCTGTGCATCTCGGGGTAACTTAGTGATCAGCTGTGCCAACAGTTTCATCAAGTTGGGCAAGACCTAAAAAGTAGTAAAAGAGGCATAGTCAAGTTTACAGATAATATTTAATGCATATGGAATTTCCAAAACATCAATTTTAAGCACTTACACATGCAATGGATTACTTCTTAACAGGCTGCTCAACTTAAAGGCATGTACCATCTTTGGGTTTTGGAAGGTCTATATTGCTTAACTTTAAATGATATGGCAAAAATATAGTACAATTCAAAGCATTCGTTCATAATTAATGAACAACTTACTTGTATATCAACAAGGAAAAGTAAGCGTAAAAGCAAGTCCATTAATTTCTTGCTGGGTTCTGGCTCTCCTTGCCACTTCTTCCATGCGTCAGTCTCGTAAGCGAAGACTTTGGAACAGAGCTGGTTGGCTTTTTCAACAAGACTGTGAATGCAATAAAAAATGGCAGGGCTACCAGCAGGAAGATGTTGGACCATTCCTACAACCCCAGAAGCCATACCCTCAAAAGGAGTAATGCCAGGATATCCCTATTTTCATATAACACAGTAACATAAAAATGCATTCCAAATTATCAGTCTCAGAGATTTAGGATTGAGGTCTTTAGCAGAATCAAGTACCAATAAGGATCTTTGCATGTAATGGAAAACAAGTTGCTCCTTCAACGAATCTTTATCATTCTTTTCAGAATCCTTTCCCATAGTCATAAATGCCATGAACACAGAATGAGAGGCTCGAGCTACTTTTCCATTTGGGTGCTCCATATATCTAGTTTCATTTAAATAAGGAAGAATTTTTTCTGTGCATGATAATGCGGCCAGGGACCCCAAAATACTATTGAATGCATGTTTGGATTAACTTATCTAGTGTTCAAAATAGATCATAAATAAAATACTGTAGAGAGAACATTTGGCAGTAACTATTTAGTGCAAAAACCAAACATGTACTTATTTCGTATAGGATACAAAAACATAGTTGGAGCTACCATGTTTCTGAACACAAGGCTGGGCAAACATTCAATGAAAGTTGGAATGACTCGTAGGTAAAACAAAATGCGAGCTGTTTGCACTTCATCCTTGGACCATAAGTAATTGGTTTTCTGGTCTAGAAGACACACAATCTTATAAAATGCAAAAAAAAAAGAAAAAAAAGAAGAGCAATTCACATTAAAATGCAACCACATATATCACACCTGGGCCATTTGTCAAGTCAGCATAAGAGGGCATGGAGTTCACAAAAGAAGTACAAGCATGCTCGTTCTTAACACCTGCAACCACTTTGCGAATGGTCTCCATATACTCCGGCAAGCGGACATGGCGAAAATACTCCACACAAGAAAACGAAACTAGTATCTTCAACGAGACGTCCATCTGTATTTCTTGAGCAAAATTGGAGTTCAGCTTGTGTTTTGTCACAGCCAACGCAAAGACCACAACCATAAGGAAAGCAGATTCGGCAATTTTTTCCAAACCCTCAAGCAACTCATCTTCCTCGCCCTTAAGCATCACCGCCACTCGCCTGTGTCCAAAGTAGACATCCCGACAGTATTCCCACATAAGATTCTCCACCACATTCTTACTTTCCTCATCAGCTAAGACATATCGACTGCACAACACCCCGGTCACCCCTCCTGCTTCCTTGAACAGGACCCCATCCAGATGTTCCCTGATCTCCTTAGGCTCCACTCCACCCAAACCACGCACCTTCTCAAACACCGATCGATACAAACGCGGCAACGGAAATATCTCAGTGAACAACGCCAACGCAAGACAAACAAACAAAGACGAATGCCCCGAAAACGCGACAGTCCGAGCCAATCCTATCGACACACACTGAAGCAAAACCCTATCTTCTTCAGCACCATTGCCCTCATCATCACTATAACCAAACCTCAACCTCCTCGAAACCAACTCACTAACCAAACCTTCAATCCTACCAACCACAACATCCCTTACCCTAAGGTCCGATCTCACGCCGCGCCTCTCCACAGCTCGCAAGACTCCAACCCCACCCATGAAAACAGCAAACGAAGCATACCCCTCCTTAAAGCCCCCGAACCCTTCTCTAACAAGAACACGCGCCTTGTCCAAATACCCAAAACCAATCAAATTCGACACGACCCAATCAAACAGATAAAGAACCATGAGTCCGTGAACAACACAACCCTCTCCCTTCCCCCAGATTCCAAACAAGAAATCCAACATCTCCACACAACAAGCATTCACAGAAGACGACAGAGCGTAACCGATTCCAGCGAAAACACGCGGTTCGCCGAGGAATTCCCCCTTCGGAGAACGCAACAGCTTCACCATCCTCTCCAGACAGCGCGTCTTGGTTCTCTCGGAAACCGAAGGCGCGAACGAAAACGCGCCCAGAAGGAGAACGCCTTCGGGGAAGAAGGCATCGCCGAAGCGAGAATCGAAGGTTCGGGAGAGAATCTCCACCGCGGAATCGACGACTGCGGGATTAGGGTTCGCGGCTTTCCGGACCCACACGTAGAGGAGTCTGGAGAGGAGCGGGAAGGCGCGGCGTGCGGTGGAAGATTCGAGAAGCGCGACGAGGAGCCTCGCTTGCGGTTCTGCCACGTGGAGGGACGATCGGGAATCGACGAGGGTTTGAAGGTGCTGCAGGAGGCGCTGCTGGGGAATGGGCGATTGAAGAGAGTCTCGGAGCGTGGTCCACGCTTGAATGATGGTTTTAGCGGTGGGTTTGTTGGGGACGGCGTCGTTAATGGCAATGCCACACGTGCGACTTAGAAGTTCCTCGAGGAACGGTGTCTCGCCTTGCCTCGACATGTTTGTTGATGTCTAGCACTAACGTGAATGAAGGAATGGGAATAGGGATAGGTAGGTTAGTGAAATCGTCTCTGCTATGAACTACGTACTAATACACTTACGATGTTTGAATTGGAACTCTGCGAAGAAAAAATGGGAACGGCGTGTACCTGTAGCGGTTGCTGCCGTCAAACAGAAAGACGAACAAAGTGAGAGTGAGGGAGCGGGTAAGTTGAAGGAGACAAAACAGAATGCACGAGTTCAGAGGAAATACTCCAGCAATTCCTTCCAAGTAATTAAAAAAGAGTTTAATTGTCGTGCGCACTATCAATTAATTAAAAATTATTATTAATATAATTTTTAAAAGTTAACAAAATTATAATAAATAGTCGTTTATGATTGAATAATAGTATAAAACATTATTAATGTATAACTTATTTTCTCATTAAAAAAATAGACAAAACTTATATTTGGTTTTATAAGTACTGTTTGTATTATTCTTTAATTAAAATTGAAATTTTACTTTGATAATCTGTGAAATAAAAACTTGTATTAAAAAATTATAAAGATTACTAAAGTGAAATTTGAATTTTGATTAAAAAGCAATACAAATAGTACTTATAAAATTGTATGTAAGTTTTGTCTAGAAATAATTAGTGAAATATACCAATCTTGTTAGTACTTTATTTTTTTCAATTTTTTAAATATTTATGAGGATAAAAATAATTAAAAAGAATTGTTTGATGAATTTTGTTTTGAGAAAAGTCTTTGAAACTGAAAGTATGTAGAGCTCAACATTAATGGGAAGGTGGCGAGGGTTGTAATAATTAAGGATCTAAAGTGAGAGTAGACAATTTATAACAAGTTAAGGAAATAAAACCAAATAAATATATTTTTAATTTTATACACTATTTTTGAAAACGATTAAATATAAATGAGTGTTAGTAACATTTTTTTAGTATACTTTTTATTTGTGTACAATGTCGTCAACAAACAATAAAGAGAGGAAATCTTCAAAGACATCTTATCAAGTTGTTCCACAATATCATATTCATTGCATTTGAAGCAACTCAGGTACTTCTTAGCCTCTTCTTTAGACACTTTTTTTTTAACCTCCACTTTTTATCCTTGAATTCCCTCTGAAGGAGATTCCTCCTAACTTTCCTTGGCTTTCTGTTTTTTCTAGCAAAAGGAAGATATCATTCTGAAACCCGTTAGTTTAGGGCCCATTTGGGGTGGTTATGAGTTTTTAGTTTTTAGTTTCGAAATGTAATTTTTAAAACAAAACGCATTTGGTTAAAATAGTTTCAAAACCATCTTTTCTATATATATTAGAATAATTATCTTGAATGAGAATATTTTTAGTTGTTATTCTTTAACGAGAGCGTTTTTGGCTATTATTCTTTTTTTAGGAATTTTTTAATCTCTTATCTCTTTCAATCTATCATTTTCAATATTTGTACTCCTAAATTGAATTTTAATATTTTTAAAAAAAATTATAAATAATTAAAAATTAACATTGTATTACAATATTGTTTATTATAAATTTAAGTTATATAAAATAAATATTTATTCTCTTCATTGCACAAGATAAAATACTATTTTTTAATACATTTTCAAAACAAATTTAAGCCTTATGTTAAAACCATGAAAATTGGTTTCTTGTTTCTTGTTTTGAGTTGTAAAACTATGTCACTAGCAATTTCAAGGTCATGTTTACTATTATTATAAAAATTGTTATTACTATTAAATTATTATTATTATTGTTATTATTAAAATTACTATTATTATTACTATAATTGTTTTTATTCTTATTATTTAGATTACTATTGTTATGATTAAAATTATCATCATTAAAACTATTATTATGATTAAAATTATTATTATTATTATTACTAAAATTATTATTATGAAAATAAATATTATTATTGTTGTTGTTAATATTATTATTTTTAAAATTAATTTTTTTTATTACTATTGTTTATGTAATTTTTGCTTAATAAGAACTTAAAAAAATACATAATTTGTGAAAAAATTATTGTCATCAATAAATTTTTAATGAAAAATTATAAAACAATAAATTTTTAGAACTAAAACTGAAAATTTAAAACTAAAAACTGAAAATTTGTTTTAGTTTTTAAAAATTTTAAAACTTAAAATTAAAAACCACTCCAAACGGGGCGTTAGGGAGCACATTTTTGTTGAAAGAGGAAAGATAAAGAAATTTATTTCTCATTCCATTGGCTTTAGGACCTTGTGCATACTATTCAAACACTCCATCACTTGGTCAATTCTAGCTAGTAGGTTAATATACTTCTTTTAATACACTCTATTATTAGTTAAAACTTGCTTAAAGTTACAAAATTATGAATGAGATTTATTAAATAAAAAGTGAGATTAAAAAGATTTATAATTTTTAATAAATTTCACTAAATAATAGAGTGTGATAAAAAATACTAGCATTTCTCTTAAACAAAACATAAACATTCGGATTGTTTTGGATTTTAACTTTTGAAAAGAAAAAAAAATATTAAAACAGTAATTGAACAAGATTTATATTCTCTTTTTTATTCAAAACTTCCACAAACATTTTTGTTTAAGGATACTTTAAAATGACACGAGGCCTAATATAATTTTTATGGCTAAAATTAAATATATATATATATATATATATATATATATATATCTGTGTGTGTGTGTGTGTGTGTGAAAGATCAAATTATACCAGTATAACTTTTACCAATTATTACACTATTTAATAAATTTTAATTACATAATGTTTTTTCAAAACCTACCATTAGATTGAAAGTTCCTTTCACCTAAATCATATATATAAAATTTTATAGTAATCTAAAATTATTTGGTACTTTATCTACACAGATCAAAATCGACGTAATATATATATTTCAAAATATATTAAAATATGAATTATTTGATCACTTTCTTATTGTTCTTCAACTTTGACAAAATTTGACACAAACAATCATGATAATATAAAGTTATAACTCAACAATTGGATTGACAAAATTCATCTTTTATGTAAAGTTATTAATGGTGTTATAATTGGTAAGAGTTACACCAGTGTGTCTGTGTGTGTATAGGTCAAGATCCGTTGACACCAGGTGTCAAAAATAGTCAAGTTACACCTTAAATAACTTTTTATAGAATGTAAATTTAATTAATATAACCGTTGAATTTGATGTTCTTATTAATTAGATCAAGTACAAAATTTCATACAATTCCAAAATTATTTAATAGTTCATCACATCACTTTATTTTAACGTATAATATGATATATATATATATATATATATATATATATATATATATACAATGTTAGACAACATATATAGAAAAGTCCAAATGATGTGAAATTTGATATACATGAATGTGAAGATAATATCCTATAATTCAACTATTAGATTGGTTAAATTTGCATTTTTCAAAAAGTTATTAAAGGTGTAATTTGACTAACTTTGAGTCTTGGTGTCAACGGATCCTAACTCTCTCTCTCTCTCTCTCTCTCTCTCTCTCTCTCTCTATATATATATATATATATATGTATATGAAATTTTCTAAGGTACACACACTTATTTTTTAGTTAGAATACATTAGTAAGCTACACCATTGGTGTATTTTAAAATAATTATTAATTATAACTTGTTAATGTAATCCAACTAAAAAACAAGTTAATATACATTAGCAAACCCCACAAACATTTGGTAACATACATCCACTTGTTTTTTAATTGGTGTGGAAGGAACATTTTTTCCCTTTCTTTCAACATTCGTTTGTATTGACTATAATGTAAAACAAATACAAGATTATTTATGGTTATGAGTTTATTTTTGTCTTCATTATATATATTTTTTTCAAGATATTTCAAATGATTTTTTTTAGGATTTCTATCAACTAGTGACTAATTTATGATATTTTACTTGTGTGCAGTAAGGGTGTTCTATTGTTACAGAGAATATGATCATTGAAATGAATGTTCTTCCAAATATGACATATACCTGGTCATATCAGTCCAAGTTCAATCAAAACCCAATCTTTGACTTGGTTGCCCACTACCTTGACATCGACCTATGAACCTCAACCATGGACGTGATCGACTTCTGCACACACGTCCCAGCCTCAGAGCACTCAAGTGCTTCTTTATGGTGGCTTCTAAGGTGAAGTACCAAAATAGGTGCCTCACCAGTGAATTATTGAAATTCACTGTGGGATATAATAATAAAATATTTAATAGCTGAGATTAAAGAGAGGTAATATAGTTAACTAGTTTCTTTTTCTTTTTTTTCCGTATACTCATCCTCGCCACACTTTTCAGCTATAGTCACGCCTTCGCCTTCTCCTCCACCTCTGCGTTTTTGTACTCGGCATTGACGAAGCAGACCCAAAAATGTTATTGGCTACCATCGCTATCATTAATGGTGTTCAACGACGAAAACCTAAAATCAAGTCCAGAAACTCAAGCTCGAACAGAATTTGAAAGTGGGCAAGTTCTCATCCTTTCATTCAGTTAGCAACATTTAACCCAAAAACAAAACACTCATCTCACATCCCAACAATTCTCAAAAAAATGATAAATCAATAAATTTCCCAACAACAGTTATCATCACAGTTCAAGAAAAATTTCAATACCATTGCAATACTCCAAACAAGAATGTAGAAAATCAACAATCAAACCAATGAAAATAATAAAGTTTTTGGAAAACACAAGCACCACCCCCAGTGCAACCAACTAGATCTGCCCCTGCTGCAACCAAATTTTCTGCTGCCGAGACTGTGACAGAGAGCATCTTTCGGTTCGAAAACGACGACGGTGGGTTCTTGTCACTCCCCAAGAAACCTTCGAAACCTGTCACAATCAAAACGAAATGAACGAGGAAGATAATGTGGGGTTGACGATTTGGAGGTTACCTGGTGGAAGGTATGAGGTGGGGAGGTTTTCTGGTGGGTGGAGTTGACAATTTGGAGGTTGCCTAGCGAAGGGTTTGCGATGGGAGGAGGGTGTTCTAGTGGAAGAGGAGGTGGGGAGGTTTTCCGGTGGGTGGGGTTGATGATTTGGAGGTTACTCGGCAGAGAGTTTGCGGTGGGGGGTTTTTTGCTGGAAGAAGAGGCAAGGAGATATTTTGTAAATTAAAAAAGATTTAATTTTATTTAAAATAACTTTGAAATTTAATATAAAATATTATTTTAAAATATATTAGCCGGTTAAAAATCCACTGTTGCCGATAACTTTGCTACCTCATGGGTGAGGTAAGGAGTTTACAACTTCACCGTAGAAGCCACCCTTCTTTATAGGCATGTGTCTTGTATGTAACTTACGCTTAACATAATGTTAACCATTCATCAACCTCCAACCCGCAGCATGATCCCTCAAACCATAGACGTACCACTAACATTTGTGAAACACCTAACACACTATCTCCTAAAACTTAAAATTAAAAACCACTCCAAACGGGGCGTTAAGGAGCACATTTTTGTTGAAAGAGGAAAGATAAAGAAATTTATTTCTCGTTCCATTGGCTTTAGGACCTTATGCATATTGTTCAAACACTCAATCACTAGGTCACTTCTAGTTAGTAGGTTAATATACTTCTTTTAATACACTATTATTAGTTAAAATTGGCTTAAAGTTACAAAATTATGAGTGAGATTTATTAAATAAAAAGTGAGATCTAAAAAATTTATAATTTTTAATAAATTTCGTTCAATAATAGAGTGTGCTTAAAAAAGTGTATTAAAAAGTAGTAGCATTCCTCTTAAATAAAACATAGACATTCGGATTGTTTTGGATTTTAACTTTTGAAAAGTAAAAAAATTATTAAAACAGTAATTGAACAAGTTTTATATTCTCTTTTTTATTCAAAACTTCCGCAAACATTTTTGTTTAAGGTTATTTTGAAATGGCATGAGGCCTAATATAATTTTGATGGCTAAAATTAACATATATATATATATATATATATATATAGGAGAGGAATCAAATTGCACTAGTATAACTTTTACCAACTATTATATCATTCAATAACTTTCAATTAGATAATGTTTTTTCAAAACCAACCGTTAGATTGAAAGTTTCTTTCACTTAAATCATATATATATAATTTTATAAGAATTCAAAATAATTTGATACCTTATCCGTACGTATCAAAATCAACGTAATATATACTTTTTAAAATATATTAAAATGTGAATTGTTTGATCACTTTCTTATTGTTTTTCAACTTTGACAAATTTTGACACAAATAATCATGATAATATAAAGTTATAATTTAATGATTGGATTGACAAAATTCATCATTTATATAAAGTTATAGATGGTGTAATAGTTGGTAAGAGTTACATCAGTATAATTTGATCCCTTCCTATATATATATATATATATATATATATATATATGAAATTTGCTAACGTACACACACTTATTTTTCAGTTGTAGTATATTAGTAAGTTACACCATTGGTGTATTTTAAGATAATTCTTAGTTATAATTTGCTAATGTAGTTCAACTAAAAAATAAGTTAGTACACATTAGCAAACTTCATAAGCATTTGCTAATATACACCCACTTGTTTTTTTTTAATTGGAATACATTAGCAAGCTATACCGTTGATGTATTTTTTAAAATAATCCTTAGTTATAATTTACTAACATATTTCAACTATATATATATATATATATATATATATATATATATATATACATATATTAATCATGTTGTATGGATGGAACATTTTTGCCCTTTCTTTCAACATTCTTTTGTATTGAATATAATGTAAAACAAATACAAGATTATTTATGGTTATGAGTTTATTTTTGTCTTCATTATATTTTTTTTTTCAAGATATTTCAAATGATTTTTTTTAAGATTTCTATTAACTGGTGAATTTTTTATGATATTTTTCTTGTGTGCAATAAGGGTGTTCTATTGTTATAGAGAATATGATTATTGAAAGAGATGAATATTTTTCCAAACATAACATATACTTGGTCATATCAGTCCAAGTCCAATCAAAACCCAATCTTTGCCCTGGTTGCCCACTACCTTGACATCGACCTATGGACCTCAACCATGGACGTGATTGACTTTTGCACACGTGTCCCAACCTCAAAGCACTCAAGTGCTTCTTTATAGGCGTGTGTCTTGTAACTAACTAACGATTAACGTAACGTGAACCATTCATCAACCTCCAACCCACAACATGATCCCTCAAACCATAAATGCACCAGTAGCATTTGTGAAACACCTAACACGCTATCTCATACACTAGCACCTCCCCCTTCCTAAGCAGGCTCTCTCCGTATACTTGTTTCATTATTCTATAGTTCCTAACTTCAACGTCAAAATCTTTACATGTAGTCAGCACCTATAAGTACTATCCAACACAACAATAACAATCACCCTCATCACCATTCAACTCACATCACTAATTGAGCAGAACAAGTACATCATATATGAATTCTTTATGTTGATAATTAGAATTTTATGATAATCTTTAACCTTAAATTTTCAAAAATGCTCTTTTTGACTTCGCATCTGAGTTTTAAATACTAATTTTACGACCAACATGATGTGACGTAGCTAACAGATAACCTTGTCTCTTAAGCATGTGGTCAGGAGTTCAATTTCACATCCGTGTATATGAAAAAATATTTGTTGAAAAAAATCAATCTCTCGAATGAATATCAATATCTAGTGAGAAAAGTCCTTAGCTTTCGACTGGAAAATATCCTGGGTTCATCCAAAAAATACTAATTTTATGTTCTTTTTTGTTGCAAATTAATAACAAGTGATCTAAGGATAAAATTAACAAAACAACTCGACTTAGTTGAACTCAAAATGAATCAACCTTTAGTGATGAATCAAAAATTGATTAACCTAAGTCAACCCATTTAAGTTGATGAGTTAAAAAAAAATTACAGAATAAGAAATATGCTGATTTTGGCTTAGGAAAAATGTTAAAAAACCCCCCAAAAAAAAAAATTCCTAGCTGTATAGTTTATATGAAATATCATGAATGATATAATTATTTATTTCTTTTATCAAATAAAATTAACGGTTGATGTTACTAATTGATCTTTTCGAAAAATTTAATAATATAAAATATATAGATAATTTTTACAACATTAAGGGTCTTATTAATTTTATATTAGAGGCTCTAATATCCTTCTACAATTTTTATCAGCAGTCTCTTCAACATATCTAATTTAATTATTTATCAAATCAATAAGGAGTCACCAACTTGTTTTGTGAAAAACAGGCTGCATAAAGTTATGAAAGAATAATAATAAATTCATTATTATTTTAAAATTTTCCTATAATATTGACAAATATTTACAAAGAAAAGTGGGTTACGATGGATTACATGACACAGTAGTTTCTCACGCGATAAAGCATTCGAACACATTTGTTATATAAACAATAATATTATGTGACAATAGTTTCAAACTAAACAAGTCACTAGTATTGTTTACATTTTCTTCTGCAAAATTAGGGGAGTAAAAAAATGATACAAGATTACATCGTACCCTAAGGCTTAACGGGATGCAACTAGTTTCTGTGTCAGTGGCAAAATCTCACAACACCTCTTTTAGCTTTAAAAGCACTCTGACAAGCTATAATACTTCACAGTTTATATATATGGTGGCCTTCTCTTTGTGGCAAGGCAAGCCTTACCAGTTCGCCTAAAAAAAAGAGGCTAGCCTTACCAAAGTATTCACTGAATCAGGGTCTGCAATTCATGAAGGATTGAAGGATCATTCTTTGAACATGAACAACATTTTAGTGGTCACACCGCAACCTGCATTATGCATAACACATGAATGCTACGGAAGATTGCGATATGCATGAATCTCATGTCATAATACGACGACAACAAAACCTTATCCCACTAGGTGAGGATGAATCTCATGTCACAAAAATAAAAAAATAAAAATAGAAGCTAAAGCAATAATCATTAAATTTTTACAAATGCTTGGCATCATAACCTTAGAGCAATCCAATCATTGAATGATTGAAACATACAACCGAATTGGTTACATTAATATAAATTTATTATAGGTCTGACCTTAAAATTGCATTCAGAAGGTGCAGGAAAATAGCAGAATTATGTACCTTAAAAACTTAATGTTCAAGATTTATTTATTTATTTCAAGAAACAAATCTTCGAGGTACATAACTAAGATTTTATACTTTATGTAAAAGTAAATGAGAAGAGTTTGCACAGATGCAAATACAAATAGTTAGACAATTGACATGCAAATATACCCAGAAGCCTGAAATGATAAGGACAATAATAATTAGCGCCCCAAGTAAATACATAACATTAAATTAATACATCATACAGTATTATGAAATGGAAATTTACTTCTCAAATGGCATTAGAAATTAAGCAAGACCAACTATAGACACCATTAACTGTTGCTAGGTGTTAGGCCCTTAAGTCATATTTAAAAAAGAAGGGGAAAATAACTAAATGGCTATGCAGCAGTAATAGAGCGGGGGAGGGTTATGTGAGAATCATGCAATGGGGCCCAAGGCAGGAGAGAAAAAAGTGGGTATATATGGAGGGAGGGTAACCAAATGAAGGGGGGATTCAGAGAGATTTTGGGGGTGGTGATTTTGAGGAGAGGTTAGCTCTTCTCATCATCTGGGTGTTCTCTTTCTTTCTTTGTTTTACTTGCTTAGTTGTATTCCATACTTATAAGGAGATTATCTCCATCCATAGTCATTTTTTCTATTTCACTGATGGATTTCTTGTATTCAACTGTATAGAGGAAGTTTCCTCTGATTAGAGATAAATGTCATTACCAATTCAGCTAATTCTCTTATTTAATACCTTGGTTCCTATCAAATTGGTATCAGAGCTCCGATCCTAGAAGCATCTGGTAGCTACAAGAATGGAAGGATGGGGTGAAGTTTTGAAATGAAAAATGGAGGAGGTGATGGAGATGCATCGCAAAAAAATTGAGGCGGTGATGCAAAAAATGAGAGAAGAGATTGCAAGTTTGAGAAGAGAACTCAAGGAGCTGCGTCAAGGGATACCAATCTTTGAGGGAGAAGATGCTTATGGGTGGATCGTCAAGGTCGAGCAATATTTCTCTGCAGCAAGAATATGTAAAGATCAAATATCTGGGCTAAGTGGTCATGCTCTCATGTGGTACCAAGGATGGGTGTGCGTCAATCCAAATGCCACTTGGGGAAGTTTTACAAAGACAATTCTAGAACGGTTTCAACCAGAGTATGATCCAAATCAAATGATTTGGGTCCATGAAGAAGGGCAAGAATCTTTGGAGCAAGAAAAGAAAAATGAAGAAGCAAGGTTGAACAAACAGAGTTTCAACAATAAAAGAGAAATGAAGAACACAGTCATTGAAGAAAGCGACAACAGAAAGGGTAGCTGATGAACATGGTGTGGGTGACGGTATCGAAATAGAGACGTCATCGAAAATGGAAGAACTAACAACAACCCGGAAGGGAGGAATCTTGATCGAGCTAGTCACCATGCCATCACTGCCATCACTGCCAGACATCGTTCGAAGTATAGCGACCAAAGAGAGACCAACAAAAGATAGGTGGGTTTCAGGCAAAAGGGACAACCCGCTATGGCCACCGAAGCCAATGGACAGAGATGCAGTTCCGAGACCACCGCTTGAATCGCCTAACTCAAATGCTCATGTCGAAAAGAACGAGCCTTGGCTCAAACTCAAGCTAGCCCTTCAGCCACCAGCTAAACTGCCGGACCAAGGTTGTCACGCAGAGAATGAAGGGAGGCGGACTTGGTGCAAGCGATGCTGAATGGGATAACCAGAGAAGGATGGACAAGAGATACTAGGGCAGAAGGGATGGGTACCAACAGTAGCCATTTTCGAAGCTTATGGGCCTTATTGAACCCAATAATGAGAAGAGTTGGGCCTCTAAGAAATGTGGAATGAATTTGATAATAAACCCAACCAAATTCTATGTTGAGGGTGGGGAAATTGTCCAAGGAAGTGAAGCTCTTTGGTTAATGGGCCCAGCCCAATTTAGGACACAAGTCGGAAGGATGGCAAGGAAAATTACTCTATCCATTTATTGGGCCAAGCCAAACTTACTAAGGCTATGGAGTACCAAATGGAGTATCAAAGGAACATAAAGTGTCTTGTAGCCCAAGAGGTGTTTCCTTCCTATTGGAGAGTAACAGCAATTTCATACCATGAACAGTGGGAAATAGGAGGAGCTAAGTCTAGAATGATGTTTCTGATTTTTGCCCATTTGCTGCACATGCAGTTCCCAAGAATAGAAGTTTTGAAGTTCCTATAAGGGGTTACAAAATGTTTCAACTTGTTAAGGAAAAGGGAGGCACAATGATGAGCCAATTGATACAAGTTATGCAGCTGCCGCTGCAACAATTAGAAGGGTGACCCATGCTCTTATGTTTGGCAGTATTGATGCTGCAGTTGGATTGGTAGTTGTGTTGGGCTTATTACTTGCTGCCAATATGGAGTTCACAAGAAACAACCCACAAGCTTTTCAAGTTGATGGGGAAGCAATTTTGTTAGTGTTCCAAAGAATTTGTGTGGTGACTACAGGAATTAGTACTCATCTTACTGAAATTTACAAGAAAGTAGCTATTGAAGCTACTTTAAGGAGGGGTTGCAAAACTGTTTTGTGGGCTATGTCAGCTATCCATACTCCCCATACTGGTATCAACTTTGGGAAGTATTCATTAGATAATTGCGGTGTTTTACACCACAAACAGTGGGAACCCGGTAGAAGATATTGCAGCCAATGGAAGAAAAAGATCCAACCCAACCCAACCCAAGTGGAGTCTTTAATCAACAAAGCCCATCTTCTACAAGCAACATGATTGTATGTTAATTTTTTTTCTTATTTGATACCTTGGTTTCCTATCACTAGGATACATGTACTACACAGTTTTAGACTGACGAAAAAAGCCTTGTTAAAAACTTCATCAGATCTTTAGGTGTGAGAAATTTTTTTTCTTTAGGAGTATAGATATATTATGAGAATATGTAACTGCTAAATATAGAGTTTAAATACTCACATGATGCACGGCTATGTCTGGTGCAAAAGCTCTTCTATGGATTCAAATTCTTTAAGATTATTAACTACGTGATGAATTTTTGCAGAAAGCTTCTCACTGTGCTCTTCAACAATTTTCATAAAAGAAGTCAACTGTTCTTGATATGTTGCACACAACCGTTTCTTATGCCGAAGCTCTGCTGTTAATTCCTGAATTTTCTTATCCTTCTCATCCTAAAACCAGAAAGCAACAGAAAGTGATAAGGAAATGTTAGTGAACATATCATTTTTGTTTCAGAAACCAAGCACGTTATATAAAATATCCCAAGACCGTACCATTTTCTTGATATGCCAAATACAGCCATTACCTACTAGCATGTATACCTCAAAAGACAGCAGAGTCACTAAATACTGTACTGGTAAAGCATCATTTTAAATTATTGTGGTTGTTGCAATTAATGACCTTTTCTTTTTATCAAGTATTCTCCTTTGTGGAAATTACAGAGGAATAAAACTCATGAGCCACATATGAAATTGACCAAAAAGTAATCCAAGAGTCTGATTAACACATAAGGCACAAATGTTAGGTAACCATTAGCCAGTTTAGTTTTATACTAGGAGTTAGATATAAAACCGTTTATGTCTTAATTCTTATCTAAAAGGTTAAACTTTTTGGATAAGTGATTCATGACATGTTATCAAAACCTCTATGACCATGGGTCTAGAATTCCATCCTTGTTGCTCCTCATTCTGCTATGAAAAAATAGTACAAGGTTAGGTGCATCTATGCATTATCCATGCTTCAATATGTGTTACTGTTATGGGTGGATGTCATTATTAGGTTATTATTTTTAGTAAAATTATGGTTATTTTGGGTGTTAAGCAATTTAAGATTGCTAGGTTATCAAACCAGATCAATAATGTAAGGATTGCATGTTGCTACATATATAATGTAGATTTAATAGGTATCCAAAATAGTTCCTGGAACTCTGTTTCTACCCTCTCCTCTGTTTCCTCCCTTGCCTTCACCATTATTTCTTCCTTTTTGTTTTCTCTCTTTGTAAATCTCTTCTTCTCTTCCCTTTCTCACTTACCCACTCTATATCACTTGAGTGTTATTTCCAGTATTTAGGACCCTACTTACACTTACAAGTGGCCATTAAATTGTTAAACTTGTACATGCAGAAGCACGAAATATAAATTGGTATAAAAGACAAAGTCCAACATTTCATTTCTTTCAAGATTCATCTCTCAAAACCCTAGGGTACCTCTACTTTTGGTGACACTCATCCCTCATCATGAAATATCATAATAGTATTGCCGCAGTTTCCACAAACCAACTTTGGCATTTGAATCTTTCCCTATTGAAAATCCAATGCACAATACAATGTTTACCAACCAGAAAAATAAATAGAAATAAGAAAGGAACATTGCATAAGACTAATGATTGAAGTAATAGTAATGGTAATACATTTGTCAACAACAAAGTTAACAGCTAGATAAGAAATATGAACCTACCATTGTTTGACGTGCTTCACGTGGAGAGACTACTAGTGGATGATTATGCTCCTTCACAAACTTTGTTATCACCCATTTTCCAGACTTATCATATTTGATATGAATCATCGCCTTACAACCTTCCCTTGTGCTGGCCCTAGGTTTACGAACTGACGTAAATTTCCCTCGGATGCTGACACAATAACCCTCTTTATTACATCCAAGCCTGCGGGCAAGAATCCTACCATCCCTTTCTGAGCGTCGACAAGACATCACACGCATGACAAATCCTACATGTCGAGCATATTCATCATAGAATATCTTAGCAGCATCTTCAGATTCAAATTCCATGCCTTCATATGGCTCCTGAATAGCATGATCATCACAGATACCCAACCCTCCCCTAGAAGAACTCTCCAGTACTCTACACCCCTCATTTGGATCCACTGTCACAAAAATAAATCTTTCAAATCCATCAAAATGTATCCTTATGATGAAAATAAATAATGCAGAAGATAACATTTGTGTCATTGGCTATGAATAAAATAAGGAGAAAGAACTTTAAATTCAAAGAGTGCAGTCATTCAACAGCAGAGAAGCAAAGAAATCAAGAATCCTATAGATAATCAAGGTCAATATGTCATTTGAGATTCGACTCATTTCTCCCTATGTAGAACCTTTACCTGTCATATGAATGCACAAGCACAGACAGGGATAAATCTTATTTTGGTTCCTTGCATAGCCCCACCCCAAGAAAAAGAGGGAAAAACAATTAAAGGTGTCCAGTGTAAGGATGCCGTCCAAGCAATCACTGCAACCCATCTGATATCTGGCAATGTATCTCTCATTGATATGTTTCTTTGAGTTGAGACAGAGTGACAGACTACTGTTTTCTTTGGGTTTGGGTCATGGTTCTTGTATGAGGTTTTAAAAGGACATTTTCTCAGGGAATATTTCTTTGTTTACGGAGAATATGGGCATAACATGCATAGAAAATGCAGAAGAATTAAGTTAAGTAGAAAATGCATCATTGATGAACCTCAGGAAGTAACATACAGAATTTAAGGAATTTGGGAGGGGTTGCACAATGTAGGATTAAGCTATGATATTGAATAAGAAATTAACTACATCAAATTCAGACATATTGTAAAGATAAAAACTATACACACCAGCAACAGTCAACAGAGAAATTACTAATTAAGTAGCATGCAACAAACTGCAAATTAGAAGTGTAACTCCATCACTACTGTGAGTGGGCTTCAGGGTAGGTAATTGTTGATGCAACCTCTCTTTGATTCCTGTGTATCAATTGACTTACCAGTTTCCACACATGTGATATTGTTTTTAGCACAGTTTTTACTTTTTAGACTTCTTTTATGTTAAGTAACAATATTTGAAAGTTAAAAAGTGGGAACTATGTTTGAGGAGTACCATAACCAAATACTATTTTTTGAGTTAATAAAATGGATATTAAGGAATGGTTACTAGTCAAACCACTCTTATTCCACTCCAAGAGAACTCAGGTTTACTACCTTAAAAGCTGGAAAGCTTCTACATTAAATGTTAAATTATGCAGAGACCAGGATAAAGTCGTAAACAGGATGCATTGCTTTATACTTAAGATACGCATCATCTTTTATTCATTCAGAATTCCACATAAAAATTAAATGATTAAAATAGTATACCTTCATATGTTTCTTGATGTATCTGAACTTCATACGTACTCAAACCCACATCCCCAGAAATTTCCACCCCACCATTTCCATCAACTAATCGGGATTCCATATTGCATAAGAACACAATGTATCAGCAAACCACAAAAATAGATGTAGCCTTACAGAACCTGTCCAGAATTAACAGATTGATATAAAGACGAAGCTTGTAATTTTGTTTTCAATAAACGACTAAATTTTATACAAGCAAATATGAAACTGATAATGACCTTATGACCATACTTGAATCTGAGGTGATTTAGGGTCTGTTTAGATAAGCTTCTCCATAAGCACTCATAGAAGAAGAAAATAAAAAGAAAAATGAAATAAGCTTATCCAAAGTTAAAATTAGCTTATGCATAAGCTAATTTGTAGAAGTTCTCTCATATTATCTTCTCCAAAAGCTTATTTTTAACTTATGCATAAGCTTATTTTATTTTTTTTCTTCTTATTTTCTTCTTCTATAGGTGCTTTTGGAGAAGTTTATTCAAACAGGCTCTTAAACCCTCTTGATTTAAGCAAAGAAAATTCCCACACAATTCAAAATAGTCAGGTACGTTTTCTCAGCAGAATTACCACTACTGCTGAGATAGTTCCCAATTCCCATGTATCCAGAAAATGAAGGACAAAACAGTCTTAAGATTTGGTCTCCTAGTGTTTTTGAGGTCTTCAAATGAAAACTCCGCTTGGTAAGAAGCAGTGTAGCATTATTGACATATGCTACATGGTTTTCGCGAATGAAAGATCAAAAAAATTATAAAGCACTGGAGAGACAGCAAGAAGAGGGTTAAAGTGAAAATAGTGAGAAGAGTGCCAGTAACCTTCTCTGCCAGTAACAATAAACCATTTTGAATCACAAATTGGTTCTAGCTAGTTAATGTTCCTGAAATATCCATCACCCAAACTCTTACCTCTATTCCACAAAACCCAGAATCAGAAAACGCAGAGTGCAAAACATACAATCAACTCACCAATATCATAAAACCATGATAGTTACCCAATCCGTGGCTTAAAAAAATATAAAGAATTAAAGGACGCTAGAATTCAAGGGTTTTAGAAGGAGAAAACTGAGACGATGGTGAGTGTAGAAGAGTTTCAGTTAGGTAACAAACCGGTGTGGTCCTCGCCGGTGTTGGAGTGCGGTGTTTGTCTCCACTTCGATGCCCTAAAAACGTACCCGCTAGTCCCATTCCTTTGCTGCGTTTAATTGGAATCCCGGTGTTCTACTGTTAAAACGCGATTCCAAGCATTTCCACAATGCTAGTTTTTTCTTTTTTTAACTCTCGTCTTGTTTTTGAATTACAGATGAAATAAAGAGGGATAAAAAAAAGATTTTAATTGCACATTTATCTTTTATCTTTCACGATTTCGTAAACTCTGTTACTCAACTATTTTATTTACATATTTTGTCACTTAATTTTCAAAATTTTACATATTTTGCTATCTAACCATTTTATTTACATATTTTGTCACCAAACTTTTAACATTTCACACATTTTGCCCCCTCCCATCTAATGTCGTTGGTTGACTGACGATATGACATTTGATTATTAATATGATGGGTTAACTCTTAACATGAAAAGCTGATCATTGATGTAGATTGATGGCATAACAAATTGATTATGACATGGCAACTTGTTATGTTAACGGTCAATCGGCCACATCAATAGTTAAAATGTCACATTATTGATTAACTAACAGCTTCAAACGGGGATGGCAAGATGTAATTTGAAAGTTAAGCAACAAAATATGTAAATAAAATGGTTTGGTTAAAAAAATGCACCAAATCGAAAAAGATAAAGAGCAGAATGTGCAATTAAAATATGTGGGTGACAAAATTCATAAAAAATTGAAAGATAGGAGGTAAAATGTATAATTAAGAAAAAAAATGATTGAAATAAAAGGTAAATAAAGTAGTTAAGATATAGTGATTGAATAAATAAAAATGAAAAATGAAAAAAAAACCTCTCTCATAGAAGATTGGGTGAAAATAAATTTAGGCTTAAATATATTTTAAGTTCTTACAAATATGACTCTATTTGATTTCAATCCTTGTAAAAAATTTGTTGTTTCTAGATCCTAACATTTTCTTAGTGTACTTTTTAGTTTTTATCATTAACTTTAGTTAATTTAATGCTGACATGACTAACAAAATAAAAAATGTTAATTAAAATAATTAAGATGATAAAGAATATTTTAAATTAAGATAATTAGATTATTTTAGGTACGTAATTTAATTAAGTAATGCATTTATCATTTTATATTATTTTATATAGATAAGGTAATATAATTTACTTTTATAATTCATTTTTTAATTTTTAATATATTATAAATAGTAATTTTTTTTACTTCAAATATTATTCATGCTTTTCAATTCACTAATTTACTTTTAACATTGTATTTTATTTAAAAAATTATAATTTATTTAGACGGTTATAATTTACTTTTATTATATTACCTTTGCCTTTGGAGACAAAACTATTGCATGTAATATATTAAAAAAATAATTTATATGACAATCAAACAAAATTAATAAATTAAAATGTAAAAATAACATCAAAATTAATATATTAAAAGTAAATTATAAGTGTCTAAGTAAATTATAATTATTATAAATAAATTTGAAAATCCATTTACAGGTTTTGATTACACGTGGCGAATCAAAAGTAAATTTCAAGGTTTGGATGACACATGTCATTTACATAAAGGTTCAGATACCACATGTCGCTATTTGGTGTTTTGTAAATATTTGGTTCGGTTACATAATTATTACATTAATAAGTTTAAAATAGCTATATTTGAATTTTGAATTTAAAAGTTCTATTAAATAACTACATTTTAAAAAACTATCTTAATTATAATTAAAAATTCTATTGGTCATTGCCTTAATTAGAATAACTAATGAGAATAATATATATAGTTTTCTTAATTATTTCCTAAATCAAGGATAAACTAACGAGTATTTTCTATATTTTCAAAAATTATATACTTCATCAATAATTTTTTACTTACCTTCGTCCTAATTTTGTCCTAAATAGAAATCAATAAATAATTTTTACTTAATCGATAATTTTTTACTTACATTCTATTATTTATGACAATAATCTTATATGTGTTTCAATGACCAAATTATTATTATTATATATTTTAAGTATACTTTGGGAAGATATTTGTGTATAATTTTTAAATTAATTTGTAAGTGTAATTATAATAAATTAATTTAAGATATTATTTTTTTAAATTTTCCAAAATGATATAATTGGTATTTTTTTATATTAATTAGTTTCTTTTTGCAAGACAATTATTTGTAGGTAGTGTAAATGTTATAATTTAAGAAAGAAATCACATATTATTTATAATGCTTCTAAATTTCCATAAATATATAAAGGTCATGAAACTGTAATTAAATTATTGTCATAAATATAATCCAATTTCAATTCTATTATGATTATTGATACGTTTTTAAATTAAATTATATTAATTAGCATTGTTTTAGTCAATATTGGATAATTGTAAGATCTCTAATTAATATTAATTACACGAATAACTAATGTTTGGATAAATAAATAATTAAAAATTCATAAAAATAAATCTATTATATATTATAAAGAAAGTTTTGCTACGTAGGCAGATGTCCCGTGACATTACCATATTCATTATTTTTTTGCCTAAATTTCATTGATTTTTTGTTTTAATTTTTCATTCATATAAACATATTATTATATTTAATTATAGTAATTATAACAATTAAAATAATTATAGCAAGTATATATTATGATTACATTAATCAATTAAATCATTAAATTTTAAATAAATTTTGATTTTATATAATAAGATAATGAGTTTATTAAATTTGATGGAATATTTTTTTATAATTATGGTAACTTTTTGTTTATTATCATGATTTTATAACAACTTACTATAAATATATATTATAAAGATAATAAGTTATTATATTATCTTAAATACTAACATAATGAATAATGATCAATCATATTATTATTATCATATTATATAAACGAAGGTTTTGTCACGTATGCAAATGCCACGTCATAGTACCACATTGATTTTTTCCTACCAAAATATTAATAAAAATATTTATTCTATTTTTTAATTCATAATAATACATAATTATAATAATTAAGGTAATTACAAGTGAGTATATATTTTGATTTGAAATAATTAAGGTAGTTATGATCATCATATATGTTTTAGTTAAAATAGTTAAGATTATTTTAATTTAGATAATAAGATTATATTAAACTAATTAGAATAATTATTATCAATATATATTATTTTAAAAATTTCTCTATATATATTTTGAATTTTAAAATATTTGTATAGTATTACAATTTTTGTTAATAAATTAAATTAAAATAATATAAAAAAATTCACTTGATAATCATAAAATAGACAACCTAGAAAATTTTTATTTGGGATCTAGAGTATCTAAGTTTCAAATATTATTAAAATTAGTACTTTAAATTTTTTTAATTTATGAAAATACACATTACATTACATATATATACATACATAACTATAATAATTAAGGTAATTACAAACAATATAAAATGATTACGACTAATATATTGAAAATTATTTATGTTCTTATTTCATTTGGATTCTTTCTATCTTTATATGCCAACAAATCAAAATTGAAGGCATCCCATATGTCCATATTTTTCATTTCCTTCCCTCTTCTAGTTTGTTTAGGGCAACATATTGTGAAAAGGGTTAGTTTTCAATTTATTACATTGGCATTATAAATTGACATTTTTATTCTTCTCCCATTCTTTCTAATATATAGAATTCTTCCTTCTTTGTGTCTAGGGCATACTTTTGTGCCATTGGAAAAGGTAAACAATTAGCCTATTTTATTATTCTCAAAATTTTATTCATTATTTTTGTGTTTTGTTTTAACTTGTGGGATGATCTCCCACTTTTTTTTTTTAATTTCATTCTTAAACTATTAAATCTTTATATTCAGGACATTTTGCTCATGAAGAATAAGGATAAGCATTAAATCTATTTCACATTGTTCTTTATTTCTTTTTGATTTATGATTTTTTTTTTGTGTTTAGGACATATTTTGTTGCCATTGAAAAAGGTAAGCAATAATTCTATTTTATTGTTCTCAAAATTTTTATTTGGATTTTTGTGTTTTGTTTTTCACTTTTGTGGTGATCTCCCACTTTTTTTATATTGCATTCTTAAACCATTTGAAAATTTATGTTTTTGGTTTCCAATTTATGTTTTTTATAAAATTATTCATTCTTTGTATTTAAAACATATTTCGCCCCGTAAAGAATAAGATAAGCACTAAATTTATTTCATTGTTCTTTATTTATTTTCTTATTTTTTTATGAAATTCTACCTTCTTTGTGTTTAGGGCATATTTTGTTACCATTGGAAAGGTAAGCAATTAATTTATTTTATTGTTCTCAAATTTTTTATTATTGTTTTGTGTTTTGTTTTAACTTTGGGATGTTCTCCCACTTTTTTTTTATTGCATTCTTAAACCATTTTAAAATTTATATTTTTTTGTTTCAATTTATGTTTTTTTATGAAATCCTTCATTCTTTATATTTAGGACATATTTTACTCACGAAGAATAAGGTAAGCATTGAATCTATTTCATTATTCTTCATTTCTTTTCTTATTTTTTGTGGTTTTTTTTTTCAATTTTTGTGGTAATTTCCTACTTTTCCAATTGCATTTTTAACTTTTTAAAATTATGTCTTTTGTCTTCAATTGGTAATGTGGTTTTCAATTAGTTTAGAGATTTCTTTTACGCTTTTAATTTTTTGGTCTAAATATTTTACAATTTGGTTATATTTTTAACTGAAAATATGTCACTTTTAAATAAAAATATTTTACAAGTTGCTTGTGTTTTTGTCTAATCCAAAAGCCTTTTTAAAACATTACTAAGATATGTGTTTTAAACCTTATGAATTCTCACTCGATAAGTTATGGATTCAATTTATATATTTGGTACATGTTCAATAATAGTAATGTTGCACCATGTTTCTAAAGAGACTTTAGGTATTATTTTTAATAATGGTATATCTTGATATTCAATATAATGTATTTTATTTGAATTTGTTCATAATAGTGGATTTGATTATCACGATTTTATTAATGCATTGTATTTGTTTTTGTAACTTTTTCTTGCAGTATTTTTTTTATGACATTGTCTCATCTACGTTACACATTTGCTATGAAGGGAGAGTTGACTAATTAAGAGATATATGGGAGCAAGATATAGATTCCATATATGTCACTAATTAATATATAGATCTCAATATTTAAAATGTATTTTTATACAATGATTGAAAAATCTACATGAAAACATATTAATATTTAGAGGTAATACTTAATCATATAAAATTAAAAATTTTACATTAAAATATATTAATATTTAAGTCTCATATGAGAATAAAAAAAAAGTTAGAGCAAAAATATATCATACAAAAATTAATATTTTACATCAAAGCATATTAATATACAAATAAAAATTACTAATATTTAAATTTTAAAGTAAAAATACCACTAAGATATTAAATATTTTACATAAAAATATATTAATATCTATATTATTATTATAGAAACTTCAATTTAGTTAAATATTTAGTTTCAATTATAACAAAATTTAAAAAATACTGAAAAAATTAATGACACTTTGAAATTAATAATGAAATTATAAATATATTTATACCTATTTTTTAAATAAAATATAAAATTATATATTAATTAAAGCAACTATTTTTTGTTTTTTGTTAATTCATAAAAATACAAAATTATATTAATGAAGGTAATTATGACCAATATATATTTTGATCTGAATTAATTATGATAATTATGACTAACATATTTAATTTAGATTTACATTAATTGATAATATTAATATATATTTTGATTCAAACTTATAGTATATTTAAATTAAAATTACTTTAAGAGGTAAATAATATTATAATCTTTTCCACAAAGAATAATTTTATATTTTTTAAAATTTTAACATTCTATAATTATCATTCTTGAATATCATATATTAATTCATTGATTTATGCTTAAAATATCACACTTAAATTATAAATTAATATAAATAAAGTAAAAATATTAATCCATAATAAAAGTAAAAATATTAATCTATAAATAAAAAAACAACATATAATTTTTGAAAAAAATACCAGACATTTTTTAATATTTATTAATTTATTATAAATATTTATTGTTACTACTATTATATGAATTAATATAAATTATGCTTATTTTTTTTGCATTATATTTTAACCTTTATACATTATTATTGTTACTATTATGAATCATTTAATTTATAATAAATTTTTTACTAATGTAATAAATTCAAAATTGAATTGAATTAAATTAAACTTCAAAACCATACAAAAATTATCACCTAATTTATAAATACTTACAAAACTTAGCTCAAGTCTTTTATCTTTTCATCGAACAAAAATGTTATTCTAATACAAAGTTATTTCTTCTTATTTGAAGTATAATGAATATTTAAATGCATATACAAAGTTATTCTAATGCAAATTAAATTTAAAAGTCAATGCTCAATGCTATATATGTGGTGTGTGTGCATGCATTCATGCATATAATCATGAATTCAATTATAACTAACATACTTAAAGGACTTAATTATTTTTGTGAATAGTACTAGCAACACACTATCCAATACACATTTTTTAATACATATACTAGTATTGGTAAAAATCATTATAAATTAATTTGAGAATCCATTCATAGGTTTGAATTACATATGGCGAATCGAGAATAACTTTCAAGGTTTGGATGACACATGTCATTTACAGAGAGATTCGGATCATATATGTCGTTATATAGTGTTTCATGAATATTTGGTTCAGTTATAGATCATAATTATAATCATTATAATTATTACATTAATGAGTTTTAAATAGTTATATTCAAATTTTGAATTTAAAAATTCTATTAAATACCTACCTTTTAAATAATTACCTTAGTTATAATTAAAATTTTTTATTAGACATTTGATTTAATTATTTATTAATAACTAACAAGAATAATATATATATTTTCCTTAATCATTTTTGAAATCAAGGATAAAATAACGAGTATTTTTATTTTTTTTAAATTTATACTTAATCAATAATTTTTTACTTACATTCTATTATTTATGACAATAATTTAATATAAGTTTCAAGGACCAAAATAATTATTATAATATATTTTAAGTATAATTTGGAAAGATATTTGTTTATAATTTTTAAATTAATTTGTAAGTATAATTATTATAAATTAATTTAAGATATTAATTTTTAAAATTATTCATAATTATATAACTGGTATTTTTTGCATTAATTAGTTTCTTTATTGCAAGACCATTATTTGTAGGTAGTGTAAATATTATTATTTAAGAATGAAATCTCATTATTTATAGTGATTCTAAATTTTTATTAATATATAAAGGTTCATGAACTTGCAATTAAATTATTGCCATAAATACAATCTAATTTCAATTCTATTATGATTATCGATACGTTTTAAATTAAATTATATTAATTAGCATTGCTTTATTCAATATTGGATAATTATAAGACATCTAATTAATTTTAATTACATAAATATTGATGTTGGATAAATAAATAATTAAAAAATTAATAAAAAACAAATCTATCTATTATATAGTATAAAAAAGGTTTTGTTACATAGGCAAATTTATCATCGATTTTTGTTTTGTTTTTTTTATTCATATAAACATACTATTATATTCAAGTAGGTAATGAGTATATATTTTGATTTGAAGTAGTTAAGGTAATTATGACCATCATATACATGTTTTTAATTAAAATAGTTAAATTATTTTAAATTAAGTTAATTATTATTTTATATATCTATAATCTATAATCTATACAAAACTATCCCCATCTAGCGCCTCCATCTATCACATGTTAATCAGACAATCTTAATCTACCACATGTCAACTTATTAACGAATTTCACTTCTAGAAATCCCACGTGTCCTCTTCTCCAAATTTTGTGCATTTCCATTAAAAAAAAATACATGATGATAAATTCCAAATTTCAAATGGACAATTAATATAGATTTTAAATATGAAAATAATTTAATAACGACAAAATTTCATATTGTTATGAATTAATAATTTATTTCAGGCTATTTAAAAGGATACTTAATTTAAAATGGATATTTTCATTAAAAATTTAAATCATGCATATTTTGTTTGGAACAATATATTATATATCATGGAACAATCATGGATATATATATATCATTACCATTACCATACTCATTTTTTTTATCTAAACGTAATTTTATTTTATTATCTTTTAATTATTAATAAAAGAATAATTTGTATATTATGAATATTTTGTTTGGAAAAATATATTACATAATGCTATCAAAATATTTTAATTAGTTTAAAATTTTAAAATGATATCTATAATAAATAATTACTATACATATGAAACAAAAAAAAAAAAAACACATACTTAAACATCAATATAATTTATTCGAGTATTTATAAATTTAATTAGTCTTTCATTTGATTGATGCTTTATCTTTCTCTCTTATCTTATTATCCATTGAAAATTGAGATTTAAATAATAAATCAAGTATTACAAAATATAATTACATATAATTTTTAATTAGTATAAGTATTAAGATAAGATTAATATATATATATATATATATATATATATATATAGATATATATATATATATATATAAATGTATATGAGTCTACTCTATATTTATACATATTTATAAAAAATTCTGACAAAGTATAATTAAGATCTTAAAGCAGTATAAGTAGTAGTACCTCATACTTGATATCATACAATAAGGATAGGAATAATTGCTTCAAAATATTTCAAAAATCAATACCAGGACTATGGCGCATTATATATTTCTTTGAAATTAAGTTTTAATGTCTTTTAATTTAAAGGAATAATTTTGATGTAGGACAAAAATAAAAAAACAAATATCCATCATTGTCTAAAATTAACATAAATAATAATTAACTGTGCAAAACTTTTTACATTGACATTGAATACCTACTAACTTATTTTTAAAGAAAAACTACTAATTACAAATTTTAATTTAAAATATTTTTTTAACATTAATATCTCTTATTAAAATTATGTACAAATTGCAGTTATATACAAATGAGAATATATTGACAAAGGTAATATTTTTTAAAACACACATTTTTATAAATTAAAATGATGTGAGATGCATGTGAATATAAAATTATTTAAATTTATATTAATATCCATAATTATATATATATATATATATATATATATATATTTACTAATAGATATTTTCATAAAATTAAAAATAAGTTAAGAAATATATTAAATAATTATACTAATAAAAATTAAATTATAAATTTAACACCCGTGCATGACATGGGTTATTATACTAGTTTTTTTAAAAAGTACAATGTTAAAAATAAATTAGTGAATTGAAAAGTAAAAAAATATTAAAAGCAAAAAAAACAACTGCTCATAATATATTAAAAATTAAAAATAAATTATAAAAGTAAACTATATGTAATTGCCTTACTTATATAAAATAATAAATACATTATTTAATTAAATTACGCACCTAAAAATATTTTAATTATCTTAATTTAAAATATTCTTTATTATCTTAATTAATATTTTTATTTTGTTAGTCATGTCAATACTAAATTAACTAAAGTTAATGATAAGGATTTAAATTACACTAAAAAATGTCAAGAATCTAAAAATAATAAAATTTTTGTAAGGACTAAAACTAGACAGAATCATATTTATAGGGACTTAAAATATATTTAAGTCATAAATCTATTATATTTATTATCTATCTATTATATATTATAAAAAATATTTTTCACATAGATAGATACCACACGTGACATCACCATATTTATTCTTTTTTGCCTAAATTTTATTGATTTTTTTAATTCATAAACAAAATATTATATTTATAACAAGTATATATTCTAATTAAATTAATCAATAAATTATTAAATCATAATATATTTTATTTTATATATTATGGTTATTTATTGAATTTTATGGAATGTTTTTTATAGTTATAGAAACTTTTTTATTTATTATCATTATTTTTTATTAATTACCATAAATATGTATTATAAAAACAATCATGATAATAAATTGATATGTTACCTTAAATACTAATGTAATGAATAATAATAATAATAATAATAATAATAATAATAATAATAATAGAATTTATGATCATGTTATTATTTAATTATTTTATAAAAAATTATAGTATTTATGTATTATAATGATAATCATGATAAAAAAATATTATATACATTAATACTAATACTAATGTAACAAAAAACAATGGATATTTTTATTCTATTATATTTTTAATCAATCAATTAAATTATTTAATTTTTATTTTAATTTTATATAATATGATATGATAATAAATATATTAAATTTTATGAAATTTTTTATAATTAGTGATATTTGTTATTTGAATATTCAAACTTTTCTTTTTAATAATATTTTATAAGTAGTATAAATAATTTATTCAATAAATAGCATCCCTTGCAACGGTTTCTTTCTCTATTACGTCGTTTCTTTCAATCTTGACTCCATTGTAGATACTATTACTCAAAATTATTGCAATGTTTGAAAATTACATATTCTAATACTATTTTTTTTTTCATTTTATTTGCTTCATCATCTTATTATATATCTCTTTTATTGTTATTCAAAACATTTATTTTCAGGAGTTCAATTCCTAGCCATGCTTACAGAGAAGATTTTGTTGGGAGAGGTAATAGCCACTTAAGTCATCTCTATGCCTCAAAAGAATTAATATCTTTAGTGTACATAAAAATATTGTTTTTTTAATTTTATAGTTCCATCTTTTCTTACTTTTTATCTTCTTCCTCTAAACTAATATTTTCGAGAAATCCTAATAACACTCTCTCAATTATTGGCTATAATTTATTGAAAATCATAAATTTTGATGTGGGCTACTCTAAATCAGGATAGATACTCATTAAATGAGAAGTGAGACCTATCAAAAATTGTGATTTCTAATAAATTTCAACTAATAATTGAGTGAGTGTTAGAAAGAGTGTGTTTGAGACAGTATTGTTAACATTCCTCAATATTTTTTTATTTACTTTATATCATTTTAACATGTGACAACAAACAAATAATATTTTGATTCAAGTCAAATTAAATTCTAATCATATTAATTAATACTAAAAAATTAAAACATCACACTCAAATTATAAATTTATATAAATAAAATAAAAAATTTAATAAATTAAAAGTAACAATAAATTGTAAAAAAAACTAAAAAATAATTAATATTTACTAATTTTAATCAAATTTAAATTTTAATTAATATAAACAATACAAAAAATTACCATTAAATTAGAACTAATTCATTCGAATGTATATTTTGATAGTGTCTTATGATATATATCATTTTTCTTCAAATTATAAGATATAAATTACCTTTTTACGTGATAACAATATTAGAATTCATAATTTATAGACCTTTTGATTATTTTAAACATTAGTATATGCAGTGGAGCCAAAATTAAAAATTAGAACCAAATACCAAGTATATTATCTGATTAAATATTAATATTCATTCTAATTATATTTGATTGCAAGTTGATTGATTTATTGAATATTTAGTTTTATTAATTAGACTTATTTGATTACGTTAACGGTGTTTGATTGATATTAATTGATGCATTGAATATATTTAGTTTCAAAATTTATTTAATAAAAGACATTAATTATCACTTTCGTAATTTAATTCAATCAAATAGTTTTTTTTTTTTTTATCATTCTACATCTGATTTTTTTCTCTTCTTTTTTCTATTTTTCAGTTTTATTTACTTTCCATCAAAAATTACCCATAGAAAATTTGACTCAATTAAAGATGTATCATTCTACATATGATTTTTCTCTCTCCTTTTTCTATTTATTCTAATTAAAGATGTATCTTAATTGTTATATCTTTTAAAAATATTAATTAAAATAATTAATGCAAATATCAATACAATATCAATCAACTAATATAATTATCAATTTCATATAATTAATATATATACAATTTTTTTTTATTTAGGCACAACCGTTTAATTAGCTAAATCTTAGAAAATATATCTAATCATTTAATTAACAATATTGTGAATAATATTTTGACTTAAACTAAATTCTAATTAAAACTGTCCATACCAAAATATCACAATTAAATTATGAAGCTTATAATCATAAAGTATTAAATTAATAAATTAAAAATAATAAATAATTTTATGTAAATTACTTAAAATTTGAAATTAATATTTATCAAATTTAATCTAATTCAAATTCAAATTTAAATCCAAGTTAACTTGAATAATACAAAAAAAATCAAAATATATTTATACGTTTTTAGTTGACAAAAAAGGATTAAAAAAGAATTTTATAAAAAAGCAAAATTTTACGGTACTAGAAAAGCAACCTTAGTTGATTCTTGAGTCACAAACTAAATATTGTTGTCATGTTCAGTATTTTTTACTAAAATTTATTTATTATGCTAATAAGCTGATAGTATGTGACAAGCTCTAAATTTCTTCATTTTCCTTCCTAAACTATTTTTTACTTTTTTATATTTTAACAACCTCAATTTAGGTATTTCAATAAACATATCAAATCAAATATCAATTTGAATCAATTTATAAATTATTAGTTATGTTATTAAAAATGAGTTGAATTAAATCAAATCAAAATAGATCATACCTACAATATCACTGATTCATTCTATTACTATTATTTTGTTGCTGTCGTTGTTATTGTAAGAAATACTTAAATATTGTTTCTTAGATGTTTTTGGTATTATTTTTCAGTGCAAATAATGTTACATTTCAATATAAAATTTATTTCTTTTTAATTCAAACTTATATTTAAATATCTTTCTCGTTAATTTAAAGTTTAGAATTTTATAAATATCAAACCAAATTTTGACCTCTGTCAATCTATATATTATTTTTTTTCTGCTTTCTCTAAGATAGACATACGTCTCTTTATATTATTTTTAATATGCTTTTTTTTTATCTTGTGCATCATAATTACAATAATTCTATTCTTCTAAAAGAATTTTCCCTTTTTAAAATTATTTTACATCAATTTGATATTTAGAAAACCAAATCTATAAATGAATAATATTTTGATTTCAATTATATCAATTTCTAATTAAAATGATTCATATCCAAAACATCACAATTTAATTATAAAGCTAATTATACAAACAAAGCAATAAAGTAATAGTTAATAAATTAAAAATAGTAACTAATTTCTAAGTAAATCAACTAAAATTCTAAACTGATATTTATCAATTTTAATCTAATTCAACTTTAAAAATAATATTAATATTAAATTAAATTATGACTAAATCACACAAATGTATAATGTGATAGAATTATACACCTTAAAAAGGACACTAAGACATGAACATGTAATTCTGCACTCAATGCATTCAAATTGATATTTAAAATCAAATTAATTTATGCTTAAAATATCTCATGCAGAATGTAAAATTTATAGCAATAAATAAATAAATTAATAAATTTAAAATAAACAAAATCATATGTAAATTATCTAAATTTTTATTATAAACATTTATTACTTTTAATTAAATAGAAATCTACCAATGTATCTCATGTCATATCTCAATACGAAATTAATTTTTTTATGCAGAATAATTTATTTATTTTATTTTTTTTATTATTTTAATTTTCAGCATTTTATAATCATCACATCAAATTTTGACATCTATACATTATTATTGTTACTATTATGAATCATGTGCTATTGTAATTCGTAATGAATATTGTATTAACATAATAAATACAAAATTAAGCTAAATTGAACTTCAAAATCACACACACACACACACAAAATTAGTTAATTTATAAGTACCTACAAAACTTAGCTCAATTCTTTTATCTCTTCATTAGTTAAAAAGCTTGCTTGTTTTTTGTTCTTCTTTTGAAGATAATGAAGATTTAAATTGACACACAAAGTCATCCGAATACAAGCTTATTGAAAAATAGTTAGTTGCCAATTGAAAGTGCGTTTTGCACAACTATCAAGGATATACATACACACATACATACGTATATATATATATGTGTGTATGTGTGTATGTATGTATGTATAAGAGATTTGTCAATGTACATCTACTTATTTTTTTAGTTGGGGTATGTTAACTAGTTACACCATTAGTGTACTTTAAGATAATTCTAGTTATAATTTGTTAACATACTTCATCTAAAAAATAAGTGGGTTTATGTAGCGAATCCCACAAGCATTTGCTAATATATACCTACTTGTTTTTTAGTTGGAATACGTTAGCAATTTATACTATGATGTATTTTAAGATAACATTTAATTATAATTTGCTAACGTACCTCAACTAAAAATCAAATGGGTATAGATTAACAAATCTCTCCTCTCTCTCACACACACATATATAAGAAGACTTTTGTCATGTGATAGCATTTCAAAATTATTTTTCTACCGAAATATAAAAAAATCTATTTTTAATTAATAAAAATACATAATTAAATTAATTAAAGTAATTATGCCTATTGTTTACATATTCAATGATTAATTTTTTTGAAGATTCAAATATTCTTCTCAAGCTTCTACAAGTTGCACAACACCAAATTAATTTTTTGAAGATTCAAGCTTCCACAGGCTTTAATACTAGTATTCTTAAATCTCTATAGGCTGCTACACTTAATATTCTTCTCAAGCCTCTACAGGTTGCACAACACTTTCAATGTTTTTCTCCAACCTTTGCAGGTTGCTCGCAACACTTTTATATGTCTACACACCTCATTGTTTTTTCACAAGCACCTGTAAGCTTCTAAACCAATATTTTCTCCTTTATAGGTCATCTACATTAATCAAATTTTTAATTCTTGTGAATTAGTTAAAAAAAGTCTTAAAGGAGCGGAAGAAGTATCAAGTAAACTACTAACTGTGTGTATGCAAGTACCCTATCCCACTTGGTCCTCTCGGAGCTTTCCCATTAAATAATACCAAGACTATGGCGAGAACAATGGCATTCGATACTCTAGCAAATAGTAATAAATGACAATAATTTTGGGTTGTCATTTATGGTTATTAGTTTTATTATTTATCAACATGGTGTGGTATAATTAACAGATAACTTTGTTCTTTAAGCATATGGTTAATGGTTCGATCTCCAAGTTTGTGTGCATAAAAAAAATCTGATGGGAGAAGTCAATTCTTTAAATATATCTTAGCATATTGAAAGAGTAGTTCTTAGCTTTCGTCTAAAGAATACCCTGAGTTCACCCCAAAAAAAGTTTTATTATTTTGCTTTTCTTAAGGATTATGAGCGGTGACCTCCACTGCTTGTTAAGTTTAAGAGTCACATTTTTTGTTAGTTGTTTAATCATAAAAAAAATAAGGATCAAATATATTACTTGTACCTCTTATATATTATCTATTTCCACTTTTTTCTTGTACAAATTTTTTAGTTGATCTTTATGCATTAAATTATTTTTAAATTCACTTCTGCCTTTTATTGTTGTCATATATATATTTTTTATTGAATAAAGGACCTAACGGCCAACAAAGGAGAACAAAGTTAACGACATGGTGGTTGAATCATTAGCAAGCCAGTAAAAAAACAGAAAATCAGGAGGAAACTAAAAAATTCTACATCCCAAAGTCAGCATGTTATTGTTTGTCACGACACTATGAAATTGATGTGGAAATTAGAATAGGTAAAAATAACAAATTAAAAATAATCGTATATATATAGAGACAAATATATCATATTTTTTTACATGCAGTTTTATATTATATTGTGTTATAGATAATATCATATTATAAACTAACTTGTTGTTTGTTGGAGTGAAAATGAACTTAGATATTTTAAGTAAAGTCTTGAGTTTGAACCTTATAAAAAAAAAAATAATTAAAAAAGAAATCTCATTAAAAATAACCAATTATATTTTTCAACGAAAATTAATTGTTAATAAAATTGATAAATATTTCGTACTAATTACATAGTAATTCCTAAAAAATATTATAATAAAAGATGACAACCACATTAAAAACGATTGTACTATTATAAGAATTAAATCAAAAGCTTTTCGTACAAGAATAAAAATTAAAGTAACTGTTACACACAAAGATCGAAAAACATATTTGTTAACGTAGACACAAACCATTCAATTCAATCTGTAAGTACATAAGAAATAAATTAAAAACTTTCGTACAAGAATAAAATTAAAATAACTGCTATATACAATGATTAAAAAAGGATCTATCTCCTTTAAACTGAATCTCAGTAGAAAATTAATAAATTATATTTCGTGCACACACACACACACACATATATAAATTATGGATGTGTTAAAATATTAACTGTTAATTTTTTTCATTAATGAAGAAGAAGAAGAACATCAACTAAAAAGTGAGGAAAAATAATGGTGTAAGAGTTTTTACACTGTTATTCAATCATGAATTGTCATATATGATAAGATTATTAATTTTTACAATAACTATTTTAAAAGTTAAGAGAAAATAGGTTATGCATTGACAGTATAAAATAGTTTTATAATGTCATCCAATTACAATCTATCATTTATGGTAAGTTTATTGACTTTTACAATAACTATTTTAAAATCATAACAACAGTGATTTCTGATTAGTTGACAGCGTAAAACTTTTTACACTGACAGTGCATAATCATTAAACTCAAAAGTTAATTGGTTAATAACATAAAATCGTATACACTAATAACATATTTAAATTAAACTATAATTATAACTATTAATTTAAGAATGAACAATTGAAGTGTTTAATAATTTCACAATGATATATAGAATTTAATTTCGATATTTTATTAGTGTAAAGATCTTTACACTTATAAATCAATTAGAAATTATCTTAAATATTATTTTAAAACATTTATTATAAAAATCAATAGTATTATCATATATGACTATTTATGATTAATTAATAATATAATTTTTTTATAAATATATTCTAATTTAGTTCATTGTATATATTCTTATAATTTTAATTAGAATAAATAGTATATGTACTGGTAGTGTAAAACCTTTTTATATACTATTATTCAATCATAAACTATCATATAACATAAATTTATTAACTTTTATAATAACTATCTTCAAAATTATTAAAAAAATATATTTCTAATTGGTTGACAGCGTAAAAACTTTAACCACTAGTTACAGTATATGTTGGTTAAACTCTTTGAATTACCAACAAGTGGTTGATCTAAGTAACACTGAGCTTGAGTCCTTTAAGTATGTGGTTAAGGGTTTGAATCCTTACTGGTGCATATGGAATGTAGAAAACCTTGTTAAAAGGAGACAACCCACTTATAAATGCCAACAAATCCCTTGAAAGATATTAAAAATGTCGGTGACCAATTGAGAAACTCCTTTATAATCGTATGCACAAAAAATAAATAATTAGTACCTTTGCTCCTTTTCAAGTGTAATTTAAGATTTTTATACACAAACCAAGCAAGGAAATAAATTTTATTGTTTTTCCATAAAATAGTTTTGAAGTTTTCTATTGTACCCTTTCTCATTTTTATTCCACAATAAACACATATTAGTTGTAAATGTGTAAATTAATTAAAAATTAGATGAGAAGTAAGGGTATAATATAATTGACAAAGAAGTAATTAATATTATCTTGAACTTTGAAAACGACAGATAAATAAAAACAAAAATCTTCTAAAAAACTGACAAGTAAAAAAGAAAGGAGAGACTATTTGTACAACAACTCATACAGCAATTTATACAACAATACTTTTTTATATTTATTTCTCTCATACACATTATTTATTTTGTTGTATGAATCGTTGAATATGTATCATATTAAAAAAAAAACTATTTTTAATCGTTGGTCTTTTTATTAATAATTACAGTGCATTTAAAGTGTAGGAAGAGCCAAAATCTACTACACTGTCAGTGACTGGAAGAGTAAATCCGCGGCAGGTAGTGTGACGGTTAATAATAAATTGCATTTATCCATGCGGCGTGGCGTGCTATTATATTTGCACAAACTTAGGGTTAGGGTCGTTCGTTTGTTAGTACAGATTCTTTTCTTTCCCTTCTCGGTTGGGTTGGTGGAATCGGATCAAGCGATGGACGGAAAACGCGAAGCGGAAGTGGACGGTGGAGAGTGGGAATTGCTCCACCCCAACAACGACGACGACGCCGTTCTCTATAGTGGGCCCCCACTGGACTCCCTCCGGCCCGATCACTTCTCCCTCCTCCACGATCCCGACCAGCCCAATTCCAATTCCAGTTGCAGTTCCAACTCCTCCTCCGAGGTGGATCGCAACTTCGACGATTCCTACGTCGCGAACCAGCTCTTCCCCAATCCGAACCTCGGCCTCGGTCCCTGGAACGGGGACTCCGATTCCGACACCGCCACCACCAACACCACTGTGGTGGCTGCGGCGGCCGAGGCTGGTGCGGTGGTGGAGGAGGAGAAGAGAGAAGAAGCGCAAGACGAAGAAGAAGAGGAGAAGGAGGAGGAGGAGAAGAGGTTGGTGTGGTGGAAGGTTCCCTTTGAGGTGTTGAGGTATTGGGTGAACCCTCTGCCTCTCCCGGTCTGGTCTCTCTCCGTCGCCGCCGCCGCTGCTTTTCTCGGACTCCTCTTCCTCGGACGGAGGCTGTACAGAATGAAGCGCAAGACGCAAAACTTGAAGCTCAACCTCGCCCTCGACGATAAGGTCCTTTCTCCCTTACTCATCTCCAAACACGCCATTTTGAAGAAATAACCGTTCCATGAGTTTAATTTTTATGCACCGTTAACCGATGAGAAATTTCTGGTACTAGAAATTTTCCATAGGAGAGAGATACACACAAAAAGAAGATGTGTTTATTAAGTTTTTTAACCATTTCACCTCTTTGTGTGTATCTCTCTCCTACTGAAAATTTTCAGTACCGGAGAGGATACATATTCTAATTGTTGGTATGACTTTTAAGGTAATTATTTGTGTGTATCTCTCTCTTGCTGAAAATTTTCAATACTGGAGATGATACATACTCTAATTGTTAGTATGACTCTTAAGGTAGTTATTTGTGTGTATCTCTCTCCTACTGAAAATTTTCTGTATTGGATTGGATACATACTTTAATTGGTGGTATGACTTTTAAAGTAGTTATTGTGAAATTCAACAAACTTGTCAATTATCATACATGGCGGATTGTGCATACACTATTTAGTATTTACTCTATTTAAGGTAGTTACTGTAAATAGTTGATTGGATGACGGTGTGAAAATCCTTTACACTAGTCGGTGCATATATTATTTACTCTACTTTTATATGCCGAGAGAGATTTTGAAAAATGAACATGTCCGAAAACATGCATGCTTGGGCGAGCTTAATTTGGTGAAATAATAGCTTATCTTTATCAAAGAAAAATAGGCTATTATTTTTCGGAAAATTAGTTAGTGTGTGATTGGATTTGATTTGGCTTATTTTGAAGAAATAATTGCTTGTTTTTACGGGTTTGATGAATAAGCGATTGTTTCTTTAAATTTAAGTGTTAATCTTTCCTAAACATGCATGCATTGATATGCTGTTATAAATGGGATGGGAGTGTCTGTGGTAGCTTAGTCTGCCTTAAAAGGCTCCTTTGTCAAATAGTAATGGGAAAATGTACAATTTGATCCCCTGAAGATGTTACTTGACAGGGTTGCATTGATTCGTCAAAGGTTTTGTTTGTACATTATTGTTCATGAATTGACAACTTTGGGGTTTGCTTTGTATACACGGGGACTTTCAATGACTAACACAACACAAGTAACATCATTTGGGAATAAATTGTATACCTACTCAATAGTTGTTTGCTGGTTTTTGTTATTAAATATAAGAAAAAGCCAATAAATGTTTCACAACTCAAATTGGCTACCAGTATCCATAAGAAAATGACTTGGAAACTCTAGACTCTGGTCTGTGTTTTGTGTTATTGAGGTTTCTTATGTATAATGTTTTCTTGTGGTAACTACTAAATCTTTAAGATGGGAACTTGAATAGATTGAGATTTTAAGTGATATGGAAAGAGTGTGTTTAATCTGTTGATGTGCCAGCCCTTTCTTCTACCTTTGGAGCAGTTTGTTTTGGATGGTTCTTCAAAAGGTTTAGGTAAAAACTAAAAACAAAAGGGGGCTTGAGTTTAGTGTTGGGGTGCAGCTTGTGTTGTCCTTTGGTTCATTTAGTTGGAGGAGCAGACTGATCTCATCTTTAAGGGTGTCACTTTGCCCTTCAACTTGTTATGGAATACAGTTATGTTTATTGCGTTTTAGCTTTTCTACATTCTTGAGTTTTTATTCTCCCCTGTTGTATCCTAGAATTTTTATGGCCATGTAAGGAGAAAACCAATAGAAGCTTTGATTAAAAGAATTGATCAAATGAATGATAGTCATTACTCTAAAGAGGTAGAGGAAGACTCGAAGAGAAACCTGGTTCTAAATGTTTTTATAGAGAACTTGGTTTTTGACCGAATAAAATGTCTTTAATCTTTTGATCTATGTAGGATGTAGACGACCCCACCTTGTAGAAAAGACTTTTGTTATCATTGTACCTATAATTTTTTTTTTTTCTGATCATTCCCTAAGCTACACTTTATGCATTTTGTCTCTAATGTTAGTTCTTATCAAATAAATGCTTTATTTGTTGGTGGTAGCTATATAATATTAAAGGATACATTATGTATTCATGTAAACATGTTATCTTGAGATATGCACAGAGTCACACACCAAATAATTCTGCACCTATTAATGGGCAGTACAAGAGTTTATTAGCTTCTGATCCTATCTAGCCTTATCATATCTTCTTATATTGTCCTTTTTGTATCCTCTCCTTTCTGGTGCAATGCCAATGAGGTCTAAATGATTTACTTGTTTCAGTAACCCAAAAGATTATTAGTGAACCACAAATTCAAGAGAACTGAGCTAAGACAAATGCAAATATGTTTGAATACCCTATGTATGTTTGATATCTGACTTGGATAAATTTTTTTCAACTTCTGCCCTGCATATTATTGAGGGTCAATTCTTTTAGTATGCAGACCGTGTTTAGTGTGGAGCAATCTGTACTTGTTTCACTGCAGTGCATCAGTTAAGAAAAGTTTGTGGAGATCAATCTGATCATAAATTCACAATGCATGGCTTCAATTAGTGGTTCTGCATGCATGTGGATTTATTAAAATATAAGAAAATATCATCAATGATTGGTAGAATAAAAAAAGTGAAGGGCAGTATTTAGTTGAAGAATTTAACTGAAACTTTAAGCAAGTTAATTTTATGTATTATTTCAATTAATATTTCTGAGAGATGGTATTTCAATTGATTATTTTCTGCTTACATTCTTTGAAAAATCTCATGACATTGTCAATCTTCTGTGTGTCTCAAATCAATTTATTCAGAAGGTGTCTCAGCTCATGGGTCGTGTTGCACGTCTCAATGAAGCATTCTCAGTTGTGAGACGTGTTCCCATAGTGCGACCACCATCTCTGCCAGCTTCAAGTGTGACTCTGAGGCCTGTGATGAGTATGAGATGAAGGATTTGACAAATTACTTGATTGAAAGTAGTGTGAAATGCAATAATGGTTGTAACTATAAAAAAAAAATCCTTTTGTATAAATACGTGTATGTATCTATTATTATGTGTGTCGGAGTTGAATTTTATGAAGCTTTTTAGTACCTTCTTGTATATGATATCCTATCATACTCTTACTTTTTATGCCTTGCCAATATGTTTCTGCTGTGAAATTTACTTTTTGTTTCGGGGAAATATTGAAAAAAAATTACGGGCTTGAAATGTGTAATTTATATAGTTATGAATTGTGATCGTTAACTAGAAAACTGCCAGAGTAATAGATTGTAATAGTAATAATTTGGTTTTACAATTTGTGATGATCTTTACAATATTCTAGACTGAGAATGTAACAGGGAAACAGAGCAATGGGTTGACCTTTTATATTTTCACCGTTTTAACCCTGCTAGTATGGGCTTGCTTTATTTTCCAATAAACAATAACAAAGCAATGGGTTTTTTTTTTGTGTGTGTTTATTTTACTGAGAGAAACGTTTTTAAGAATTTTAAGATAATTAGATTTTTTTAAAAAGTTACAATTAAATAGATTTAGAAAGAGTAGTTTCTGAAATTTACATTGTATATGAAAAGAAATTATCGAGCAATTTTTTCGTGTAAATTTAGAAATTTTCATTTGACAATAATTGACATGTATTTAATTGTATTATTAATATTTCTCAAATTTTCAAGAATATTATTTATCATATTTATTATTTCCTTATTTTTTAACATTTTTAAAGTTTATCTTTTTCTTTCTTTTCATCACATTATTCATCTAAAATTTATTTTGGATTATATTTCATTTCAATAATCAATCATTAATAATTATATTTACTTGTTTATTTATATAATAATAACAAATTCATGTTTAAATAATTAAAAAATAATTTAAGAATTTAATAAAATATTTACCTTATATTAAAATAAATAATGAAGATGCAAAAAGTATCAATATTTCTTTTTCAATTTGTTAAAATATATAAATTGGATATATTAATTTATTTCCAATCTATTTAATTACTTTCCGAAAAAGTTATCCAGTGAAATATAAAATAATAAAAAATACATGTATATGTGGTAGATATTTAAAAAAAATATATAATATTGTTTAAATAATTGATATAATTTTTTATTATAATACAATAAAAAAAGAAAACAAAAAATAAAATACAAAATATTTTTTTCAAACCAAACGGTTCCTTAATTTTGAATATATATATATATATATATATAGGGAACGTTTCAAATGAAAAATTTTTACAATGAAAAAATGAGAACTTTCAATGATAGCCCTTGAGTCATAATTAAAACAAATTTGTGATTGAGACTAAAACCTAATTAATCACCTCTTATAAGATCATCACTGTCACTGCCACTACCGTCGCTGCCACCACCACCACAACCTCCAATGGTTATTATTAATTATTCTCATTTTTATTTTAAGAAGTTTCTTATTTGAAACACCCTATATATATATATATATATATATATGTTTTAAATATGGTCATGTAAAAATATTTATAATTTTCATTTTAATAAATATATAAATCATATATATTATTTTTTTCCAATATAATTAACTACTTTTAAAAATAATCAAGTTAAATAATAAAATAATAAAAACTATGTACTTGCATAGTGTATGTTTTAAAAAATATCATAACACTTTTTAAATAATTGATATATTTTTATTACAATATAATATTTATAAGTTTTATTTTCTTTAATCTTATTTTTACAGATTCTAATAAAAAATATTTGAATAGGATCGATTCAATTTAACTTTTAGATATTTAATTAATAACATATTTTAATTTACATGTTAATATTTTTATAAATATATACAAAATAATATATTAAATAGAAAACCTATTGATATGGTTACATTTTCTTATTATAATATAATATTTATAAGTTTTATAACCTTTAATCTTATTCTTAACAAATTTTAATTAAAAAAAAGATAAATCATATCAATGATAATTTCTAATTGGTTGACAATGTATAAGTTTTTAGATTGACAATATATAATCATTAAACTCTAAAAAATTATTTGAATGGAGTCTATTTAGTTTAATTTAATTTTTGGATGTTTAATTAATAATATATTTTATTTAATATGTCAATGCTTTTATAAACATATATATAATATATGTATATATATGTATATGTATATGTATATATGTATTATGTATACATGTATATTTGTGGGGTCATTCCAATGAAATTTCTTAAAATGAGAATAATTAATAGTAGCCATTGGATTACAATTAAAATAATTAACGGCTGAGATCAAAACTCAATTAAACACTCTTATGAGACCACTATTATCGCCGCTTCCACCACCAACTATCACGTGCCTCACTACCACCACCACCGGCTCTATGATAACATTTGCTTATGTGAGAGCATGAGAACAATTAATAAAATCCTTGGATCAAGATTAAAAGTAATAGACCTCTAAGATTAAAATCCAATTATAAACTTCACCAACATGTCGTTAGTCGAGTGGCACTTGGCTTGGATCCTTAAGTAAGATCTCAGGTTTGAACCTTGTGGATGAAAAAAATATGGTTGGGAGGAGAGACCCCACTAAAGGTATTAGCTAGGTTTTCTGGCGAAATTAGTCACCAGCTTTGCCGGTGGATACTTCACACTTATAACATTGTTCTAAAAAAAAATTATAAGCACTTCTTAGAGCATCTGCAGTGGGGGTTCTTTCTCGAGTGCTTTCGTATAAGATTGTTGCTTATTAGAAATACCATTAAAGCTCAAAATTTTTTGGCACAGTGCCAGGTGCTTATACAAGCACCTAGTGCTAAACTTGATATGTGGACCCATTAGTGTACTTTTATCAAACAATAATAATAAAATAGTTGGTAGTAATTAATATTGATGAAAGATAAAAATATTTATGGTTATTTGTGGGACATATTTAGTAATTTTTTTAGAGGTGCTTAGTTGGAGAGTTTGGGTGCTTAAGTTGAAAAAAAAGTAAAATGAATGATGTGTATTGGTGGGACTCATTTAAGAACCCAATGAAAAAATATAGGTTGGAGATGTTCTTATGAGACTACTAATATTGTTGTTGCCACCTTCACTACCACTGATGTCGATGGTGGTAGGTAGCAACAGTGGTGGTGGTGACATTGATGGTGGTGGTGACGGTTTCAAAATTTGTAAATTAATTAATTTATTACATGCAATGATAATAGGAATTGTGAATGAAAATAAAATCGAAACAATCTCAAAATCTAACACCATATTTATTAAATGCAATAATGACTTGGATGGAAATAATCCTTTTAAAAAAGAAACACTCCCCTCTAGAAACAAACGACGTCGGATTCTCATAATGATACTTTATCAGTATTTTATAAAGATATCTCTTTAAATATTGCATTAGATTAGATTGGATGGAAAAGACGTAGTTGAGTGGAGAGACTCAATTAAAGGTGAGTTAGCCAAATTTTTTGGTGGGAATTAGTCATCAGTAACATCGATGAATACTTCACATCTATAATATAATTACAAAAAAATAATTAGATTAGATTATAACACACCAAAAAATAAAAAGAGATTAAACTATATACAAAAACGTTTAGACTAAATTATATTTTTGGTCCTCCTATTTTTCTCAAGCCACAATTTTGGTCCCCCTACTTTTTTTAGAAACATTTAGTCTTCCTATTTTTAAAAATAAGCAATTTTGGTTCCCCACTTTTTTTAGAGACATTTAGTTCCCTATTTTAAAAATCCACAATTCTGGTTCCTCCGTCAAATTTCTTGCATTGATCGTTAGTGATTTAACATTGACTCTAACATGTCAATATTGACTCTAATGTTGACTTTAACTTTAACATGTCATTTAAGTATTGATATGTCAAAATCAACGTTAAGTTACTAACAGTCAAAGCAAGAGATTTGATGGAAGGACCAAAATTGTGGATTTTTAAAAATGGGGGGATTAAATGTCTGTTAAAAAAAATAGGGAGACCAAAATTACCGATTGAAAAAAATAGAGGGACCAAAAATGCAATTCAGCCAAACGTTTATGTTTTCTTTTTAAGGAGATTACCATATTACTATAGTTTAACGCTTACCTTATTGAGTTTTCAAATATTTATTTGTTTATAGTTATATTTGGTAGATATTTAAATATTTATGGAAGAAAAAAAGTAATATAACAAATACTTACTTTTTATTATTGAAAATAAAAATAAAAAACATAGGGATGTTAGTAGCTAGATTCAATTGATCTGAATCAATAAAAGGTAGGGATGTTCTCGTTTGGATATCTCAAAAGGAGTCTCTAATCTTACTTTAAAAAAATGTTAAATTTAAAAATAATTATTAGATTACATGAAATAATAATAAATCTATACAAAATACATAATTTCTCACAAAATTCAATAAAAAATCTCCTACCTTACCGAAAATAAACATAAATTAAAATTAGATTTAGAAGTAGTCGTTAGATAAAATAAAGTGATGAAGTAATCGGGTAAAACATTAATTTTGTTTTTAAAATTAGTATTACTGATTAATTTGCTCATTGATGTTATTAAACAGAAAATTTAATTTTTGACTTTAACAACCATCAATTAATTTGGTCCATAAAATTAAATCTACCGGTCAATTTGATCTTTTAATTTAATACTATTAAGTCAATTAATTTAATTTTTTGATGAACCTAATAATTCAAACTAAACTAATTAAATTAGTTTGAATTAATTTGATTAATTAATCCATCATTTTAAATTATAATCGGTTCAATTCTTGACTTTATCATTTTCAATATGAACTAATTTGATCACACAATCGTTTTTTTTTTTTTTAAAACTTTAAAATTTGTGCATTTTATACTTTAGTATTTAGTCCTCTCTTTTATTCTTGTTCTTTTCTTTTCATTCATTTTAATGTTCTTGTATAGTGTTACTAGTGTATTCACTTGTGCATTACACGGATGGTATTTAAATGTCTTTGTTGTAAAGCATATATGAAGTGTTTATGATGACTCTTTATTTAGAAAATTTTATCATGTGAAATTTCTATTAAAATGTGCATCTATTGTAATTTATATATTAGTATACTTTTATATATAATATTGAATCCTCTTCTGGTATAATTTTACACTATAGTTTAATATAAATATAAATATATATTTATGTAGATATTAATATGTTCATTTGTATCTCATAATTTTACTGGTAAGTTATCATAATTTTTATTTATATTTACATGTATATTTTATTTTTTGAGGTCTATATTTACATGTGTATATTAATATGGTTTCATTTATTTATTTATTTATTTTTGTTCCAATGTGATGTAAGTATTCGCCTCTAAAGTTCAACATGTTTTCAAATATTTCTTTTTTACCTATTTCTAAGATATATCCAAATCTTGTAATCTGTATATGAATAAATTTTCTTTTATACTTTATATCTTCATGAGATATAAATAGTCACTGAAGTAATTTATCAGAGGCAATTTTCTCAAATAAAAAAAAAATTAAGATTCTCAAGTGTTATAATCTCACCATTAATTCTTTTAAATATCGACTTTATAATAAAAGTATATTATATTAATAAATTTATTTATGGGTTAGGATTTCATCCAATGAAAATGTTAGTGAAGAGTATCTATTTTTTTAATTTATATACTATACTTTCCTATAAACATTTACTTTTATACTAATACACTTAAATATTACGTTTAAGTGAAATTTTACCTGCTTATAACAAGAAAAAAATATCATATTAAGTATTTTTTTTCAAATACGAAAAGAATCATTCCTTTTATTTAATTATTCTCTTTTGAAGATTCATATATGTAAAAAAATGTATGTAAAAGCTTATGTTAACAATTTGCACTAAAATATTTGAACAAACAAATTAGTTAAGATAGAAAAAACTGTGTGTATAAGTTATTAAAAAAATGGAAATTACAAACAATTTTTCAACACTTTTTTTAGTGTTTAAAATAATAATATATGACAAAATAAAAGTATCATAAAATCACTCTTATATTAAATCTTAAACAAGGTGCTGAATGAACAAAAAACTAACCCTATAGTTGAAATTCAAAGTTTGATAAAGATATCATAAAATAATTCACACGTACTAATAACAAATCCGTGTATCTAAAAGAGAATATTTATTTATAATATTGTATTGAAGTTAATTTGAAAAGGAAAAATTTTATTGACAATTATAAATTGATTTTTATTTTGAAATTTTAGTTAAATACATTTTAAAGTTAAATATATTCAAATTAATTCAATTTCATTTTTCAATGATTCCAAGTGAAATGTAAATTTTATAAATCAAAACTTATTAAATTCTTTTAAAATTAATTAAAAATACCATATTTTTGACAAAATCTCGTAATATTAGAAGTAACATTAAATCTGGGTTAATTTCAATTATGTTAAGTGAACTCACTCACATAAATAAATTTTTTTAAGAAAACTTACAAAAAGAGCATAAAATAATAATGTACTTTTATATAACCAACTTAAACATAAAACAACAACTTGATACATCACAGGTTAATAAAATCCTCATATGATTCCTCAGCACATACGAAAGTGAACCTAGCATAAAAAGACCATTATAATACATGTTGAATATTGATCCCCATCCATTATTACATACAACAGTAGTTGCCTTAGAGCTTCTAAATGAATGTCATTTTAATGCTTTGTTTATTAAGGATATATTCTTCTGCAAGCATTTTCACCCTGAGGCATGAGACAAAATAGAAACACATCTATGAGGTTGGAAACACCAACAAAAAGATTCTTATCTCCATTGATCTTTGAAGGTGTCATAGCTAATGTTATAAGGTCCTTCAAAGTCCTTAAGAATTTGCAGAGTCGAAAGACTGGAATTTGTCTGATATGTGATGGTACCACTATATCCTAAAGGATCATTTGCACAAATTGTTTTCTTCATTACTTCTTTCCTATGCATGTTAAGAAAGGAAAGATCAGTGTGCATTTCTAAAACCTATAACACAAACCAAAAAAAATAAAAAAATAATTGTAAGCGATAATCATATTTGAAAAATGACTCAACAATGATAGAACTCTTAAATTGAACCACATAATTTTTACTAACATCTTTGGGGTTGAAATTTCTTGAACACAATGTTGAATTTAGTTGCAAGTATTATTATTATTATAGTTTTATAGAAAATAGAAATCATCATCACCTCTCCACTCAAATAATAATTATTATACAATCGTTCACATTAATCTTGGTATCAAAAGCCTTAATTGAAGAGAAAAGAAATCCAATAGGAGCTATAACATCACCTACAACGAAATTCAACCCTCGGAGCACATTAATTGAACCTTTGAAGTTCCCTGCAACACTAAGAATGATTCAATATATTAAAAAAAAAACACAAAATACATTTGCCTCCATTAAAACCAACTCCATAGAGCAATAACTGTTTTATCTATTCGAATTCAATTCTAGAACCAACCAAAGTAGGGCCATTTTTCCTTGATGGTCCTAGTTTTCCCTCAGGATAGAGACAGACTAAAGTGAATCATATTTCATATAAGATGCCATTGCGATTGAAACAAATAGTAGAATAGTAAAGAGGAATGAAAAAGCAGTATTAGAAAAATTGTGCAACAACTAACCATTTGAAGGAAAAAAGATAAATCATTTGAAACCTTAAAGATATTTTCATGTTTTGGTTATTATTTGAAATTTTAAAAAAATAAATTCAAAATTAAAAAAGATAAATATTTTTATATCCTAATTTATATATTGAAAGTTGAAAAAGATAAGTCATTATCTTTTTAATGAAAAAATATTGAAATTCAATTTAGAACTAAAGATATTGATAATGATAGATTGAAATAGATAAGAAGTTAAAAAAATCCCTAAAAGCGTTCTCATTGAAGAATGACAGCTAAAAACGCTTTCATTGAAGAATAGTAGCTAAAAACACTCTTGTTCAAGATAGTTATTTTAATTTATATATATTATATATTATATATTATATATATATAGAGGATATACAGGCATATCTCTTGTACCCGAAAAATATGGAGTTGCATTCAAATGTTTTTTCTTTAGAGTACATGTTTATTTAAATTTCTATGTTTCCATTATTCATCTTATATATTAAATGAGAATAACTATTTTAAACGAGAGCGTTTTTAGCTGCTCTTCTTCAATGAAAGCGTTTTTAGGAATTTTTTAACCTCTTATCTCTTTCAATCTATTATTTTCAATATCTTTAGTTCTAAATTGAATTTCAATATTTTTTAAAAGAAATTATCAATAATTAAAAATTAACATTGTATTACAATAATTGTTATTATAAATTTAAAATATAATCTATATGTTTAAAAATATTTATTTATTACAAATTTTAATTATAATTTATATATTTAGAAGTATTTATTTATTATAAATTTAAGTTATATAAAATAAATATTATTCTGTGCAATGCATAGGTTAGAAACACTAGTTATTTGAAATCTTAAAAAAAATAAATTTGAATTTGATAAAGAAAAGAAACTTAAAATATATTATTATTATTATTATTTCTAATCATTTTATTAATGGAAAAAGATAAATCATTATTTTTTTAATGTTTCCATTTTTATTTGAATTTGATATGATTGTTATATCTATATCTATATGGGAGTGAATTTTCATTTTTAAGTAATAATTAATAATTAATTTATTTTTATTTGTAAATATGGTTTAACGTAAATTTTTTTAACAAGGTATAAAGAAAAGTACCTTAAAAGGCATTATACTAGGTGAGGACATATGACAATATTTTTCTCCAAAATAAGTTGCAAATGTATAGTATATAGATATAGATATAGATATATATATAAATTAAGTGATTTATATTCATTATCTTATTTACCATGTATTTAGAAATATGTGAAATTATAATTATAGAAAAAGTTGTATATCAATTAAGAATAATATTAATGTTTAAAATTGATTTAATTATTATCTATAATTATTGAATAATAAATATTTTTTTTAGTTTATGGTAATATAAAATTCAAAGTTTTATATATAAAAAAGATAATAAGTGAGGATAAAAATTTAAAAAAATATAATAATTTATTTTTTAACTTAATCCAATAATTCAAACCAACGAACTCAATTATAGTTGGATTAGTTTGATTTAGTTTATCTAAACAAAATTTAAAAATAAAATTAAACCAATCCAATCAAATATAATTGATGTAAATTTTATTTTATTCTAAACCCAAACCAAATCAATTCATAAATACTCTTAATTAATATTTATCAAAGTTAATGATTAAATTTGTTTTTTATAATAATAAAGAAGAATTCAACTCATAAATCTCAAGAAGAACTAAATTTATTTTTTCCATTATTAAAAATCAAATTTATCTACATTATGTTCAAAACGACGTGTATGTTGGTTTTGAATCTTGATTGCCTTTAGAAAAACAATCATTTAACTTTTAAAAACCTTCCAAAAATATCGACAAAAATAAATAATTATCTTTTAAATACATTAACCTAAATACGTGCTAATTGACCGTTTGTTGTTAAGATTGTAATCTTTGTTTTCTTTTGCTGTTTCTTTTCTCACACTACCAAAAGAGAGAAAAAAAAAGTATTTATTTACAGTTGAATTTCAAGGAAAAATATTAAGTATTTTCCTATAGTTTCATTTCAGCAGCAGTAGTAACGTTTCTTGTTACCATAGAAAGGAACAAAGGGAGAGAGAAAGAGTGGTTTTGAATTCAAAAGGAGTGGACAAGGCAAGACAACCTGGATGCAGTTTCCACGCGTTGTGTTCCTTCTTCTACAAACCTCGTTTCCTTCCCTCACTCATCTCAATTCCACTGCTTCTCAATCCCAAAGGTCACACTTCAATCAATTATGCTCTTTGTGATTTGGATCCCACATGTGATTTCTTGTGTTTCAGCCTCAAGTTCTAGCTTGGTTTCATGACCCTTTGAGATTTCATGCCTTTTCTGTTCTTGATATGACCCTTTTCAGTGTAGTATTGGTAGTGAGTGCTTGTTGTTTTGGTTTGGCTTGAAAAGGTTTGAATTGTTGTGTTGCTGATTGGATTTGAAATAGGGTCTTGTCATTAGTCATTATCGTTTTTGGTGGCATGTTATTAATTCCTTTTCCTGTAAAAGGGTATTCTTTTGCTTTACTGTTAAGATGGGTTTGTGATCTTGATTGAAAAATTTTACTCCATGTAATGGAGAGATGGTTGTCCTTGGATCTTTGCTTAGAATTGAACTTTTCATCTTTTGTTGGTGTGAATGGGGTATTTGTATTTTGCTGCATTCACCTTTTAGATTTATAAGAATCTTTTTATGTGTGTGTGTGTGTGTGTGTTCTTGCATTGTTGTGATCCCTCATAGATTTTAGAGCCTTGTTTTATGTGTGGCACTTTGCTGAACTCAAAATTTAATTGATACAATACATTGCATACCCTTTTGCTTTTGCATCTTATTGAGCTTTGAATGAGGGAAAAAGATGTGTTGCCTGTTGTTGCAGGGGTGTTGCAGTGAATTGGGTTGATGTGCAATGCAGAGATCGCGTAAAGCTCTTTTGGAAAGAAGGGCTATAGAGAAGGCTACAAGTGGGAGGAACTATCTGTATAAAATTTCTCTGTCGTTGGTTTTTGTTTTGTGGGGCTTGGTCTTCCTCTTCAGCTTATGGATGAGCCGCGGCCATGGCTATGGGGTATTGTTTTTGTTTTCTGCTGGCTTTGTTTTTAGCTTTTGAGGTATGCTGTGTGTGAATGAGATTCCTTCTCTACTTGGCACTGTTTTTGCTTGTAGATTGCCATGCCATCATAAAATAATGGTTGTGGCAGATGGATACATGGCTTGTTTTATGATTGAGAGGCGAGTTTTGCATCAGTTGGCCTATGTGTTCTTTGATGGAATAGATCTAGTAAATTGTAAAGAATTTATTTCTTGTCTTGGAAACACAGATATTGATCACCTTTATCCCTGTGTTTCCTAATAATTCCATTATAGTGGAAGCTTTATGCTTCCTATTTATTTACCTGATGGGTTGTGTTGTTAATGAATTTCATTTGGCCTTAGGGGTTATAGGTTGAGTTTGGTTAGAATGATTACTTTTTTGTGGCTAAAAATTCAATAATTTCTTCCAGCGGTGTCTTTGATTATCAGAGGGTATGAGTTACTATGGGGTCTGTTGACTTGGCTTAGGTTTGTGGAAGACTAGGACTGGAAAGGTGAAAAAAATTTGAGTTGAGGCTGAAAAGAAAGTTGAAACAAATCTGCTACTTTTTAAGTGACTGATCTTGAACTCCTCTCTCTATATAAATTAGAATAACCATATGAATGTAAAAGCTCCACTCTCTCTACTCCTTCACATTCAATTTTTGTTTAAATTCTCTTCTCTCAAGCTCTCCCCCTATGCAAATATTTTTTGGTCTAAAAAATTTCTCGGTAAGAATTCTCTTTTTTCTTCCTTATTTCCTGATTTAAATTGCTTTATCTTTTGCCTGATTCTTTCATCTTTTTTTTTTTTTTTGATTTCTTTATCTTTTTCCTGATTTAAACTAATTTGTCCCTCTCATCTTTAATTTCATGGGCATGGATTTTCTATGATTTCTGGGGATAAATCCTTATCTCTTTTAATTATCTTTATCTCTTTTAACTTGCATAGTGATTTAAATTCCTTGTCTTAACTATTAAATTCCTTTATCTTAATCTGATTTAAACTATCTTGCCCATCTCATCTCTGATTTTGTGGGGATAAATTATTTCTGATTTCTTGGGGATAATAATTTATCATTATCCTTTCTCCTATGATGAATAATTATAATCATAAAATGTACATATTGGATTTGACATACACAGACTAAAATACTAGTGTTGTTTAAATCAGAAGTGTGCACTCTGTTCCTACTTGGCATTTATAAAATGTAATTTCATAGAAAGTAGATAAGCATAAATACAATGCAATGTGAAAGGTGGCATATAATCTTAAAGTCTTGGCTATTAATAGGAATTACGTATTATCACAAGAGTGACAGTTCTAAAAATAAAAAATTCTTGAACTTTTACAATCTTTTTCTCGCAATTCTCACTCCTTTGTGAAATTTCAACTATATTGATGGGGAGAAGAAGCCTTCCCATTGGTATGTAAGTACTAAGTAGTTGAATAAAATTTGTACAATTTCATTACGAGATTTACAAGCACTTTCAATGCTTCACAATACAAACAGAGGCTCAGCTTTATATATTACTGCTATATTTTTAACAGTAACACCAGATAAAACCTTTCTTTACTGTATAATTGGATTCAGTAAACTAGTTGCAAGTAAGATTACAATATACAGAAATGTTGAAGACTTTAAAGTGAAATAAATAATTTAAAAGAATGATTTCAACAAACCAAAGTTCATATTGCACTTCATTTGTGTAATAAAAGGTATAAGTCCAAAAATCTGACTGCTGATTGCTCCAGCCCACAATTAAGCTTATTCTGTCTGAGGCAACTGCACACTGTTTTTGGTTATGAATTGTTAATTTATTAGTTTTTAGTTTTGAATACAAGAAAAATCCATGCCTGTTTGTTATTCATGCTTGTATATTTGCTGTACACATTTATTTCTTATTGCATTTCTATCCAAAAAAATAACTATTAGTTCTTATTGCTACATTTCTTTCATTCCCTTGGATGAAAATTTAGGACAAACATATATGGCATTGTTTTTGGAAAAAAACAAAAGAATCCCCTTTCCCTGCAGATGTATGTAGCTTAATCTTATTTAGTCAGTTTATTTTCTATTTGCAGATAGATCTGGAGAAGTTCCAGCTGGTGTAAATTGGAATGAAGATAAGTACAGACAGTGTAAAATCTCTAGTTCTGCTGATGAATATTTGACCAGAGAGACCGATGATACCTGCATTCCTTCTGAGACTTTCTGCTCTGATGGTGCCAAAACTGATGGTTTTATTGGTGAGTCACTTTCTAGTGTAGAAAACTATCTTGAAGCAGGTGATAAAGAAAATGACATTTCTCCTACTATAGAGGAGCGTGAAGTTCAGAGATCTGAATCTGCTGTGAAAGATCAAAATGATGTGCACAAGTATAATCACTTGTCTCAGGCAATGCCTCTTGGTCTTGACGAATTCAAGAGCAGGACAATTGGTTCTAAAATTAAGTCAGGCACTAGTCCATCTGGAAGTGTAATACATAGATTAGAGCCTGGTGGTGCAGAATACAATTATGCTTCAGCATCAAAGGGAGCAAAAGTGTTAGCTTCTAACAAAGAAGCCAAAGGGGCCGCTGACATTCTAAGCAGAAACAAAGACAAATATCTTCGAAATCCGTGTTCTTCAGAGGAGAAATTTGTCATTATAGAACTTTCAGAAGAAACCCTGGTAAAAACAATAGAAATAGCTAATTTTGAGCACCATTCATCCAATTTCAAAGATTTTGAATTACATGGCGGTTTGGTCTATCCAACAGACAGTTGGATTTTCCTTGGGAATTTCACGGCCTCAAATGTGAAGCAGGCTCAAAGGTTTGTTCTTCAGCAGCCGAAATGGGTGAGATATCTAAAATTGAAGCTGCAAAGCCACTACGGTTCAGAATTTTATTGCACACTGAGCATAGTTGAAGTTTATGGGGTGGATGCCATTGAGAGAATGCTGGAGGATTTGATATATGCTCAAGATAAGCCATTTGCATCTGGGGAAGGTAATGGTGAGAAGAGGGTAGCATCATCCCATGCTAACTCTGCCGAGGCTGATGACGTTTGGCAAAATACTTTCAGAGGGATCAATTCTGATCCTGCTTCAGAAATCTCTTCTGAAAATCAAGAAGCTGTAAATGTGAATAGAAATGTTCCTGATCCAGTTGAAGAAATCCGTCAACAAGTTGGCCGGATGCCTGGGGATACTGTTCTCAAGATTCTGATGCAGAAAGTTCGATATCTGGACTTAAATTTGTCTGTTTTGGAGCAGTATATGGAGGACTTAAATTCTAGATATGTAAATATTTTCAAAGAGTACAGCAAAGACATGGGAAAGAAAGATCTACTTCTAGAGAAGATCAAAGAAGAAATTAGGAGTTTCCTTGAACGACAAGATGCTATGGTATGTTATGTTTCTTCCTGAATATTTTTGGCCATATTTGTCTGTAGTTGTAAAACATCAGTGCATCACTTCAATTTTACTTTCTGTTCACCCAAAAATAATTTGTTGTCCTTGCAGATGAAAGAAGTTAGTGATCTTGATTCTTGGAAGTCCCATTTTTCTGTGCAACTGGATCATGTACTCAGGGACAATGCTGTTTTAAGGTGAGAATTTACAAGCTTTTCTTTGGTTTTCCACTATAAGGGGCTAGTTCAGACTTAATAACTAGACTTGTGGCCTGTTTGTTTAAGATTTTTAAAAAAAGTGATTTATTTTTTAGAGATTTTGTAAGAAGCAGAAGCTATTTTTTATTTGATTACAATTACAAAAGGTATATTTTATTTTGAAAGTTGTTTATAATTATATAGCTTTTTTCGAAAGCTACTCAACAACTTCTCAAATAATTGCATATATCCGATTTTTTTTTATTCTGATTTTTTCAAAAGCTTACACAAACACACTAAACTTTTTAAGTTTATTTTTTCAAAATAAAAGTGATTTTTTGTGAAAAAAAAGCTGAAACAAAGGGGCTCTAATATGAGAGGACCTTTGTAGCATAGACAGTGGATTAGTTTCCATGTCTTCATCTTTTCTGTCATCATCCTTTGACTTGTCATTGCTTATCAAGAAGTATGATGATTTTTTTAGCCATTACTGCTATTAATTATATTGTCTTGGGATATGATTATTTTTTTGTTTCTTTGATGGTGCAGGTCTGAGGTTGAAAAGATCCGGGATAATCAAGTGTCTTTGGAAAACAAGGGTGTAGTTGTGTTTTCTGTGTGTGTTATTTTTTCATTGCTTGCTATATTGCGGCTATCTTTGGATATTCTTATGAGCATCTATAGAGTACTAAGTTTTGATAGAACAATAACCTCCAGGAAATTTTGCCAAGGTAGCTCTTCCTGGTTTTTCCTATTATTGAGTTGTAGCATTATTATTTTCACATTAACTCTATGATAATCCAGTTTTAAGCTAAGATGTTATTATCTTCTGCATGATTCTTGGTAATTGTGTTGGTTTCATTCTGTGTGGATCCCAAACTTCTTTCTACTAGACGTTTTCTTTGCACTTAGGAGGAGTTTGTTCTAAGGTATAAAATTGTATTCTTAGGCATATTATTCTCATGAACATGTTTGGTTGGCATTTGTAATTTCAAAAAAAAAAAGTTTAAATTTATTTATTTAAAATTGAAAAATAAAGGATGAAAGAAGAAATGTGAAATGTGAAGTGGGGAGAGGGTAGTCATTGTAAAAATAACTTCCCATTCCATAGGAATGTAAGATACTTACCCCTTCTGTGAGATAGAAGTGAGACAAATATGAGTAGTTGATCTTCTTTGAACTCACAATTCTTGGGGACTGTTTTTCAAAAACTTGTACCAAATGTGGGGATGTTAATATTCAAATTTATTTTCCTAAGAATCTTTGTTGATATTAGTGAGTGCACTTCCTCATGTCTCCTACTTTCTTATTTTGGAAATTTTTATTTTATTTTTACCTTCATCTCGCATTTCATACTTTTGTAGACAAACTTTCATTTTATAAAAGTAAGGAAAGGAAAGTGCCCACAAATAATAAGACTAAAAAACTCTTAGGTTTTAAAATTGTTAGATTAAATTTTAATAAAATAATAGCTTAAATTTAATTCTAAAAAATTGATTTTGTAATTGTTTAATGTTACGTAAATAAGTAATCACCCGCATAAAAGAATTTATATTGAACAATAACGATTTTAATATGCATTTAGATCATTTATACTTAAAATGATTTTAATTTTAATTATATTGACCAATACTATAAGTATAACGTAGACCTAGAATATAACCACTTCACCATTGTCCTGCTTATATTGACCAATATTCTAATTCCATTGACCAATGTTTCAGCTTCATTGACCGAACTTTTTATTTATTGACTGATGTTCTAACTGTGGGTCACTTTATCGACCCACAGTAAAGACCAATCGTCTAAAAATATTGACCAATTTTTAGTAGCACAATCATTTAAAAATACCCTACAAAGGATATGGACCTTGGTATGATCCACACAATGATCCATGTCTTATGATTAATACAAAATTTTGAAAGTGAAGACGTCACAAACGGGTACGGATAGTTTGATTGATAAATAAGTTGTTTGAGTGCTATGAAAAAATTCAATAAGCTTAAATAATTCTCAAAGAATGAAAGGGGACTACTCTCACTTTTTATCAATAATACACCAAGTGTTTATTCATAAAAAGAAATCATAATTTATAAAAATCCTAAAGTCATATTTAATTTAAAGACTAAATTAAATCTAAATTAAATATAAAAATAAATCCTAAAAAAAACTTATCAAATTTGACATTACCTAATAAAATATGAATTATTCTATTCAATCCAACAATATATTATCTAATCTTGTCAAAATTAATCTAATAACATTTTATCTAATCAAATCTGAAGTTCAAATTCAGATTCGAATTTTTGAATTCAACTCTGATTGCTATATACTTTTCTCAATGGGTCATGTTGCTCAAATTAGTCCCTCCTTGCACTTATTCGAGCAAGCTGAATCAACGAGAATTTGAACATCATATACACCTCTTTCCATGTACTTAGACTATTCATCCTTGTATTGTTACACCTTTGATTTGAAATCACTATGATTCCTATATGAGGAGTTGTATATTTCGTATTGGAATTTTGTAGATTAACGTTGTCCAATTATTGGATTAAATTTTAAATCATTAATATCAATTATGAAAATAAGATTTATGATATTTTAATTAATGAATATTAATTAATTGGGCTTATGATGTGAGTGAGTTTATGATGGTTGGACCCTCACTTGGTTTCTAAGTGAGAGGTCTTTGCTCTTGTCAGGTAATTATAAAATTATTGTCTCATTAGACAATTTTGTCTAGCATAACACTGTATGAAAAACCCTAGCCGCTAGGCAGAGAGGAGCACTTCCCTTCTTTCGACGTTCATGATTCAATTAAGGTAACAAATGTGGATTCCATCTCTTCTTCAGGTACACTTCTATTAATCGTTTATAATTATATTGAATTGATGCATGTTATTGGTAAACATTACAAATTTTTAAATTCTATAAATGTAATGACTCGTTGTCGTTACAAATAACTAAAACTTCATAAATGCAGATTAATTCAATTTTAACTTAAAATCTTGATTAATTCGTATAATTTTTTTGCATTTTTGGAACTAGTCATCAACCACATTTATATTCTTAAAATTAGAGATTAACATAATAAGTAACTATTGAAATATACATGTAATATATATATATATATAGGGACATGGCCCTTTCCCATATATAAAGTTAGATACATCAAAGACTATGAAGATGCTTAGTGAAGGAGTTATAAGGATTCATCCGTGTTTCAGTCTTTTTAACCGAATTGTTGATGTCTCTAATCACATTGGATTCGCTAATTGTAAGCACGTGTATCATGAGGCAAATCAGGTGGCTGATATGCTAGCGAAGAGGGGTTTGACTTGTGAAGGGGGAATTCATGTCTTTGAAGAGATACCGACTTTTGTTAAGATCCATTTGCTTGCCGATGTTTCAGCTGTTGTTTTCTTTTGTGGCTTTTAGTTTGGGGCTTTAGCTCCCTTCTTGTACCAAAAAATAAAATAAATAAATAAAAGAAAAATAAACATGAGAAAATATTGTTTGCATTGAATATAACATTTGTGCAGGTATGTAAATATAAGACACATGTTTGTTCAAGTGCTAATTGGGAATTTAACTTTTGTTAAATAAGATCTCGAATACCAATTAATGATAAAGTCCAATACTTGTTTAATTGGATTAAAAATATTTTCACTCCTTGTAATAAATATGATAATATTCACTTTTAATTCTTAAAAAAATTGTCTTTTTTGGGTTATTATGTCATTAGTGTGAAGTATTTATTGGCTTTACCAATTGCTAATTTTTGCCAAAAAACCTAAATGGTCCTTTTTAGTGGAGTCTCCTCTTTCCACTACGTTTTTTTTATCATCCATAAGACTTGAACCCAAAATCTTACTTAAGGATCTGAGTCCAATTCCCACTTGATTCAACATAATGTTGGTAAAAATATATGTATATATATATATCTTTTAATCCCTCATTTGTAAAAATGTATAGTCTCTATTTTTATAAATGAGAAATAAAAAAGAGACAATTGTTTTTAAAGACTTAATACAATTTCACCCTATATATTAAATTAAAATCTCTATCTATCACTACAAGAACCCACTCTCTCCATTCTCTCTCACATTCATTTTTGTTTAAATACTATTATACTATGAAGTCGTGTAATTCACGCTCCTAAAGTGAATGCTCCTTTTTTCATTTTCTCTATCTTCTTTCAACAGTAACAACTCGTGTTGTTATATTTACGTTCCCTGAAACCATATATAACTTTTTTTATTTAATGTAGAGTAATTATATTTGAACACCTAAATAGTATAAACACCTCTTTGACATCTATGATTTCTCTATTTCTTTCTTTGTATCACATTATATCACTTATTATATCTATTCTCTTCTCTTTTTTTCTCTTTAGGTGTCTTTTTTAGCATTGAGAGTCCATGTAAAATTTTCCTTTAGTATAATCTTTAGATACCAATGGTCTAAACTCTAAAGAAAGAATTGAATGGCTAGTTGACTACATTTGGATATTCCTTGAAATATTCTCTTTGGGGGTTTTCCCTTTCCCATTGTTCAGCTCCATATATCTTTAATTCATACCTGCGCACTTAATACCTATCTCCGAATTTTTGACGTAACCTCCACATATTTCATGTCCATACGATACATCTCTTTTCCACAACCTTTGGTTTTTGTTTCGTTTGTTTCTGTTTCCATTCCTGTAATGTACACTTCTCCCCTTTTGTCACTTTATCGTCTCAATTTCCATCTTTTTCTTTAGATTCTTATCAGCCTGTACAAGTCACTATTTGGATGTTCTTTGATGCCATCTTGATTCTTCAATAATTTAAACTATCAAATGCACCAAAATATGATGCTTCGTTCACATGGTCATGTAATAGCAAATCTAATGTTTGGAAAGATCGTTGAAACAAAAATAAAGACAAAAGTAAAAAAGACAGGCCATAGCAATGCCCATGCAAGTCAATTAGATTATTTTTCTTGTTGAATATCTTGGTTATTCTAGCATCATGTAAATTTTCTCCCTTTTGAACTACATTATTGCATCTAATTCTTTGAAGACAAATAATTATAGGTACGCTTAATTAAATTCAATACTTTTTTTTTTTGGTTTGCGACAAACCCACGTGAATATCAGGTATTGATAGAACATATTACTATATTATAGGTACGCTTATGTACTTTTGTAGGTATTATAAATGTAAATAATCTATAAAATTATGTTTTATTTTTAATTTTTAGTACTATAAAATTATGATATTATGTTTTTTTAATATTATTTTATGTATTATTCAATTATTATTATTATTTTATTAATACCAGTTCGATCACGGTTCAATTACGGTTAAGCCATTAAACCTTAAATTAGTGCCTTGACCAATTCAATGACCAGTCCAATTTTAAAACATTTGATAGTGATAGTTAGGTTGGAATGCATGAATTTTACCTAGTAAACTACAAATATATAGATCCTTAAAGTAGGCAATTGAATAAATAATGAAGGCAAATGGAGAATATAACAAAAGAATACGGATATTTAGTTCAAATATACTTTTTTTCAAGCAAGGAATACGGGATAGAGAATCAAATCAAAGCCACCCATTTCTTATATTCTCACAAGCTTTAAAAACATAAATTATATTCCCTTTTAAGAATAGAAAAGATTTTTAAAAAATAAAACGAAATTATGACGAAAAAAAAAGCCTATATAAAGCTGCTATGAGTCCAAATCGGCTTCAAAGTACAACCACTTCTGACAATTGAAACCACACTACCTTCTATCTATCTCCCCAACAAAATTTCAATTTGCTCTATGCATTCAGCAATGAGTTACAAAGCATATACAAAATGATACAAACATGTCATTGAGCCTCGCGTGAAACAAAAGCTAGCTACAAAGTAAAGAGGTTTCCTTGCTTTCATTCAAAAGGTGGAGATTGAGAAAATAATGGCTGTGAACGAATGGTTAAATGGTTATTTGGAGGCCATATTGGACGTGGGGAGCAGTATAAAGAATAAAAATGATGGGAAGCTCAGGATTGCAAAATTTGAAGAAGATAAAGATGAGAGGGAAGAAAAGTTGTTTAATCCCACCACCAAGTACTTTGTTGAAGAAGTTGTCAATAGCTTTGATGAACAGGACCTTTACAGGACTTGGGTTAAGGTTCGTCTAAACTCTCTCTCTCTCTCTCTCTCTGCTTTAGTCACTGAAATTTTGATTGACAAGTGGTAGAAAACTAGTTTCATCTCTTGGCTTCCATTAACATAGTTAAGCTTTTTTTTCATTCTATAAGCTAATATTTAGAGGGATTAAATACTATTTTGGATCATCTAGTTATTAGGTTCCTGAGTCATTGGGTGAAGATTGAAGAAGGATCAATGCAGCAATATATATTGATTTTTTAATGAAATATATAAAAAGGAAAGGTTCATGATGGATTATATTTATCCGAATTTCGTGTGGCACAAATTTTGGATGTTTTATATTAAAATAAAGATGAAGAATATTTACGTTTAAATTGGGACCACTTTTACAGAAAGGGAGGAAATTGTAGCTTCTGAATACCTTTGGTGGGAGATAACAACTAGATGATGTTCACCAGTTGCGTGCATATTTGGGTTAAAATTTACAATTTGAATCAAAAGTATGTTGTAAACTCAAATTTGATAAAAAATGAGTTTATTATAATGTAATTTATATTTGAATATTTTTTGTTTAAAAGTACATTGACAAAGTGAAATATATTTGGATAATATCAATCAAAAGTACTTTTATTTGATGTTGCACTTGTATAAATGCTATCAACGGAAAAATGAGTTTTCAAAAGCAATTCTTATGTTGCTTCCAACTCAAACTCAGTTTAATAACAAATTGAGTTTTCAAAATTATTTTGAGAGACATCTAAACATAACAACAAACTAAATTTAGTAGGATAAAAGTAATTTTTGACCACCCAAATGGTAATCCAAACATAGCCTGCGCCTTGGACGATCATTAAATCATTTAATTAACTTTTCTATATAATTTAGTTTTTTTATTTAAGGTTAATACCATCTTAGAAGTAAACATCTTTTTTATTTGTGTTCCTTTTAAACTATGTTTCCTATATATACAATAAATAGCCTGTGCTGCATGGTCCCTTACTAGTTTATAAGTTAAAAATAGGATTTGTTTTCTCACATGCATCGTGTCTAAACAATGGGAATAAAAAGAACACGAATGCCGGAAAAGAATTGTAAACACAAGTTTCTTCCTCAGAGAAAATGCATGACTTCATATGTAAATTCAACCGTATGCACATGAATGGACAAAAAGAGAAAGACTTTGCAACTTGCAAGTATAAATAACCTTTATGATAAATGCAAAGGTATGAAAAATATATGATTTTCCAAAGAAAGATAACAGGGTTGCATCTTAATCCACATTAATTTACTAAAATGTAAAAATATTAATTTATCCCTGCCAGGCCACATAAATTTATATCCAAAATGATTTTCTAAAGATTCATCAACCCATATTTTTGGGATTCTGCGAGTAGGAAGCACCAAGTAAAGTCAATATATAAACTGGAAAACATTTAAAGTGAAAGATGGCCGGATAGAAAGAAAAGTAACAAGAAGCTTGTAATTAGTTTATTGCAAGTTGTATAAGCCTAAATGGATGCATGAATGGGCAGGTAATAGCTACAAGGAATACCCGTGAACGTAGTAACAGGTTGGAGAATATGTGCTGGCGCATATGGCATCTGACTCGCAAAAAGAAACAGGTCACTATCCTTCTCACAACCCGAATAAGTTCTCTGCTTCACCTTCAACTCCTTTAACCCCTCTCAATTGTACTTAAGCATATGCTACTCCTACATACATAGTTTCACAACTTGATTTCATTTTTTTTTTTTTTGGTTTTGCATTTCAAAGGTGCATTTAAGTAAAGATAAAATTTAGTATAATACTATATAAGTGATTTTGGTACTACTTTTCAATTAAAATTAATTAGAGTTACCTTAGTAACACACTTATAATACTTCATTATAATATTGTGTGTTTGGTTTCATATCTTAGCATAGAAGTCGTGAGTCAAGAGTAGGGCCGGCCTAATATTAAGTGAGGCCTAAAGCAAATTTTGAAAGATATTTTTTTACTTTAAATGATAAAACTATATGTTTGGCTTTTTTGTCAACATATGTGGTCTTTTTACAAATATGTGTGGCCTTTTATTTTATAAAAATTAATAGTAAATAATTTTTTATTGGTAGGCCTAAAGCTTAAGTTTTAATAGCTTTATCCTTTGGTCAGCCCTAGTTAAGAGTGAAGCTACTAACAATAGCTTTTACATTTTTTGGTGATTTTGACTTGAATTTTAGGTGGAATGTGAGTAATTGACAGGAATCATTTTATTGAATGTGTTCTTTTGGGGTTTTAAAAAGAACAAAACTTAGGTATAGTTCTTTAAGTGTTTTTAGTATTGTTCTCTAATCAAAATTAGAGTTTTATCTTAAGTAATTTGCATACATTAAAGATCAATGTAGATTACTGAGGTAAAACTTTAATTTTGATTGAAGAATAATACACCAAAAACACCTAAGAAATTGCACCTAAATTTTTTGCTTTTAAAAAGTGGTAGAGGCAGGAAAAAAAAGTGTGTTGTAAAATGTGACTTTCCATTTTCCAATGTTATAGTAGGGATTCAACTCTTCTAAAATGAACAACCCACTTTAGAGCATAGGATTTTGGTTTTTATAAAGTAAGTAAGGATAAAATAAATAATCTCAATCATTAATAAGAAAATAACGGCTTTTATTCCAACACGTTCATGATTTGTTATGTACGTACATGTGATATCAACTATTAATTTTCTCATCAATAATTAATATTACTTAATTTACACGTGTTTACTTTAGAGAAGACAAATCTACCAGCTGTATAAAATTTTTCATATAGGTAATTCATTAAGAAATAGTAAACTTAATTATCCTATGCAATTATATTATTTGAGGTGTTTGGGCAAATAGTAAAATGGAGGGGGAAATAAACATTGTTGCAGATTGCATGGGATGATGCCCAAAAGCTTGCAAGAAGGCGTCTTGATCGTGAACAAGGCCGTAACGATGCTGCGAATGACCTTTCTGAGCTCTCGGAAGGTGAGAAAGAAAAAGGAGATGCTAATGCTTTAGAACATGTCAAGGATAATATTTCCAGAATCAGTTCTGAAATGCGACTTTGGTCTGAGAATGATAACTCTAGCAACCTTTATATTGTCCTAATCAGGTACTATATTCATTCTGTCACCAAAGCACTGCTAATAAGGTCAATTGATCATGTGACCTTGTCATTCCTTTAATTTTATGCTAAAGATATTCTCAGTTCCGTTTTGAGTCTTTTTTTTTCTCTCTCACGTGTCCCATTATAACTAGTAATGCAGCTCATTTATATGGGTATGGATGATGTAACCTCAAAACTCAAAAGAGTGTGAAACACTAGCTTCTGTTTTGTTTGGGTGGCTAACAGTGTGTTTATTTTTATGTTTGAAATGTCCAAACGTCAGTTTGACCTAATCCAACAAGACACAAGCTTTTCTGTTAAGGTGTCTTGAAAGTTGTGATAACTACAAACCAAACACACATTAAAAGCAATGTTGTGATTTTTTGTTAAAAACTACGTTGAACATCAATATATTGATCCTCTTCAGTCACGTTCAATTGCATGAAATGGTGTGTAAAGTGCTATTCAAATACACCCTAAATCTCTTTGGTATGATTTTAAGGGTGCATCCACATTAATTTGATACATTAATTTGAAGTGTTGTGTCCAAAGGTCTATGAAGAACGTTTAAAGTTTAAACTAAGTATAAACTTAAGTATAACGATATAAAACACGTCTTTTTAATGATTAACTTTAGTGATAGATTTAGTTTGGGGACGAGATTGGGGCTTGGTCTCCAATGATCCAAAATTTAGTCATACTTAGTTATTGTTTTATTTAATATAAATATTTATTTCGGCTTCTATATTTTGTCTACAAGAAATAAAAATTCAATAGGCAGCTTTTTGGTATAAAAAAATATGTAGGGTAATTGAAACGTGTGTAAAAATTCATAGTGGTATAATGTGATTGTATAATTGTATATAAATTTATGTCTAATCATCCATTCTTTTATTTATCTCTTATTTAATATAACTAAAGTTATAGGTTATTTATTATTATTTGAGAAGTGTCATTATTTTAAAGGACAAAACTTAAGTAGCAGTCTCTTGAGTACATTTTAGTGTTGTTTTTCAATTAAAATTAAAGTTTTACTTCGATAATCTATATGCATTAAATGGGTCTTGCTAGCCTAGTAGTCCTAAGAACACTAATTAAATAATCAATAAATAGAAATTTTTATTGAAAGTGTTGCATTGGAAATCATGCAAAAGTGCACTACAACACTTTTCAATAAAAGCTTTTTATTTTTAATTCTTTAACTAGTGCCCAAGAGCATTAGTTAGCATTTTTTATTTTAAATTTACAATATATAAGAATTTAGTGTTTGAAAAGTACCAAATTTTTATCCAAATATTATAAATTTATTTACATGTATGATGAAATTTCAATAATTTAGGGATTACCATATTAATTTAACTAATTTTTAAAATGTGAAAACTTAGTAAGAAATAATGTAGTGAAGTAAGATATTCTTGAACTTTGTGCAATTTACTAAATAAAGAATTTAAAATTATTATTTATTTAAAACTTGTACCTCCCGCAATACTAATTCCTGTACCCGTTCTTGGGATCCTTGAAACTTGTGGGGCTGTGATTCTCACTACCTCTTGAATTCAACAGCTCATCACAAATATAATCTGAGTAGGACGTTAAATTAACCATTTTTTAGTTATTATTTTCACAGTTTTAATGTTGTCACTGTAGTATTCATGGTTTGGTACGAGGAGAAAATATGGAACTTGGGAGAGACTCTGATACTGGTGGTCAGGTACCTGTTTACTTTAAGAGCTATATTTCTATTTCATGGCACATTTTGGGTACAGTAAATTGTCCAGCGAACATTTCTTTTGTCCTATAATATTTTGCCTTTGTAAGAAGCAAACTAAAGCATAATAAACCGTTTCCTCTATGGTGGCATCACTGCTCTGGGTGGTTTCGTATTCGTTGGCCTTCTTTTCTTTGGGCCTTGTTTTGTTGTTCCCCAACTCTTGCGACCCAAAAAAAGTAACCAAACTTAAGCATTACGCAACTATTATTCTTCCAAGTTTAGTTTTCACATACTATCAATTTTTTTACACTATCAATTAATCTAAAATTACCTTAGATATGACTCTTAAAGTAATTATTACAAAAGTTAACAATCTTATCTTATATGACAATTTATAACTGAGTAACAGTATAAAAAAACTTCACAATTTTTACAGTGTCAGGCCATTCTAACTACATTCTTAGTCTTTTCTACACATATTGGCAAATTGTGACATAGTAGAATTATGTCCTCACAGGCCATGACAGATCAATTATGCTGCATTATCCTCATTTTTGCTTCAATTTCAGGTGAAATATGTAGTAGAGCTTGCTCGTGCTCTAGCCAACACAAAAGGAATTTACCGTGTTGATCTATTGACTAGACAAATAGCTTCACCAGGAGAAGTGGACTCCAGCTATGGAGAGCCTATTGAGATGTTGTCATGCCCCTCTGATGGCAGTGACTGTGGGGGAGCATATATCATTCGTCTTCCATGTGGACCTCGCGATAAGTAATTACAACACGTGAGTTTCCATTTGGGGTAAGGTCATAAAATGGAACTTGATTGGTAGAGCACATTGATCCTTGCAGGTACATACCAAAAGAATCACTTTGGCCCCACTTGCCTGAATTTGTGGATGGTGCTCTAAGTCACATTGTTAACATGGCAAGAGTTTTGGGTGAGCAAGTGAATGGTGGGAAGCTAACATGGCCTTATGTTATTCATGGTCACTATGCTGATGCTGGGGAGGTGGCAGCTCACTTATCTGGGGCATTGAATGTGCCTATGGTGCTCACGGGGCACTCGTTAGGCCGGAACAAGTTTGAGCAGTTGCTGAAGCAAGGGAGGCTCTCTAGGGAGGCCATCAATGCAACCTACAAGATCATGAGGAGGATTGAGGCTGAGGAGTTGGGTTTGGATGCTGCTGAAATGGTTGTCACTAGCACAAGGCAAGAGATTGAAGAGCAATGGGGACTGTATGATGGGTTTGATCTCAAGTTGAAGAGGAAGCTTAGGGTCAGGAGAAGACGCGGAGTGAGTTGCCTTGGAAGACACATGCCAAGGATGGTGGTATGCACAATATCACTCTTTGATTGCTGGTGTTATCTTGTCAAACAATGTTCACAGATGCTGAAGTGTGTCCTGCTGTATCTTGTCGTCAGGTCATTCCACCAGGCATGGACTTCAGCTATGTCACAACACAAGACTCAGTGGAAGGTGAGGGGGACCTCAACTCACTCATTGGATCTGACAGAACTCAAAGCAAAAGGAACTTGCCTCCAATTTGGTCCGAGGTCTTAAAATCTTCCCTACAATTACCATCTTTTCGTCAGAGCAATTCTTGCACGAGCACAGCCAGTAAAATATTCTAGATAATATTAAAAAGACTTTGGCATGAACTTTATTGTTTATTATTACTATTTTAATATATCTTGAGTTTTGGATTGGTTGTGCTTATAAATATTGTGATCATACAATAATTATTTTTTTACATTTTGTGAATAAAAAACATTAAAGTGTTATTTAATGAATCAAGAATTATAACATTTTTCCTTAAATATTGATAGTTGATACCTAACGGTATCTAAAGATGAGTTGTGTTGTGCCATGCAGATAATGAGATTTTTCACAAATCCTCACAAACCAACAGTACTAGCCTTGTCCCGCCCTGACCCGAAGAAAAATGTCATGACTTTGCTCAAGGCTTTTGGGGAATGCCAGGCCCTAAGGAAACTAGCTAACTTGGTGAGTTTTCCATTTCTATTTGAAAACACGCAGATTTGGCATATGATTATCTGCTCGTGATCAAGCAATATCTTTCTGCTTTTATGGCAGACCCTCGTACTTGGCAACAGAGATGACATAGAAGAAATGTCTAACAGCAGCTCTACTGTTCTTACCATGGTGCTCAAGCTCATTGACAAGTATGATTTGTATGGTCAAGTGGCTTATCCCAAGCATCATAAGCAATCTGAAGTTCCAGAGATATATCGTCTGGCTGCAAAGACTAAGGTGCATTCTTCGAAGAAAATTTGATAAAACCTGGTTTTGTATTGACTTTGATAAGATGTGGAATCTAGTCTTTCTATGTACAAAGTAATTAGATGATAAATACAATCTTTCAACTTGATAGACAAAGCAAAGAAAGTAGGTTACATTGATGAAAGTATAAAAACTTGAATGCAAAATAGATAGAGCTTAGTCCTCAACCCTGTCATTTGTTAAATAATCAAATCTACATCGGTCTTAATTATTGTCTTAACACTTTATATGACTTTAAATGCCTTGTCTTTTTTGAACATTATATCTGCTAACAGTAACACATGGGGGGTTTGTCTCTTGAAGGGAGTTTTTATCAACCCGGCCCTGGTGGAACCATTTGGTCTCACACTAATAGAGGTAAACCTCAAGCTGTTACTATTTCAGATAGCTAATAGGCTCAGTGACATTAAGTTTATGAAATATGATTTACATAATTCAGTATATGGAAAATATGAAAACTACACGGCTTCCTTGTTCTTCCCACACTACAGGCAGCGGCTTATGGTTTACCTGTTGTTGCAACAAAAAATGGAGGGCCAGTGGATATTCTGAAGGTATACTATAAATCCTTTGTGTCCTATTTTTACATTTCACTTACTACATCTTTCATATTTTCAGACAAGTAGTCAATTATAATCAGGGTTATCATTTTTAACACCTTTTCAATCCTCCTATTTAATCATACAGCTTTACTATTTCATAACAACTAGCTAAGCAAGCTACATTTTATTTCTCTTTTCTATAAATTATATATTTTATTTATGTGTTATTTCATCATGTGTCACATCTCATCATTGCAGGCACTCAACAATGGACTCTTGATTGATCCACATGACCAGAAAGCCATAGAAGATGCACTGCTAAAGCTTGTTGCAGACAAAAACCTTTGGCTAGAATGCCGCAAAAACGGCCTAAAAAACATCCATCGTTTTGCATGGCCTGAACACTGTCGCAACTACCTCTCCCATGTTGAGCATGGCAGGAACCGCCGGTCCACCTCCCTCTCGGAAATCACACCAATTGCTGAAGAACCAATAAGTGACTCATTGAGAGATGTAGAAGACATTTCTTTTAGATTCTCCACAGAAGGAGACTCCAAGCTGAATGGGGAGATGGACCCTGCAGCAAGGCAGAAGCAAATTATTGAAGCAATCATGTGCAGGGTCTCTTCCACTAGCAATTCTAATGCCAGTTACTTTCCTGGTAGGAGGCAAAGGCTTGTTGTAATAGCTGCAGATTATTATGATAGTGATGGAACCATAGCTGAGGCCTTTCAGGCAATTATCATGAATGTGATGAAAGCCGTGCGGCCAGGCATGAGAGCAGGTAGGGTTGGTGTGGTGTTGCTAACTGGTTTAAGTTTACAAGAGACAGTTGAAGCATTGAACAGCTTCCAAGTGAATATAGAAGAATTTGATGCTGTGGTTTGCACCAGTGGAAGTGAAATGTATTATCCATGGAAAGATTTAATGGCTGATGCTGATTATGAGGCCCATGTTGAGTATGCATGGCCAGGTGAGAATATTAGATCTACAATAACCAGGCTTGCTAGAATTGATGATGGAGAGGAGCATGACATTGTAGAGTACTCCAGTGCTTGCAGTTCAAGGTGCTACTCCTATAATGTGAAACCAGGAGCTATGGTAAGATAACTTGTTGCTTAAGAAAACTGAAATTGTCTTGTTTGTTGAAAAGGGTACCTCTTTGATGAACATTTTTTAGAGGTTACACTATTCACTTGGTCCTTATAGTTGTCCCCCTATACCGCTATATGAGAAAATTGTAAGTTTTAGTCCCGTATACATTTTTTTTGTAGCAGTTTATCACTGCCAGAAAGTTTTTGTATATACTGCCAGAAATTCTTCTCTGGTACTAGCATTTAGTGCTAAGGACCAAAACTTAACTTTTATGTATGTATAGGGACTAAACTTATAGTTTTCTCATGTCGGGACTAAAACTTAAAATAGAGACAACTATAAGAACTAAGTGAATAGTTTAACCTTTTTTAAATGTTGTAACTTAAAATTCGTGACGACAAATCACAGATCCGGAAGATAGATGAGCTTCGCCAAAGGCTGCGAATGAGAGGCTTACGCTGTAACCTGGTCTATACACATGCAGGATTGAGATTAAATGTGATACCACTATTTGCTTCAAGAAAACAAGCACTAAGGTCAGGAACATTATTGACTCTTCCCAACACATTATATGTAGGAACTTCAAATGTACATAAAACTAGATGTAAAATGAAGGGTCTTGTGAGTTGTGACATTGTTCTTGTTTATGAATTTAGGTATCTATCAGTTAAGTGGGGAATTGATCTATCCAAGGCAGTTGTTTTTGTGGGAGAAAAAGGCGATACAGATTATGAAGAACTTGTGGCTGGCATACAGAAGACACTTGTTTTAAAAGGGGCTGTTGAACATGGCAGTGAAAGGCTTCTTCGCAGTGAAGACAGTTACAAAAGAGAAGATGTGTTCTCCCAAGATAGCCCCAACATTATATATGCAGAGAACAGCTATGAGGACTGGGATATTTCAGCAATTCTGGAGCATCTCAAAGTATCATGATTTCTATTTTGGTCACTATTTCTAATTTTCATTATCCATGTACTTAGAAATAACTACAAGCCGACAGAAAAAATAAAATAAAAATTAAAAATACCACATACTAGAATTATATCCCCAGCTTCAATAATATACAACAAATACATCTCCAACTTGAGATGCTATAGAAACAGCAAAGGGAATTGCAATCTGCATTATACAACATAGCATTAGCAAAAATGGCATTACTAATACTCTCTTTACTTACTCATTCTTGTGAAGTTTAATTACTGATCACCTAAGATAACAACTTTGAACTCTTCCTTGCTCAGCTCATCGTAACTGTGACTACTAAAATATTAGAAATCTAAGCCTATGAAGCATTGAAATTTAAATTGAATGAAAAAACGAATAAAAGATAATCATCTAATAATTGCCAAGGAAGGTAGCATTGTGCATGAGAACAAACAACCCTAGCAAATAGGATTCAAATTTCAAGTATTGGATAAACACAAAAATTTTAGTAGGCGAATACTACATTTTATAAAAGTAAAATTGAAACATAAAGATGAATCTTTTTAAATTTACTGAAAAGTTTGCAGCCATGTTTGTCCAATCCCTAATGGACAACATAGTTATATGTTAAAAATTAAGAAAAGGAACATTCTATATAATACATTCTATATTATTAGATAAATTTTAGGATTAAATATGTTTTTCATCCTTGAACTTTTCACGATTTTTGTTTTTAGTCCCTAATCAAACATTTGACCAGTCATAGTCCCTAAACATTTTCTCTGTTATCACATTTAGTCCCTACCATCATCTTCCTTTATTATCTAGCTGAGGTGGAGAATGGGGGCTGCCACGCTATCACTAAGGTGGCCTACAAGAGGCAGATAGGTCAGCTTTAATTTATTTTTATCATTTAATATTATTTTAAATTATATTAAATAGAATTAATATTATTATAATTATAATTTAAAAGTCTTTAGAAATTTAAAAACGATTGGGAAGCGATTAAGTGTATTGATGCTCGCTGCCCATTCCCCCTATTTTTGTTTCTCTTCATTTAGAAACCCTAGCAGAGAATATTTGAAGTGGAGACCTCTCTGTGTTTGTTCATCCATGTCACACGTTTTCGTTCATCTATAAGAGAAAGCATGGTAGAGAATCTTTGTCCTTTGAAGTACAAAATTAGATGTGGCAGGCAAGAATCTTGTGGACTGAGGTAAGTGTCCATTGTTGTTTTCCTTTGGTTTGTGGCCGTTGGTTTGTGGTCCATTGAATGCCTCGTGGGTTTCGTTTATATGTGGTCATCTCTTTGTTGTGGTTGGTGTTTGTATTTAAAGCGTGTGGGGTTGGTTGGTGTCTTTATTCGAAGTGTGGGGTTGGGTTGTTGTTTGTAGTGAAAGCATGTGGTTTTGGGTTGCTATTTGCAGTGAAAGCATGTGGGTCAAAAGCTATTTTTTTCTTTAGGGTTTCGAAAACCCTTTATTGATTTGTGTTGTTATACTATGATTGTGAAAGGAACCTGCTTGGAAAAGTGAAAGCATGTGTAGGGCTTTTTTAATTTTTAAATATTTTTAAAAAATATTATTTTATTTAAAAATAAATTTTTGTTGGATTTTTTTAAGAAATGTCCTTTGTAGTGGTGATACATCATAGGGGTTCTTTTTCCAAAGAACCTCATTTGCATTATAAAGAGGTCAATGTAGATGCTATTCATAATATAGATGTGGACACTTGGTCCTATTTCAAAGTTGTTGGCTTAGTGAAGGACTTGGACTATCGAGACTAATTCAAGCTCTGGTGGAAAAAGAATAAGGTGGATTTGGAACAAGGCTTAAGGGAGATATATGAAGATAAGGAGGCTTTGGTCTTATCTAATTATGCAATTAGAACCAATGCTGAGGTACATATTTATGTTGAACACGTTGCAGTGAGTGAACTTACTGTTATCAAAGAGGACGGTTGGATAAATGAGGGGAAGGTAGGTGTGGATATTGGTGGGCAGGATGGTTGGCATGATGGTGTTCATTCAGATATGGATGGTGATTGTGAGACAGGTCTGGATGGTGGGTAGGATTCAATTAAGAATAGTGGTGTTGACCCAAGTATGGATGCTAGTCTTCACTCAAATGTGGATGTTGGTCTTGATTCAGATAAGCAGGATGGTGTTCATTTAGATATGGATGGTGATTGTGAGATAGGCCTGGAAGGTAGGTAGGATTCAATTAAGAATGGTGCTGTTGACCTAAGTATCTAGTCTTCACTCAAGTGTGGATGCTAGTCTTGATTCAGATAAGCAGGATGGTGTTGATTAAAATAAGAATGATGTTGAATCATTTGAGCAGGTTGGTATTAATTCAGATAATGAGGGTGTTTTTGATTCAGATAAAGAGGTTGGTATTGATTTGGCAAGGTAGGGTGTTGTTGATTTAGATAAGCACGCAGGTATTGATTTGGCAAGGCAAGGTGGTGTTGATTCAAATAAGCAAGTTGGTATTGATTTGGTAAGGCAAGGTGTTGTTCATTAATGCGTTTTGGAACACACTTAAGGGCAAGCGTACCCTACCGTGGTAGTAATAATGGATGGAGTGCAAATATCGTACCCAAAGGACTAGTTGGGTGGTTACCAATTAGTTAGGAAATTCCAATTGTTTAGGGATAATAATTGAAAGAGATTTTATGATAAGGACGAAAAAGCTAAAGCTATGCAATTAAAGACCGATAATGAAAAAGAGATTGTAGCGATTAAAGGACTAGGGTTGTGGCTTCACATATGCTCTATAGTTCTTTCAAACCTAATTCCAATTATCTGTTGTATTACTTGTCAATTACCAATTATCCCTAAGTTGATTGATAATTATTATTCATGAATTACCTATGTCGGTTTAGGTTGATTTCCTAATTGTTCATGTAAGAACTCAAACCCTAACAAGCATGAAGAACAAGGTAAGCCAATTGATTAATTAACCTATTTGGAAACTAGAATTAAAGGTTGTTCATGCAATAATTCTTCGTTCGATTACCCTATATGTCCATCAACTAATCGTTCACAATTCATAAGACTATCAATCGACTCAAGCATATAAGGGTTAATCAAATCCAATTACGAATTGAAACAGCAGAACAATCCAATTGAAAGGAAAACAACAGATTAATTGAAATTAAACATAGAAGGGGTTCTAAGTATACATTACACCACAACCCTAACTAGGGGTTTAGCTACTCATGATCAAAGACAACAAACACATACAAAGAAACATATAATTAAGAAAAAGAGAAACCCATTACAAGTATTGGATCTTCTACGCTTCCCGATTGTGCCCTTTTGCCTAAAGAACACCTATGTCTCCTTTTTCCCAAGCTTGGTTTGTGTGAACCAAAGATAAAACCTCCTAGCCCTTTTCCCCTTATTTATAATCTTTAAAAACTAGCAAGGGCATAGAAGTATGCATGGTCATGCTTCGATCATAAGTAAGGGGTGTTGAGGCCATGCTTAGACCGTGCTAAAATCCAAAGCGAAGAATTGATTTCCAAGCATAGCTGTGCTTAACCATGCATGGTTGTGCTTCTTTTTGAAGCGTTGATCTTCACTTTCAAGCATGTCGTGCTTGGTGAAGCATGATCGTGTTGACCTTTAGTTATGTAGGGGTGGCCATCGTGAAGCATGCACGATTGTGCTTCACGTCTCAAACTTTGTCCTGCTTCAGTAGATTTTCTCCATTTTTAGCTTCCTAACAATTCTGCACAAAGCAAGAAGAATAAGTGGGTTTTAGACATTCATATCATAAAATTGGTCAAAAAATTAACTTAGAAACCCACTCTTATATATGACAAAATGGGGTTTATCAACCTCCCCACACTTGAGCATTGCTTGCCCTTAAGCAAATTATCTTGACTCATGAATATTTACAAAGAAATCCAAGACATCAACCAAAGAGGAACCCAAATTTTATTAACAAGTAATTCAATAGTAGACTAACAAGGTAACGTTCACTAAAACACACCCTATAGAAATGCTTGATTAGACTTGGGACTCCAAAGATCTACCTTCCATTGAGAGAAGGTCACTCAATCTCCCAACTCTCAAGTGTATGTGGTTAAAGACATTGTCACTCAAGACCTTCCCAGAGAGTGCATTCCATAGGCTTGTATATCAATCAAATTACACACATTAGTTCATAAACATGCAAAATAGGGGATTTTCCAATGCATGTATTAAGGCTAAGTTATGGACATTAGGTGGGTAAAAGAAAGGAAGAGATATATACAAAAGGGTTAGAAAATTTTAGAACCAAGAATAACCCTTAAAGGCATTAATGGAGCAGACTTCCTCCTCTTCTGGCAATCCCCAACTTTGTCCCTTCTAACCCTATAGGTTTTCTTTTGCTCTTTTTCTTCTCTTTTGTTTATTTTGTTTATTGTTTTTTTTTCTTCTCCTTGCCTTTATTGGTTTTCTTTTTTTTCTTTTTTGGGGGGGGGGGGGGGGGGGGAGGAGGAAGCAGAGGGAGATGAGTCACAAACTTTTCCTTTCCTGCAAGGGAGCTTCTAGAGTTCTAAGGTTTTATTGTTGGCATGCTTTCTTGAGAATTTTTTGCCTTCCTTAGATTGCTCTATTCTTGTCTATAAGGGTTACAACACAAAACTTCCACTTTATAACAGGGTAATAAGAATAAAACTTTCCAGGCTCAAAATAGGCAAGTAGTGGGAAAAATCATGCATAAAAATATTCTGCAAGTCTTGAAGAATGCGTAAAAAGTATCCCCAGTTTTTCACATGCAAACAAATAGTTAGTATGTAGAAATGCATGTCAACACAAGTTCTAGACTACACAAGCTAATAGATCATCACACAATTAAAGAAGAAAGGGGTTTTCTTTTATGTTACCCCTATTTGGCTCAAATCTCACAATTTAGGTCCTAATGAAAGGTTTTCACTTCAAAAGTCATGCTAATTTTTAGCTATTACTAAGGAGGGTCTCAATCAAATACAAAAGTCATTTATTTATTTATTAATTTTTTTCAAAAGGGTTCCTTAATGGGTAACATCTTTTATTTTTTAGATAAGGAAAGTACATAGCTAGACAATTGTAAGAGACCAAGCAATTCATATATATGTCATTCATATTCATGTAGGGAATACAAGTTTTCATAAACCCCCTCCCCACACTTAAGATACAGCATGGTCCCACATGTTAAAAGGATAAGAGAAATAAAGGAAACAAAAGTACTAAATAAAGTAGTAAACAAAATAGGAAATAAACATGACAAAAAATAAATAAACTTCCCCAACAATGGATCAAGAAGGGAACAACCCAAAGTGTTGCTACAATTGCTGTAGTAAAGTCAACATGACGACGAATTGGGAGGAAGTTTGTTGAGTTTGGTCCTTAAAGTGTTAGGAGAAATCCTCCAAGTATTGTTGTTTGGTGTCTAGATGAGCCTTTAGACGGTCAAACCGCTCTACTACAATCTGGTAGTTTGCTTGAGGTACCTTAGACTCCTGGATGGGGACATTGTTATCCTTAAAAAGGTCTGGTTGCTCTTGTTTTGGATCCTGCTACATCTGGTCAGCAACGATGTCTGGCTCCTCATCATCAATAAAGGGTGTTGGCATAGTATGTAAGAGTCATTAGGCGATGCAGCACCTCTATGGAAACCAAAGTCTGGCAGTCGATAGCCACCATCAGCACTAGAGCAGTAGTAGCACTAGGGTGGAAGCTAAAGTGAATAACAAGCCACGAAATGAGGGACCCTAAGATGATGTGGCCTTTATTGGTGGTGCTAAGCTTCTTCCCGAGCTCTATATAATGCTTTAGGAAGAACAAGCTGGGGTTCACCCGGTGACGCTCTCCAACTATCATGTACCATAAGATAAAGAGGTCTTGCCTAGAGATGTTCTCCTCGCTATTTGCCTCGTCTATTAATGGATTGTGCAATCCATTTATGAAGGATTCAAAGGGCTGGATGGTGGATGGCATTAGCCTTCGAGTGGCGTGGGTCATAGGGGGTGCCTCCTATGGTGATGTTTCTCCAAAAGGCCCCATTCTAGTAGGTGCAAGGAGGTGCCTCAAGGTCCCTATTGTACTTAGGGGTAAGAATAATCTGCTCTGTGTAAAACCCCAAGGCCATGTTAAATGTGGACAAAGGTATTTGTTGCTCCTGCCCCAACATCTAAAAACAAACTATCTCTAGGTCGATGTCACTGCAGACATAGCTGTAGGTAGCCAAGAACTCCAATGTGGGCTCTTGATGGGTGGGGCATCTGATGGTAGTGACTCTCGTCCACCCAATCCTCCCAAGGAACATCTAGATGTTTGCCTGGAGCTGTGGATGAGTTAGGACCTTGTTGACCAGGTAACAAGTCTTATGTTAGTCAAAGGTCTGTGGTAGGCGTTATCGGTCATGATATCTCACGTCGATTAGCAAAACTAGGTCGGCTTGAACCTCTGGAGGAACCTCGGGGGCAGGAGTTGGAGGGTTAGCATCTGCTGGGGCCAAGGGGCCTATAGTTTCCCTTTAACGCTTATTTCGAGGAGGCATGATTCTGTAAAAGAAATAAATAATCCAAGGGTCGAAGAAGCTCATAAGTTAAAGGTTAGAAAAAAAATCAGAATTAATAGAAAAGAGAAAAAAGAGTTATTAGGTGGTAAGCATGGCTGAGCTTAATGAAGCACGACCATGCTTTAGGTAACCGTGCTAACAAGGAGCATGGCCATGCTAGCATTCATGATGCACGACTGTGCTTAGTGAAGCACAATCATGCTAGATGCATAACTCATAAAGCACGATCATGCTTTATGCTTATGAATATATTCACGATGCACAACAATGTTAACAGGGAGCACAACTTGAAAAAAATGTAAAAAGTAACTCACACAAGCAGGGAGTGATGGAGGGAAGGCAGGGGAGACAGAGAGAGAGAGAGATAGAAAACAGGACGTGCATTGCCCGTGCACTCGTACCCCTTTTCATTATATAGGTGCAATTAATAAGCACAACCATGCTTAGCTAAGCATGGTCGTGCATCTTTTCTAAGACGCTGATGTGCCCATTAAAACACGGTCATGCATAAATTTGAGACGCTGTTTTGGCACATCAAGCACGACCATGCTTAAGTAAGCACAACCGCGCATACCTGTATGAGGCAAAATGTAGAAACTAAATGAAATATGCCAGTCAACATAGAACAAAATGAACCTAAATGCAGAAATAGATGCCTAAAGCTACTAAAAAGTGCACAAAAAGTATATCAGTCACAGGTTGCCTCCTTGAAGGCTTGTTTAACGTTGCGAGCTTGACGGATGCCACCAGTTGGGGCTATTGAAGAAGGGCAATGGATTTGACTTGGAGGAGTCCCTCCTCAGAGTGCTTGGCCTTGTGCTTGTTGATTTTAAAGGTCGTGCCATTAGCCTTTGACACCTCAATCACCCCGTAGGGAAACACATGGGTCATTGTGAATGGCCCATACCACCTGGACCCTAGCTTGCCTACAAATAGATTCAAATGTGAGTTGTAGATTAGCACTTCATCTCTTACATGGAACTCATGCTGTTGAATACTTTTGTCATGCCATCTTTGGGTCTTTTCCTTATACAACTTAGAGCTTTTCATAAGCCCCAAAGCGGAGCTCATCCAACTCATTCAATTGTAGTAACTTGTTCTTTCCTACAAGCTTAGAATCAAAGTTAAGGAATTTAAGGGCCCAAAGGGCCCTGTGCTCCAACTAAAAAATAAATGATAGTTTTTTTTCAAAGACCAATTTATAGGGGAACATCCCAATGAACATTTTAAAAGCAGTTCTATATGCCTAGGGTGCAACATCCAATTTTAAGGACCAGTCTTTACAAGACACACTTATAGTTTTCTCTAGGATTCTCTTGAGCTCCTTGTTGGAGCTCTCAACTTGGCTACTAGTTTGGGGGTGATAAGGAGTGGCTATCTTGTAGGTCACACCATATTTGGCCAAAAGGCCATCAAACAATTTATTACAAAAATGTGTCGTACCATTACTAATGATCGCTTGGGGTGTCCCAAATTGGGTAAAAATATTTTTCTTTAGAAATTTCACGACACTCCGAGCATCATTAGTGGGTAGGGTTATAGCCTCCACCCATTTATAAACATAATCCGCAACCACTAGTTTGTATTCATTAGAAAAAAGATTTGGGAAATAGACCCATGAAGTCAATTCCTTACATATCAAATAAGTCACACACCAAAACATTGTTCTGAGGCATCTCTTGACACCTAAAAAGGGTGCCAATTTGCTGGCAGCTATCACAGACCCTCACAAAGTTGTGAGCATCTTTAAAAAGAATAGGCTAATAAAAACCACATTGTAGTACTTTGTATATAGTTCTAGTAGGATCAAAATGGCCTCCAGTTTCTTTTGAATGGCAATGAGAACGGATTGAATTTACCTTATTAAATGGTACATAGCGCATTATTATGTCATCTCCATATGTCTTAAATAGGTAGAGGTCATCTCAGAAGTAGTGCTTAACATTAGAGAGTAGCTTCTTCTTCTCTTGGTATGTATAGTTCTCAAGGAAGACCTTACAAGCAAGGTAGTTGATAATATCCGCAAACCAAGGAATTAGGAAGACGGAAGAAACAACTAAGAGACGCTCATTTAGGAAAGTCTCTTTTATCTCCCCCTCATTAACAAGTTGCATGATATTGGAATCCAAACGAGACAGATGATCTGTCACCAAATTTTCTAAACCTTTCTTGTCTCTAAGTTTTAGGTTAAATTCTTGAAGTAATAGAATCCACCTTATCAACCTGGGCTTTGCATCCTACTTAGCAAGCAAAAACTTAATAGCAAAGTGGTTAGTAAAAACAATCACATTAGATAAAAAAAGCTAAATAATGCTTAAACTTATCAAAAGCAAAGACCATTGCTAACATTTCTTTTTCAATGGTGGTATGATTTTTCTAGGCCTTATCTAGAGTGCGACTGGCATTGTAAATGGTGTGGAACACCTTTTCCTTCCTTTGGCCTGAAACTTCCCCCATAGCAATGTCATTGGTGTAACACTCCTTTAATTCTAAATATAATTCATATTAATTTAATTATTACTTTAAGTTTATGAAAATGTGAGTAATTTTTTTTTGATACTAGCAAAATAGAATTTAGAAATAGAAGTGAAATGATAAAAACTGCTTATGCATATATATATATCCAACCGTACATCATGGTTTGAGTAATACATAATAGTCAAAGAGAAAACAAAAGTACATAAAAAAAAACATATACTACCTAACCCAATATATACATAAAAAAGGATCCTATACAGAGCAGTATTTATCTACCCTATCCATTAAGAAAATATTATAAACTAGGTTTTCAAATATGGAGGAATATCCTTTGACTCATCCTCAGCAACATTAGGCATTGTCGTTATCTTCAACAATCATGATTGAACATGCATAACAAAAATAATGGAGTGAGGTGATTTGTTCTAAATCACTTTCACCTGTATGGTAGGAATTTAAATACAATTAATGAAGGGAACCTAAGGTTTATTCTAAGTTATACTACACTACCCTTGACTTGGTATGGATCCATACTTCCCATCAGTGAGTAATAGTTCTCAACAGAACTTGGGAAGTGACTGAGAGTACATATACCTCATCAACATCATCACATGGTACAGTCCTCATCATTAATGAGGAACACATATCAGTCAGGACATCCATTTATAGAGGTATACTCTCAAACCAATCCCAGAATGCTAAGCAATTGTTGGGGTTATTGAGCTTGGTTAGGTGAATATCTAGCTCATGGGCACTACCCTGATTATTAGGACTTTCACCACCCGATGCCTACTCCCGAGACCTTTCCAAATGGGTCCCTACCTTTCATTTCTCAACGTACCAAACTGTAGCTTCTCTAACAGGGTGTCATGCCACTACATGTCCCTTGCTTTACATTACTCACTAATCTATTAATTTCTAAAGGTTCATTTTGGTCTCAAGTATTTGAGCACCAATATAATTTCTACCAATATCTCTGTTTTATATTACAGAGATTTAATCCATACATATCATTCACATAATTCATAATTCAAATTAAAGCACATAAGCAATAATTCAATAAAAATAAAGATATACAAATTAAAATAAAGACTAATAATTAAGAAATAAATCATAGAATGGTCAAAAAATTTCATAAAAATAATTTTTAAACTTAGAAAAATAATTAGAATTTTATCATGAATTTTTATAATTTTTTCAAAATTTTTGAAATTTAATATTTTTAAGAAAAATATGTCCATAGACACTTATAGAGCACAATTAGAAGTACTAAATAAGCTTTAAAATTTATGAAATTTTTACAGATGGTCTATTAGTGTGTCTAGACCTTACCTGAATGATAAGAACTTAAACTGAAATTTCTATAGTAGTTTTCTAAAAATAAATTCATAAATAGCTCATAAAATAATTTCTATCTTTAGTTTCATATTATGAGATTTATAGTTTATTTTTTCTACTATCTTTGCTAAACTAATTGAGTATTACTAAAATTTGATAACATAATAATTTAATTATTTATCATAATAGCTGAAAATATTTTTTTTCTAAATTTGGCAGTATAACAGCTTAGTAATTCTACTATAATTGTTTGAATTCAAGCAGTATAATAACTTAATAATTATACTATAGTTGTCTAAATTTAAGCAGTATAACTACTTAATAAGAGTATTTTAATTATCTAAAATTGAGCAGAGTAACATCTTAGCAAATGCATTTTAATTTTCTAAAAATGAGTAGAGTAACAGCTTGGCAAGTGCATTTTAATTTTCTAAAATTGAACAGAGTAACAGCCTGGTATAATTTAATAATTTAAAATTGAGCAAAATAATAGCTTAGCAAAAATTAAAGTTTAACATTAAACAATATAACAATAATGTTAATAATAAAACTAAAGCCTAAACGGGTTTAGGGGAAAAACCCTTTCTACCAACATGCAAAGTAATTGAAATTTAGAACCAACCCCACTCCCCCCATTACCTCAAAGAGTTGGTGAAGTTGTTAGTGCAGAGCTCCTAAGAAGAGGATTTTTACTAGTTATTGGAAAACTAGTAGAATTTTAGCATAAAAACAAAGTAAAAGAAAATTTTCTAAAGAGAGAGAGGTTTTCTATGGAGTCTTACAGAATTTTTTAGGAGAAGTGGAGTGAGGAGTTTAGTTCAAATTCATGGCTATTTATAGGGAAAAAAATGGGCTTAGGTGTCCATTGATGAGATCATCCATGATGTCAAAAATACAATTTTTGATATATGTTTAATTAAAAATTAGGGACACATATATAAGTAGGTGGTGAATCACCTCTTGGTAGATCAGAAACGTGGGATAGCAGCTGTCCCAACATTTTCTAGTGTAAATTGTACCTGTAATTAGATTAGTCAGTACCGATAAAATCGCCTAAACTTAAAAAAATTAACTTTTAATACCAAAATAATTAATTTAGATATAAATCTGAACAAATGTAATATTTTTCATCAAAATAGTTTCTAAAAATAAATTTTAATTTTTTTCGAATTATAAATATATATATTATATATTTTAAGCTTAGAAATTTCATATTAAATTCATTTTAATTCAATAAATGCTCAAATTTTTATGAAAATTCTAAAATTACATATTTTACCTAGAAATGTACTAAAAAGATCATTTTCATCATTTTTGGATGTCGAACCAATACTGAGTTGGTTATTTGACAACTAGGGGTATTTTGGTCATTTTATACAGGAATTTCAGAAAATTCCCAGAAAATTTCCAAAATTATATTTTAATACATATGACATGATTTTAAACTCAATTTGACATTTTAATATCAATTGAATCTTTTTCTCATGTCAGCCGTAATATTGACAAATAATGACACAATCATCATTTTCTAATTTCTTCGGGCTTCAACTCGAAAAAATTATTGAAAATCATGATTAGATAGTTTTTTATATTCTGATTTTAATCGTGGGGATTAGAATTTTTAGATTCCTTCCCGATTTTTTAGAATTAAATATAGAATAAATAAATAAATAAAACAATTAATTAAGTAAAAGTGAGGGTGTTATAATTGGCATCACACATAAGCTCAAATGGCAATGTGAAGTCGGGGGCAACCACCACAAGAGTGCTCACTAGCTTATTCTTTAATAAGTGGAGTGCCTTAAGGCAGTCATCAGAGAACCCAAAGTTGACTTCTTTGGCTAGGAGGTCTGTCATAGGTCTTGCAATTTTTAAGAAGTCCTTGGCAAACCTCCTATAGAACCCCACATGTGCCAAGAAACTCCTAACTGCCTTCATGGAGTTTGGTGGTGGGCAATTTTGCAATTACTTCCACTTTGGCTGGGTCTACTTCTATGCCCTTAGAGGAAACCTTGTGTCCTAGGACAATGCACTATTGTACCATGAATTGACACTTTTCCCAATTTAGAACCAGGTTAGTGTCCCTGCTTCTTTTTAGAACTAAGTCAAGGTTAGCCAAGCATTTATCAAAAGATGGCCAAAATATTGAAAAATCATCCATAAAAATCTTAATGGAGTTTTCAATTAAATCAGAAAAAATAGTCATTATGCACCTCTGAAAGGTAGCAAGGGCATTACACAAATCAAAAGGCATCCTTTTATATGCAAATGGTCCCATAAGGGTATGTAAAAATGGTATTTTCTTGGTCCATAGGAGCTAAGGAAATTTGTATATAAATGGAGTACCCATCTAAACAACAATAAATGCCCTACTAACCTTTCTAGCATTTGATCAATAAAGGGAAAAAGGAAGTGATCTTTTCAGGTGGCTTCATTGAGTTTCCTATAATCTATACACATCCGCCACTCGATGGTTTTTCTTATCGCAATGAGCTCCTTGTTCTCATTTTCCATAACTGTTGTGCCCTCTTCTTAGGGGCACATAGTACTAAACTCACCCACTTGCTATCGGATATGGGGTATATGATGTCTGCATCCAGGAGCTTGATTAACTCGCCCTTAACTACCTCTTTTATGTTATGATTTAGACGCCTCTTAGGTAGTGCCCGAGGTTCATTGTTCTCCTCCATGTAGATTCTATGGGTGCACACTATAAGGATGATGCTTTTATGTCATGGATGGTTCACCTAAAGGCCTCCTTATTGTCCCTCAGAACTCTTAACAGCTTCTCTTTCATACTATTTGACAATCTTGCAGCAATAATAATTGGCAAAAGAAATAGGTGGGTTAAAAAACACATATGTTAAGTTGGAAGGGGGTAGATTTAACTTAAAAATAGGAGGTTCCATAATAAAAGGCTTAGGTTTTGGCTCATTGCCCCTCTCCAACTCTTTAAACCTCTGATGTCTCCAAGGTTTGACTCCTTGGTGAGGTTGAAGAAACATCAGCATCTTTTCCTCCTTATCATTCAGATTCCAATCATGGTCCTCAAAGGTGAAGACCTTTTCTAGGGGGTCTTCCATCCCCACACTTGGGAGGGCACTATCCACCAGTGCCTCTATCATGTCCCTTGCTTGCACAAAGTAGCAGGAAGAAAGGAATAAGGGTTTCTTTAGGGAGTCCAGTACTCTAAAAACCATCTCCTCATCACCAAGCCTTAAGGTCAACTTCCCATGTCAAACTTCTATCAAGGCATTAGTCGTATTAAGGAAAGGCCACCCCAAGATGATTGGGAGATCCTCATCATCCTTCATATCTAACATAACGAAGTTGGCGGGGAAGATGAATTTGTCAACCTTGACTAACACATCTTCCACTACTCCTTTAAAGTGAGCTATAAGCTTGTTAATCAATTGAAGATATATGTTAATGGGTTGGGGTTTTTGCATTCCCAACTTCTTAAAAATAAAAAGGCATCAAATAATGCTAGCTCTTAAATCACACAGAGCCTTTTTAAAATACAAATTGCCAATGGTGTAAGGAATTGTGAAATTCCTTGGGTCTTTAAGCTCAGAGGGCAACTTCTTAAGAACTACGGTAGAGCATTCTCCACTAAGGTTGACTAACTCAAATTCCCCAAGTTTAATTTTGTTAGAAATAATTTCCCTAAAAAACTTAGCATACTTGGGCATTTGAGTTAAAGCCTTAGTAAGAGGAATGTTAATATGTAGTTTCTTAAAAATCTCAACAAAGCTATTGAATTGCCTATCCTTTTCTTCATCTTTAATCCTTTAAGGGAAAGGAATACTTACCTTAGGAGGTGTAGTTACCTCCTTTCCCTTTTCTTCTTTTCTAGTTTGGCTCTTCTCCGTAAGAGCCTCTTGTTGTGGTGAAGGAGTTTGCTTGTCCATCCTCTGTGGCTCCTCCAAAGCTTTACCACTTTTAAGAGTGATGGCCATCACATCTTCCTTTGGGTTAGGTTTTGTTTGAGTAGGAAGTGAGCTCAGGGCCCTTTGAGACATCAAGTTAGCTAGGTTGGTTATTTGAGTCTCCAAGGCCTTCATTATGTCATCATTTTTGGCCATGTACTACATCATGGTATCCTGCATGCTAAGCCTCCTTTCCTCTTGCCTTTGATTCTAATTTTGCATGTGAGGAGGCCTGTAAACATTCTGGTTCTGGCTTTCCTATTGACTACCCTAGGAGAAGTGGAGGTGGTTTCTCCAACCAGGATTGTAGGTAGTAGAATAAGGGTCATTTTGGCCTCGACTGGAATTGCCCACAAAATTCACCTCCTCAGTAAAAGTGTTAAAGAAGTAACTCATTTGGCAATCTTTACCTTCATAGCCCATCTAGCCACACTAGTCACAAAAGGGAGGGGTTGCCTGAGCGTATTGGGCTTAAGCCCTCATCAAAGTCTCCAACTGCTTGGTAATAACATCCAACTTTTGTTCCATGGCCACACTGGCTTCCACCTAGTGTATCCTAACTGGTCTTTTCATAATATGTTGGTCACTAGAGGAGCAGTGATAGTTGTTTGAGGCCATGTCCTCAATGATGGCAAAGGCTTCATTCGAGGACTTTTTCATAATTGTTCCGCCACAAATAGCATTAGTAGAGATCCAATTTTGGGTTGAGATTCTGTTGTAGAAGATCTGGATCAGTTGCCTAAGCGAGTAGTCGTGGTGTGGGCACTTCTTGAGGAGGTCCTGGAAGCATTCTCATGTTTCAAAGAGTGACTCTTGCTTAAACTGAGCAAAATTCACTATACCTCTTCAATTGGTTAGACCTCATCGAAAAAATAATTTTTTAAGAACCTTTGGGTGCACTGATCCCAGGTGTAGCACCCATTATTTTTTTAAATATAATTCATATTAATTTAGTTATTAAGTTTAAATACATAAAAAATACAGGTAATTTTGTTTTTTGCTTTTATAATAGAAGAATTCAAAATTTAATAGAATTTGAAAATGGGAGTAAAAGGTGAAAGATAAGATTGTATATATATATATATATGTCGTAAAACAGTATATCGTGATTTGATATAACAGTCTTAAAATACAAAAAGACTAAAAGTACATAAAAAAAATCCTGAGAAGTACCAATCTACCCTATTTTTCATACAAAAAGAAAAATATTATAATATAGGTCTTCGGATCCTCGCCCACTAAAGTATCATCTGACTTGTATTTAGCATCACGGGGTGTTACTATTGTCTTCAATAATCATGATCAATCATACATAAAAGAAAAAATAATAAAGTGAGGTGTTTTGTTCTAAAATCACTTTCACATGTATAGGAGAAAGTCTATCATAAAACAAAGATAAAACACAACTGACAATAGAAGGGAGCCTAGGATTCATTCTAAGTTGTATCAGACTACCCCTAATTAGGTATGGATCCATACTTCTCATTAGTGGTAATAGTTCTCAACAAAGTCAGAAAGTGACTGGGAGTGCATATACCTCATCAACATCATCACATGGTACAGTTCTCATCATCATTGAGGAAAATAACAATTAGTATATCCATTTATAGAGGTATACTCTTAAACCAATCCTAAAATGCTGAACAGTTGTCGAGGTTATCGAGTTTGGTCAGGAGAATATCTTGGGTCGAGGGTGCTACCTTGGCCATTAGGACCTTCACCACTTGATGCCTACGCCTAAGACCTTCGCAAGTAGGGTCCTTTCCTTTCATTCCTCAGCGTACCAAATTGTAGCTTCTCTAGTAGGGTGCTATGCCACTACATGTCATTTGCTTTACATTACTCACTAATCTATCAAATTTCCACTTCTTAAATAGAGGTTTCCTTGGTTTCATTTAATTTGAGCACTAGTACAATTAACATTTGTCTTATATTGCAGAAATTACATGATAATAATTTAACAATCATCAAAATTTTGGCAATATAACTACTTACCAAAATTTTAGCAGAATAACAATTTGGTAATCACAATTTAATTACCAAATTTTAGCAGAATAATGACTTAACAATCAAAATGTTATTACTAAAATTTTAGCAAAATAATAACTTAACAATTATAATTTAATTATCTAAATTTGAGCAAAATAACAATTTAGCAATTATAATTTAGTAATCTAAATATAAGTAGAGTAACAACTTAGCAATTATAATTTAGTAATCAAAATTTGAGCAGAGTAACAATATAGTAAAAATTTAAATTCTAACATTAAACATTATAGGAAAATATAGTAAATTGAAAGGTTTAGGGGAAAACCTTTCCTACTATAATGCAAAGTGACAATAATTTAGAACTAAACCTACTCCTCCATTACCTCCAAGGTGGTTGATGAAAAGGATAGAATTGTTGATGCAAAACTCCTGGGAAGAGAACTTTACTAGTTGATGGAAAACTAATAAACTTTTAGCATAAAAACAAACTAAAAGAATTTTTTTTAGAGAGAGAAGCTCTCTAATATTTTGGCTAGCTAGAAAGAGTGAGGATAAGTGAAAAGTTCTATCCCAAATGCATGTTATTTATAGAAGAAGAAGTGGATTAGGTGTCAAAAAGTGATATCATGCATTATGTAATAAAAACCTATTTTTATTTATTTTTATTTTGATTTTAGGGACAATATCAAACTTAAGTGGTGAATCACTCCATCTAGGCTTGGGGACGTGCTCCACCAGCTGTCCAAGCTTCATGTGTCAATTTTTATTTGTAGATAAATTGGCTAGTATCAATAAAATTGCCTAAAGTTGAATAATTTAGCTTTTAATATCAAAATAATGTATTTTAATGCAAAATTTAATATATACATTATTTTTCATCAAATATAATTTTATGTTTTTATTTTGTATTTTTAAGCTAGAAAATTCATAATAAATCCAGTTTAATTCAATAAATACCAAAGTTTTTATGAAAATATAAAATTAAATATTTGACCTATAAGTAAACTAAAATTATCATTTTCACCATTTCTAGATGTCAAACCAATACTGGTTAGGCTCAATAGACATCTAGGGATATTTGGTTATTTACACCGAAATTTCAAAAAATTCCAAAATTATATTTTAATATATATGACATGATTCCAAGCTCAAATTTACATTTTAATATTAATTGAATCTTTTTTTCTTGTCAGCCCTTATGTTGAGAAATACGAACAAAATCATCATTTTCTAATTTCTCTGGACCCTGTCTCGAAAAAATTATTAAAAATCACGATTAAATAGGTATCAACATTCTGAATTTAACTATGGGGAACAAAATTTTGAAATTTCTTCCCAATTTTTTAGAATTAAATTATCAAATATTAGAAAAACAGTTGAAAAATTAAAATAAGAGTGTTATATTTTGCTCTATTTTTCTTTTAAAATAAAATTTTTATAATTAAAATATACTTTATATAAAATTTTGAAAATATTTGGAAGTCAAAAAGTCTCTAGTTGGCTCCTATAATCAACTAGGGGTATTTTTTCATTCGACAAAAATTATCTGAATAAATTTCTGAAAAATTTCTAAAATTATTATTAATTATTCTAAGTATATTGATGACTTAAAGATAATTTGTAAACACTTCTAACTATTTTTGTCTATTAATTTTATTGTTTGGCTTTTTAGGAATAAAACAGTCATTTTACAAATATTTTTGGGCTCCGTTCTCCAAAAATTATTAAAAATTTAAACTAAGTACTACTAACTAATACGAACGTAACCATATGGTTCAAATTTTTGAGATTTCCATTTGGTTTTCCAAAAATAAATAGAAAATAATTAAAAAAAATAGTTTAATAGACAATAATAGGGGTGTTACATAGGTAGTGATGGACCCATCTGGCAAGGAAGACAACTAGTCCAAAGCCTTATCCATCAAGAAGAAAGGGGATAGGCCAAGTTTGGTGGTGTTAGGTGTGACACGATTGTATTTTACAGTGTCTGTGATCCTTAGGAACTTCTTCAAATAGCCTAGGGGGCTTTTAGATGGCAAACCCCTAAATTGTCCTAAGTTATAGATTATAACAATTAGTGCATACTTCAACTCAAAGTTGTTTGCCACCACTGAAGGACATTGAATGTTGTCAGCTACCCTTATGTGAAGGGTGAAGTAGTTCTACAGGGTTTTCCTAGGGTCTTCTCTAGCCATTAGTCTCTGTTCTTGCCCTAACCTACAATAATGCCTTTCAATTTTAGGAATAAACTGTAACACAGGCTTGTGAGAATAGGTTAGCATAAACAACAGAGAAAATCAAAAGCCACAAGAAGGAACAATAAGAATAATAGAAGGGAGAATTAAAAAAGAAAAAGAAAAAAAGAAAAGCCTAAATCAATTAGAATTTCTGTCTAATAAATATTGCACAACTAGTCCCCAACAACGGCACTAGAAACTCAATGCATTTTAGAACACACTTAAGTGAAGCATACCTTACCTGCGATAGTAACAATGGATGAAGTCCAAATATTGTACCTAAGGGACTAATTGTGCGGTTACCAATCAGTTAGGAAATTTCAATTGTTTAGGGATAGTAATTGGAAGAGGTTTTGTGATAAGGACGAAAAACTAAATCTATGCAATTAAAGAATGATAATGATGAAGAGACTAAAATGATAAGAGGCTAGGGTTGTGGCTTCATATATACTTTACATCAATTACCAATTATCCCTAAATTGATGGATAACTATTGTTCATGAATTACCAACATTGGGTTTAGGTTGATTTCCTAATTGTTCATGTAAGAACTCAAACCCTAACAAGCATGAAGAAAAAGGTAAGCCCAATTGATTAATTAACCTATTTGGAAACTAGAATTAAAGGTTGTTCATGCAATAATTCTTCGTTCAATTACCCTATATGTCCATCAACTAATCGTTCACAATTCATAAGACTATTAATCGACTCAAGGATATAAGGGTTAATCAAATCCAATTACGAATTGAAATAGCAGAACAATCCAATTGAAAGGGTAAACAACAAATTAATTGAAATTAAACATAAAAGGGGTTCTAAGTATACATTACACCACAACCCTAACTAGGGGTTTAGCTACTCATGATCAAAGGTACAACAAACACATACAAAGAAACATATAATTAATAAAAAGAGAAACCCATTACAAGTATTAGATCTTTTAATCTTCCCGATTGTGCCTCTTTGCCTAAGAACACCTATGTCTCCTTTTTCCCAAGCTTGGTTTGTGTGAACCAAAGATAAAACCTCCTAACCCTTTTTTCCATATTTATAATCTTTAAAAATCAGCAAGGGTGCATGCTTCAATCATAAGCAAGGCATGTTAAGGCTATGCTAAAATCTAAGCGAAGAATTAATTTCTAAGCACGGTCGTGCTTAACCATGCACGACCGTGCTTTTTTCTGAAGTGTTGATCTTCACTTTCAAGCATGGCCAGTGTTTAGTGAAGCATGGTCGTGTTGACCTTCAGGCATGTAAGGGTGACCATCGTGAAGCATGCATGGCTGTGCTTCGCGTCCGAAAGCTCAAACTTTCTTCTTCTTAAGTAGATTTTCTCCATTTTTAGCTTCTTAATAATTCTGCACAAAGCAAGAAGAATGAGTGAGTTTTAGACATTCGTATCATCAAATTGGTCAGGAAATTAACTAAAAAACACACTTTTAAGCATGGCAAAATGGGGTTTATCATTCATTCAGATAAGCAGGGTGGTGTTGATTTGGTAGGGCAGGGTGTTGTTCATTCAGATAAGCAAGGTGGTGTTTATTCATATAAGAAGGGTGTTGAGTCAAGTAAGGAGGGTTGTGTTGAGTCAAGTAAGGAGGCTGAAATGGCAATGCCTATTGATGGAAGTGGGGTTAGGAACAGTGATTTAGATTTTAGTCCAGCTTTAGTTGAAGAATATAGTGTGTAGACAAGTATGGATACTGATGAAGATAGGGATTCTATTGGTCATGTATTAGAATATAACTCTTTTGGGTCAAAAGGGAGACACTACAATTGTTTTGATGGTGTAACATCCTTCAATATACCAAACATGGATGACATAGAGAAAGATTATATGACTGAGAATTGGTTAATGGGTCTGATTCTAATTTAGAGGATGTAGGGATGCCTAGGTATTTAAAGTACATAGAACAAGACATGAGGAAGGATTTCAAGTTTTTTCTTGGAATGGAGTTTAGTTCACTAAAGCAGCTCAAGGATAACCATATTGAAGCATTTTGTTTTGAATAGTAGGGAGATAAAATTTGTCAAGAATGATTCATTGAGAATGAGGGTTGCATGTGCACAAAAATGTGGATTTACAATGTTGGTAAGCAGGGAACAAACAGTTACACATACAAGGTTAAGACTCTAATTCAGGAGCACACATGTGGAAGGGTATTTGCAAACAAAAATGCTAAGAGTGCATGAGTGTTAAAACAGTTGTTGGACAAGTTTAAGTCCAATTCAAAGATGACAGTGGTTGAAGTTGTTGATGATATTAGGTCTAGATTTTTTGTTGGTGTAACATTAACCACTATTTGAAGGTAGAAAGATGGCATTAGAGATAGTTGAAGGGGATGCCAAGAAACAATATTGACTCTTGTGGTCTTACTATGCAAAACCTAAGAGAGCCTATAATGGAAATAATTGCAAATTATTAGTGGATAGACCTAGTTTGGAGCTACAGCCTTGGCTTGGCAAGTTTTAAGTATGTTTCAATGGCAGTAAGAAGGCCTTTCATTGGGGTGGATGACTGCCATTTGAAGAATCAGTATGAAGGGCAGTTATTGGTTGTTGTTAGCAAAGATTCGAATGACTAAAACCTGCCAATAGCATTTATTTTTGTGGAAACCGAGGGCAAGGTTAGTTTGAGATGGTTTTTAACTCTATTATTTGATGATAAAGGCCATCCTCAAGCCAATGCATGGGTTCCACTATCAGATTAGTAGAAGGTAATTCAATTATGTTTGTTTGTGTTTTAATATAAGTTTATAATTTACAAGTTTAAGGCCTAACATTTTACAATTAATTTTTGACAGGGTCTAGTTCCTTATGTTGAGGAGATGATGGGGGGTATGAACATAGATTTTGTCTCAAACACTTATACAACAACTTTAAGAAGTTTAGAAGGGGCACAAAATAAATAGTGGAGATTGGATCGCCTTTTAAGCTTATGGTGAAACATTTACTTATGACGAATTCAGTGTGCCTAAATGTTTAACCCTCAAACACTTGAGAGAAAAGGGATATGAGTATCCTAATTGGTAATGGAAATTATTTCAAGAAACCTAAGCCTCTAATTGGATTTGATCATAGTTGAACTCTTGCTCTTATTCTATAAATTACGGGTTTCATCTTAGTTTCCTACCTTACTGCTAATCTTTCTACTTAAGAATTGTATATAATCTTTTTGGGTTATGTTTATAATATGTCAAATTGTTATGTTTTCCTTTTAGTTGCTGACTATCCCTCTTCATCCTTTTTTGCTAACTTGTTTTCTGTGGCTCATGTGCTTAGTTGTTTAATATGTGATTGCTCCCATTATTTATTGTGCATTGTTGAACATGACCTCTGATTTTATGGTTTATTCTTTTTGATGATGCCAAAAGGGGGAAAAGGTTGTGTGTTCTTATTTTTCAAGAATCCATAAGGGAAGCAAAGCAAAACATCGACAAAAGAGAGAGATTCAAAGACTCACAAATTCATTGGGAGCTCAAGATCAATCAAAGCTATTATTGAGAGGGAACAAGATTGAATAAAATAACAAGCATTGGCTTCATCAATAACAAATGGGAGATTATTGAACAAAATCAAGTGGCATCAAGATCACAATTGGTGTGACATAATCAAAAAAGAGATTGTTGAACATGACCTCTAGGCATGTTAATTTCAAAGAGTTTTGATGAAAACAAAATCAAAGCCAAAAGGAATTCATGAAAAGAAGTTGAAATCAAAAAGAATGAATGAAGATAAAGTCAAAGACCAAAGTATCTTGAAGACAAATTCCCCTTTGAAGGAATTGATTCCTAGTGGCTAAATCAGGTTTAATAAAAAGATTTGTTTTATAATCTTGCTTATATCTTTTATAATCAAATCTTATCTTTGGATTTCAAAATTAATCTTTTTGGTCACTTAAATCCCTATATAAAGAACAATTTTCACAAAACAAAATAAGAGAAGGGAGATTAATAGAGTAATTAGGGGTAACTATGCTTGAGATAGGTCTTGGAGAGAATTGTGAGTCAATAGTGCTTCAATTTGTGATATCACCACTTTGAGAGTGGTTAATAGCTTTTGACTTGCTTGTTAGTGAGATCAAGGGTAGGTTTCCCTTGGTGGTTCTAGTAAAGGGTTTTCCTAGGTTCTGAGAGGTAGGTTTCTCTCAAGTTTGTAGGATAAGTTTTCCCTATGGTACCCTAGGGTGAATTCCCTAGTGGATGATTAGGGTGTTATAATGAGGAGTGTCCTAAGTTGGGTTGTCAAGGTGGGTTCCTTGAGTGTAAAAGGCTTGTTACATTGTAAACTCTGATTTGGTAGTTAAAACTCTCAAGCGAGGCTTGGGGATTGGACATAGGTCATAGTTGGTGACCAAACTAATATAAATGATGGTGCACTCTTCTCTAACCCTACTTTTTATTGTTTTAATTGCTTGATTATTTAATTTGTTGCGCTTTTACTCTGATATCTATTAATCGAATCAATTCAGGGTTTCTCTCTTCGTCTCTTTTCACAACTATATTTTTCATGATTTGGGATAATTATTTTATGAAAACATTTTTGATATAACTCAATTCACCCTCCTCTTAAGATATTAAGGTCATTTGGTTAATATGACTAGGGAAAATTGTTGGAACCAAAGACGTAGAAGTGTCTAGAACCTCAAAGTTTTGAAGATAACAAACTTATTAATGTTCAAGTTTCTGCCAAAGAACTGAATTCTTTACAATATACAAACTTCTCTTTGAAGACCGTCTAGTAGACGTGTCAAATAAGACCGTCCAGTAGACGTGTCAAAGAAGACCGTCCAATAGACATGTTTAAAGAACATCGTCCAATGAACAACTTAAGATGATCGTCTGAAGAACAAATTCAAATATTTGATGCAAGCTTCCAACGACAAATATTCAAATGCTAAGTTCTATTTTGAACGTCCAATTTATTTATGCTAGTTTTTCTTGAAACTAACATATTACTACTTCTGTGATCTAACGTTCAAATTGTTTGAAGCGTTAAATAACATCAAAATCATTTTAGTGTAAGAGTGCAACAAAATCAGATAAAGCAAGTCAACTTATCAAGCTGCTGAGACGAATGAAGAATGTTCAGAAAAGCAGACTGCTAGCATAGTTTTGCACCTTCCATTTTAGTGCAAGTCTAAAAGTTGTCATGCCTGACCTCTCTGAAAGGATATTTTGCACGTTTCTCATTGCATAACGAAGTCAAAGTCTTCTACAACGGATCTTTTCCCTGAAGACCATAATATGCATGCACCAAGGAAGAAGTGAAAAAAAAAACAACAACTGAAGTGAAAATAGCGAAAGAGACTGTGACGAACGATCAAGAAAAAGAACAAGAACAAAAAGATATTAGCAATATTCTGATAAGAAGCGTCCAGTGGATGATAGCAAAATTGTGTAAAGTTTTTCAAAGCGTTTTTGAGCCTAATCTTTCAAATCCTCACTACGTGAGTTGATATCGTTTGTATAAACACTTGTTGTGTTGTGAAAGCTTGGAGAGGCTTAGTGTGAAAGAATACTTGGGTTAAGCAATCTAGGGTGATTGCGTTGTAAAGCTTGAAGAGGCCGCGAACAATACTTGTAACCTAAGGTTAGTTAGTGAATACCTTCTGGGTGAAGGGACTGGATGTATCTCAGGTTGAGTGAACCAGTATAACACTTTCTGTGTTCTTCTTCTCTTTATCCTTACGCTTGAAAACGTTTTCATACTGATCAATTTGTTTTGAAAAAGTTTTTAAACGCACAATTCGACCCCCCATTCTTGTGTGCTTTTTCTATTTCAATTGGTATCAGAGCTCAGCCTATTGGGGTTGAGCATCTAACACTGCAGGGGTAAAACGATCCTGATCACTCATGGAAAATGAAGGACAAGTTGTTAATAGACCGCCTCTCTTTAAAGGAAAAAACTACGATTATTGGAAGCAAACAATGATAGCATTCTTTGATGCATGTCATATAGACATGTGGGACGTAGTAGAAATCGGCGACTACTTGCCCCTTAACCATGATGGAATGGAGTTGCCAAGAAGTCAATGGATAGAATCTCACAAATAAAGGTATTGTCTAAATTCAAAAGCTAGAAATGCTATGATGTGTGCCTTATTTGAATCTGAATATGAAAAGGTACATAGCTTAAGAAGTGCTAAGAAATGGTGGCATACCTCACTCTTGCCTACGAAGGCACTTCACAAGTAAAGAGTTCTAAGTTGAACTTACTCATAAGACAATATGAATTTTTTACTATGGAAGAAAATGAAACTATCAAACTTATGTTTGGTAGATTTCAAGCCATAATAAACAACTTGAGGTCCTTAGGCAAAACCTATGATAATTATGATCACATTGACAAAATCTTAAGAAATTTGCCTAGGCAATGGAGACCGCAGGTTACAGCTTTAAGAGCTTTTAAGGATCTAACAACACTCTCAATGGAAGAGTTACTTGGAACTCTTAAAGTCCATGAATTGGAGCTAAAGCAAGACGAAGGACAGAAGAAGAAGTCCATCGCTCTAAGCGTCCAACGTCCACCCAGGAGATCATCGTCCAAAGCACTAAATGTAGAAGAATCCTTTGAGGAAGAGTCCAAAGAGAATAACTCTGATGAAGATGAAATATCCTTCATCTCTAAAAAATACAAGCTATATGGAAAAAGAAAGGAGGATTAAGAGCCAAAAACTTCACAAAGAAGTTCAACAAGGCACCAAAAGAAAAGAGTCCTTCAGTCTGTTATGAATGCAAGAACCCTGGATATTTCAGAGCTGAATGTCCCAGTTTGCAAAAGGACAAAAAGAAGATGTTCTTCAAGAAAAAGGGTTTCATGGCTACTTGGGAAGACATGGACCTATCCTCATCAGAAGAAGAAGGAGAAGAAAAAGCCAACCTATGCCTCATGGCGGAGACTAGCTCTGATGGCTCAGATAATGAGCAAGACGAAGAGGTAAACTTCGATAACTTAATCTCTTTACAAGAAGCCTATAATGAATTGCTTGTTAACTCCTTAACTCTCTCAATGGGATATAAAGAACTGAAAAAGAAATTTTCAAAAATAAGAAAAGAATTCAATTTGCTAACGAAGAGCATAAAAAGGTTTTAAAAGAAAATGAGTTTTTAAAAACAAAGAACATTTCAAAAGAGACATCTTATCATGAAGTTTTAGAACTTCAAAAAGAAGTCACTCATCTGAAAGAAAGTTTATCAAAATTTGCCAGCGGAACAGAGCACCTAAATAAGATTCTATCTTATAGAAGAAGTCCTCATAGAAAATTTGGACTTGGTTTTGTTAAAGAAAATTACAAACCTAGTAAAAACATAACCTTCTGTAAAATATGTGGAAAGAATGGGCATGAATCAACAAAATGTAGGTATTGTCCAACAAAGAAGGCGTCCAATGCCTTCAGAACTAACAGAAAAAGACCCAAGTCCATTTAGGTACCTAAGTCTATGATAATACCTGTTGCAGATTTGCTTAACAACCGAAAGAAGACCCCAGTCATGGTACTTGGATAGTGGTTGCTCATGACACATGACAAGAGAAATGTGTATGTTCCAAAGCCTACAACCCAAGAATGGTGGATGGGTCACCTTTGGAGGAAACTAGAAGGGAAAGATCATAGGTATAGGAATAATCGGTAAGCACTCCTTCCCTTCCATTGAAAATGTTTTATATGTTGAAGGACTCAGACACAATCTACTGAGCATAAGTCAATTATGTGATAGTGGACACAATGTCTCCTTTGATAAAGAAAAATGTGTTGTCAAAAATCTAGATGGATCTATACTATTCTCTGTTAAGAGGCAAAGCAATCTTTATAAGATTAATCTCAATGACCTCACAAATCAAAATGTATCGTGTCTAGTATCCATCAAAGAGAATCAATGGACTTGGCATAAGAAGCTTGGACATGCAAGCTTGAGACTAATCTCAAAGCTAAATAAGCATAACCCCGTAAGAGGTGTAACACCCTAAGGGGCATTACCGTAATTAGGTCTAGATTTTAAAAAACAAACTGAAAAAGGTAGAAACAACATACAAATACTACTCATAAATATAATTAAATATTATATACGAACAATACAATAAAAAAAACATACATGCCAAATATAACTCATCTATTACCTGAAGGTATCGTACAAAATATAAAGAAGAATACAAAAACATAATATAAACTAGACTACGTTTTCTTGCACGTGACTCCAAGCTCCATCTACACGTGTCTTCACTTGTATCCTGAAAAAGGAAAAACTTAAAGGAATGAGACATAATGTCTTAGTGAGTGCTCTAAGGACTCTACGGCTGGGTTAGACTCTTCTATTCGTACAACCTTCATTACTTATCTCTCATGACTTTAGCCTCATTGGGTTTCTCATAATTATCCATACCTATGGTTGAGTCTACACCTTTCAACAGTCAATACTCCCTGTTAATTGCTTTCTCTCATTCTCACAACTATTATATTGGTTTACTATTTCATTCTTAACTTAAGAGCTCATCCTCATTATTTATACTTTCTTACCCAAAACCCTCTTTAGAATTTACTCTTCTTCCTTTTAATATTCAAAGCTGTCCCCTAGGGTCAAGTCTAAGGTTACAAACATCCTAAAATACTCTTATTTTATTCTCTCTCTTACTTGTCTTATACCTTTCTATTACGTCATGAGGGAATTCACCCTTCCTCTATCTTATTCACAACTATTATTATCCAACTAGAACCCTCATAACACTATCCTAAGGTCTAGCCTCTCACTTATCCTTAAGGTAGCAAACACAATTCCAATTACAAGCATATAATTGTTTCACATTCTTTGTCTAGTAACTAGACATATACCTCGTTTTGTTTTATCAAACAGGAACGACACTCGTGCAAGATATGATCACATGTCTACAACTTTAACATTTCATCACAAGGCACAATTGCATTCTTACATAGAATTCACATAAATAGGGTCACATAGAATTCACATAATTACAACATAGCACACTCTAACATATCACACTATAACAAGATACATATGCGTGCTATGTTCCTAAACCACTACTCATGCACATGTGGTACCAACCTAAACTTTTCGGAAAGTAGACTAGGAGTAAATGCAAGCCATAAGAAGCGTCATCGGTACCGATGCCTTCGGCTTTCGCACCCTCAACTAGCATGATATCCCTCGGTGACTAGTCAGGGTTACCCAGTTTTGCCAGTACGCCCCGGCTCCATGGGATCAGCATGGACCATTGGAGTTTGCCCAACCGGATAACCCCCAAGGCTAAGGTTAGACAACCCATCACGGCCTCCACCAACCAGATTCCTACATACTTTCCTCATCACATAACTCAAATGTTATGATGCATGGTCACAAATAATGCTTACAACTTTTTATAGACTTTTATCATGAAACATTGACACAATTTCATATCACACTCAGTTTCTTTCAAGGTAAATAATAATCATACATTATAACCTCAACAAGGCATAAGAAAACAAACAACAATGAGTTAAAAACTGCAAAGAGGAGCTCATAAACACAAAGAACGGAATAACAAAAGTCGTATCCGCCCAGCAGGACGGAAGTCCCGCCCAGCGGTCCAGCGAACCCGCCCAGCAGGTCTGCGTCAGAACCCAATCCGCCCAGCGGGTATTTCACCCCACCCAGCGGCTCCGCGTGCCTAGCATAAACGCAGAATCCAGTTTTTGAAGAAAAGTCGCTCAACGGCTATTTAATCCCGCTGGGCGGATCCGAGGTACTAATTTTAATTTATTTTTCCTATTGTCTTTGGGTTCTAAATGCTTCAAGATAAATAATTAGATTCTTAATCACTCTTCTACATCGATAATTGGTTAATCTAATCTATAATTCCCTTACTCCTTCACAATCCCCTCAAAACCCATCAAATCCCTAAATTTAGGTATAAGGAGGGAAAAGATAAATAGATGAACAAGAACAAGGAAGGACATGGGGGAGAACACTCACCTTTGTGGACATGCAAAGTTGAGTTCTAGGGTTTGGATTCTCCGGTTTCTATTCTTCCTCCTTCTCTTCCTCTTCTTCTTCCCTTCTTTTCCTCATTCTCTCTAACTTCTTTCTTCTTCTATTTGTGACGGCTAAACCTAATCCTCCTTCTCTATTCCCTTCTTATAACATGTGGGTGGGTATGTGGCTTAGTGGGCTTTAGTCCCCTATTGGGCCCTAGATGCTCTTTTGGGTTGTATGATAATATTCCTACTAATTTATAATACTAAGGTATTAATAACAATAATAATAATAATAATAATAACAACAACAACAACAATAATAATAATAACAATAAATATAATAACAACAACACAACACAATAATAATAATAATAATAATAATAATAATAATAATAATAATAGGAAATATAATAATAATAATTCTTAAGACATCTTTTGTCTAATAACATATGAGAAGGGTTCTACTAAAAGCTATCTCGTGGTTTATTTCTAGTACTTGAAATTTGGGCTGTTACAAGAGGACTTCCAAATCTTGCTTACAAGTCTGATGTTCTCTGTGATGCATGTCAAAAAGGGAAACAAGTAAAAAGCTCTTTTGAATCAAAAAATATTGTTTCCACAACTAGACCTTTGGAGCTACTACATATTGATTTGTTTGGTCCAACCAGAACAGCCTCCCTTAGTGGAAAACGATATGGATTAGTCGTAGTGGACGACTACTCTAGATGGACATGGGTTATGTTCTTAAAACACAAGGATGGGTCTTACAAGATCTTTTCAATCTTTTGCAAAAGAATTCAAAATGAAAAAGGTGTTTGCATAGCTTCAATCAGAAGTGATCACAGAGGGGAATTTGAAAACGAAAGTTTTCAAGGGTTCTATGAGGAGAACGGAATTCTCCACAACTTCTTTGTACCACGAACACCACAACAAAATGGTGTGGTAGAGAGAAAGAATAGGTCATTGCAAGAAATGGCTAGAACCATGCTAAATGATAATTCTACTCTTAAGCACTTCTGGGCTGAAGCAGTAAACACTACATGTTATTTACAAAATAGAATTTATATAAGACCTATTTTGAAAAAGACTCCCTATAAATTGTGGAAAGGACGAATGCGCAACATATCATATCTTCATCCCTTTGGATGTCAATATTTCATCTTAAACACTATGGACAATCTTGGAAAGTTTGATTCTAAGTGTGATGATGGAGTATTGTTAGGCTATTTTGAAACATCCAAGGCCTATAGAGTTTACAACTCTAGAACCTTAACAGTTGAAGAAGCCATCCATGTTAAGTTTAATGACAATAAGCCTGATAAAGAAATATCAGAGCTAGACGATTCATTTGCAGATATGAAGCTAAAAGACGCCAATCCTTCAGCGTCCAGAGATCAGATGGACGATCCAAAAGAAGAAGAAAAGGAACCAACTGGACGCTTTTGGCAAATGAAGACCTATCATCTAGATAATCAAATTCTTGGAAACGTTCAAGATCATGTCAGAACAAGATCGACCTTCAAGGAGCAAGCTCAAGCTGCTTTGATTTCTCAATTGGAACCAAAGATAGTGGACGAAGCTATCCTGGACGATGGCTGGATCAGCGCCATGAGGGATGAACTTAGTCAATTCAAAAAGAATGATGTTTGGATGCTAGTTCCTGCACCCAAGAGCAAGTCTATTATTGAAACAAAGTGGGTGTTCTGCAACAAGCTAGATGAAGTTGGCAAAGTGGTAAGAAATAAAGCAAGACTTATAGTTTAAGGCTACTCTCAACAAGAAGGTATAGACTTTACCAAAACCTTTGCACTAGTAGCTAGATTAGAAGCCATCTGCATCTTACTTTCATTTGCTGCTCATAGTAATATGAAGCTCTATCAAATGGACGTAAAAAGTGCATTCTTAAATGGCATAATAAACGATGAAGTCTATGTGAAACAACCTCCTGGTTTTGAGGGTGATACTTTTTCAAAGCATGTTTACAAATTGAAAAAGGCTTTGTATGGACTTAAACAAGCTCCAAGAGCTTGGTATGAAAAGCTAAGTTCCTTTTTTTTAGAAAATGGTTTTACTAGAGGAAAAGTCGACACCACTCTTTTTCACAAAGACGTTAAATCACACTTTATTATTGCGCAAATATATGTAGACGATATTATATTCGGTGCTACTAATGACGCTTTATGCAAGGATTTTTCTAAGATCATGATAGCAAAATTCGAGATGAGTATGAGGGGAGAATTAAAATTCTTCCTGGGATTGCAAGTAAAGCAGACTGCAAATGGCATATTCATACATCAAACAAAATATGTCAACGAACTTCTCAAGAAGTACAAGATGGACGATGCCAAGGAAATGAGTACACCTATGCATCCATCGTCAGTACTAAGCCTGGACGACTCTTCTAAAAAGGTAGACCAAACTACATATCGAGGTATAATTGGGTCTCTTTTATATTTTACAGTGTCCAAACTTGACATTATGTTCAGTGTATGCTTATGTGCTCGTTTTCAGTCTGACCCTAGAGAAACTCATCTAACAGCAGTTAAAAGAATTTTTAGATACTTAAGAAGGACCACTAACCTTGGTTTGTGTTTTAAGTCAAACAAAGAATACATGTTAGTTGGTTACTGCGATGCTGACTATGTGGGAGATAGAGTAGAACACAAAAGCACCAGTGGAGGATGTCACCTCATTGGTGGGAATCTAGTCAGCTGGACGAGCAAAAGACAAGGCACGATTGCCCTGTCTACAGCAAAAGCAGAGTATGTCTTAGCTGCGTTTTGTTGCTCACAACTTTTATGGATCAAGCATCAGTTAGAAGACTACAGTATCTACGAGAGTAACATTCCTATCTTTTGTGATAACATTGCTACTATAAATCTGTCTAAAAATCCTATTTTACATTCTCGGGTAAAGCACATTGAAATAAAACATCATTTTATAAGAGATTATGTTCAAAAGGGAATTGTGGATATTCAGTTTGTTAACACTGAAAATCAATTGGCCGACATATTTACAAAACCCCTTCCTGAAGATAAACTCATCCATATTCGAGATCTTCTTGGTATGGAATTTATAAATGAATAGTTTATTTAACATGCCTTGACCGTCCAAAGATGTGAGTGTCCAATGTGTTGTAGCGTCCAATATTACATTGTCCACTTGCATAGCTTTTCGCATTCCATAACAATTTACATTTATATGTGCATAACGATCCTTATTCGTACTTAATTATGATTTCTCTGAAAATGATTTTAAATAAATGCCTTATTCCGGTCTAAGTCACTCATGCGCCGTATAACCAACCTCGAGAAATGAAAGTGCTTGACCCAGCATTTATTGCACATCACCTCTCTCTTTGAAATTGAAAAAACTGCCAAAAGCAAAACTCTTTGGTTTCTACATATACACTCAAACCTAAACCAAACACTCACCTCTTCTCAAAACCACCTGAACTCTCTCAGTCTCTTCGAACCTCTCAAACCCTTACAATCTTTCAAGCTCTTAGATATGGCAACTGAAAAAGCTGGTCCTGCTGCGAAGGCCGTGGCTCGTGTGGAGAGCCTAGACAAGGTTGTTGTTTTTATCGAAAGCCGTTTCGATATCCAAGCTTTGGAGGACATAGGTGTGAATGTAATGGACAACTTGCTCAGATGTGGAATTCTCAACTACTTCCCCTTGAACGAGATCATATACCCAAAACTCATCAGACAGTTTTGAAACTCTGCCATTTTCTCAAATACGGACATCAGTGGAACTACTCTGGGAGTTAAGGTCACATTGGACCTCAGCTTTGTTGCCCAAGCCATTGGTTGTGAGTGGGCTAGGTCCTGCATCAAGAATGGTTGGGAAAGTAGTTTTGGAGGACATGATACTGTTGACGCTGCACTGATGGGTCCAGAAGGCGAAGGGCCAGTGGAATACAGCAAACTAACAAAAGAGGGGAAGATTTTCCAGCAGTTTCTGAACAAGGGAATCCTTCACAAGGCTGGATCGAAGGACATCGTTACCTTTTTGCATAGATTTGTGCTGTTCCATATGATCACAGGCCAATAGTTCAACCTGTCGCACCTCATCCTGAGCAACATCTTCAGAATCATGAGAGGACGTGGAGAGCGCGACTAGATCACCTATGCTGCTCTCCTTAACAGACTTTTCTGGCAACAGTAGGTGTATTATGCCTTCTTTGCTCTATCTCTTGGAGAGCAAAGTCGGATTAGGATTCTGGGTGGTGGCCATCGTTTCACTCAATTGCCATTTGGACACAACAATGTTGCATAGATGAAGGCTGGGTTCGTGCTGAAGCCTTTGGAGACCACGTCCAAACTAATGGATGATAGAAAGGAAGTCGTGGAGATGGCACCTCTGCAGACAATTGAGCCAACCGTCCAGGTTGCTAAGCCGATGGACGACGAAGCACTGTTTGTGAATCTAGTTATTGCCAGACTGTCCACTAGGAAGAGGTCGTCCAAGACACAAGCGACCAGGGTTACAAGATCCAAGACCCAAAGACCTTTGGCTTCATCTGTTCCTCTTGCAGTTGCTCCTATCACTGCCTCTGCTCCTTCACCTGCTTCGGCACAAGCTCTTGCTAAAAGACAGTTGATCGTCGCTTCTGACAACGAAGACGATGAGCCAATTGGTAAGCTTGTCAAGAAGCAGAAAGCTTCCATAGTTGATGTTCTTGTTCAACCACAACCACAACCATCTGTCTCATCCAAACGACCAGCAGAAGCACTGCCAGGGGAAGCACAGTCTAAGAGAAGTAAGCTTTCCTGTTCTGCTGCTGATGAACCTGTCAGCAAGTTTGATGATTTAATCATTATTGAACCTTCTGAACCTCTTACCCAAACACAAGCCGACACACAAGCCATACCTGAACCAAATTTGCTACTGCCTGGTGATGAAGGTTATACTTGCACTATCCCCACCCCTGGTATATCTAAGACACATCTCTCCATCAAACCTACTAAATCACCTTCCTCCTCATCCATTATTTCCTTACCTACATCTTCCACCCCCTTAGAAACCTTGACCAAAACCAAATAGAAATGGCCTCTACTCTTTGTTAAAGGCAACCCCCAAAACCGCATGGACGACAATGCTATCATCTTGCGTCCAGAGCTTCCTGAACCTGTTTTGGCTTTTGATTACTCTCTACTTAATCTTGACAAGTACATGGACGACTATGTCCATAAACCTTCTAAAGCTTATCTAGCATTGCCTCTTGGAGCTATGGAACACTTACCGCTCAAGCGGTTTATCAGACGAAGGTACCCTAGAGTTGTACGAGCTTGGCGCATCAATGCACATCCTCCTGGAGTACTTAAACACAAAGTACCTCCAGTAGACCACATTGAGCAAGCTCTGCAACAAAGGAAACCTGGGGGCGAGCGGACTGTTTACATAAGGCCTGTAGATTTGAAGTTTCGGCCTCTAGATCCGGCAGAAGATGGATTCTTTCCATCTTCATTCCCCCATCACAACACATCCAACCTTCCACATCCATCCGCATCCAACCAGATTGCGTCTGCCCAAGACTGCCAATCATAGATGACAATCGCAAGAAGAAGAAGATTCTGACTAAGGCATCGTCCCTGCCTTTACTGTCCAGAGCTGATTTTCAACAACATTCAACTCATTCCCGTGAATGGTTTCTAGCTCAGCGTCTTCATACAGACTTGGACGAGGACAATGCTGAATGCTTTTGGCATCACCATATGTTCCTATGCGAACAAGAAGTGTCCAGTAGACGACAAAGTCGATATCCCAATTGCAACAAACTTTGAAGTCACGCAGTGTCCAGCTCATGTATTTCACTTTTCGGACTCTTCAATTGCTTTTGTCCGTCCAGCAACGAGCGTCCACTCCTTGGTACAGAAACTTCTATCCTATACCCTATAATTGTCGTTCTTACTCACCACACACAGTTTCAACCACCCTACCCTTGGACCACTCCACGTCCATACCAACTAGAAGTACAAGACTTGAAGCTTCTCGAAGCACCTCCTCCCTTCTCTAAAGCTCTTCCACCCACTCCTTCCCAACCATTGTCACCTACACCTCCACCACCACCTACTCCTGGCTCTCAAACTTCTGCAAGCCTCCCTATCTCTTCTTCTGCCCCTTTACCTTTACCCCTTGTTGACCCCGCCGTTTAACAATACATTACAAACCAACTACAACCCATATTCACCCTTCTTCAGCAAATTCTCTAGAACCAACAAGCTCTCTTACACCCTCCTCAACCTTCTCCACCTCCACCTCTGCCGCCGCAACAGTGACTATGATGACGTCTCCCTTCTCTCTCTGTCTACTTTTTGCTAATGACAAAAGGTGGAGAACTGGAAAAGAACTGGAAATCTATGTTTTTTTTGCTGTATGATCTTCAAGTACAATAAAATACATGCTTTGTTCTAACATATATTATTCTGCCTATATTTAAAACCACAACTGTTAGACACAATATGCTTGATACTTTAAACGTTATTCGATATGGATTTAAACTAATATATCTTGTATCTTAAAGAATACAAAACTTGGAATATCAAACTCAGGGAGAGAATAGTAAGTCTTTCGACAACTCCTTTATGCGTCTTTTTATATTCCAGCAAAAACTTAAAAATTAATAAGGTTTGTCATCATCAAAAAGGGGGAAATTGTTGGAACCAAAGACGTAGAAGCGTCTAGACCCTCAAAGTTTTGAAGATAACAAACTTATTAATGTTCAAATTTCTGCCGAAGAACTGAATTCTTTACAGCATACAAACTTCTTTTTGAAGACTGTCTAGTAGATGTGTCAAATAAGACTGTCCAATAGACGTGTCAAAGAAGACCGTCCAATAGACGTGCTTAAAGAACATCGTCCAATGAACAACTTAAGATGATCGTCTGAAGAACAAATTCAAATATCTGATGCTAGCTTCCAATGACAAATATTCAAACGCTAAGTTCTATTTTGAACGTCCAATTTATTTATGCTAGTTTTTCTTGAAACTAACATATTGCTACTTCTGTGATCTAACGTTCAAATTGTTTGAAGCATTAAATAACATCATAATCATTCTAGTGCAAGACCGCAACAAAATCAGATAAAGCAAGTCAACTTATCAAGCTGCTGAGACGAATGAAGAATGTTCAGTAAAGCAGACCGCCAGCACAGTCCTACAACTTCCATTTTAGTGCAAGTTTAAAAGCTACCGCGCCTAACCTCTCTGAAAGGATATTTTGCATGCTTTTCATTGCATAACGAAGTCAAAGTCTTCTACAACGGATCTTTTCCTTGAAGACCATAATATGCATGCACCAAGGAAGAAGTGAAAAAAAAAAACAATAACTGAAGTGAAAATAGCGAAAGAGACTGTGACGAACGATCAAGAAAAAGAAAAAGAACAAAAAGATATTAGCAATATTCTGATAAGAAGCATCCAGTGGATGATAGAAAAATTGTGTAAAGTTTTTCAAAGCGTTTTTGAGCCTAATCTTTCAAATCCTCACTACGTGAGTTGATATCGTTTGTATAAACACTTGTTGTGTTGTGAAAGCCTAGAGAGGCTTAGTGTGAAAGAATACTTGGGTTAAGCAATCTAGGGTGATTGCATTGTAAAGCCTGAAGAGGCCGCAAACAATACTTGTAACCTAAGGTTGGTTAGTGAATACCTTCTGGGTGAAGGGACGGGATGTAGCTCAGGTTGAGTAAATCAGTATAAAACTTTCTGTGTTCTTCTTCTCTCTATCCCTACGCTTGAAAACGTTTTCATACTGATCAACTTGTTTCGAAAAAGTTTTTAAACGCACAATTCAACCCCCCTTCTTGTGAGCTTTTTCTATTTCAAAAATGAAAAGAGAAAAGAGAGAGAGGGTTTTGCCTTTTGATTAGGAGAAAAATGAAATATGAAATGAATAGAGGGGTGTGTGGTATGACCACTTCTTTAAAGAAAATAGTTAAGGGTAGTTCAGCCTATTAAAGAAAAATAGGACACTTATGATTATGCTTAAGTCTAATTAAGCTGGGTAAAATGGGTAGTCATCTCTCCTTAAATTTTTAATAGGGAAATTTAAGATAAAAAGGATGAATAGGCTAGGTAAATTTCTATTAAGTGTAATTTAAAATTTAGAATAAGAATAATAATGTCCAAAATAAATTGAACATTATTTTTTTTTAAATTTAAGGCTAGCGAAGAAGAAATAAAGAGTTTGTAACAAACATATTTTTGAAGATGTTACACTTTATACCTTTGTTATCTAATATAAATCAACATTGACCTATAAGTAAGAATGAATGCGGGGAGAAGGTTGAGGAAGCACCTTGTGAAAAGATGATTGAGACTCATCTAAGGTGCCTTGGTCTTGTGAGGAGAAGACCATCAAAGGCTCCAATAAGGAAAATGGTACGAATGAACTAAATTAAAAATTTAAAATAAGTAATGGAAGAAAACATTAGGATAAATCATTAAAGAAGGAATTGATGTAAAATTTTAAAGGGGTTTTTTTGATTAAGTAAAAAAATTGCCTTTTTTTTTAAAACACAATGGCATTATTTGGTTAATATAGCCAACCCCATTTATTGGGATAAAACTTGTTTGTTGTTGTATCTATTGAAGTTTGGTTGGTTTAACGTCATTTTCAAAAAAGACTTGTGGATACTTTTCATTATGCTTATGCATTTTGTACCATTCTTAGCTTATTGTTGCTTAACTGCAACTAGGTTGACATTTTGGTTCTCAAATTTAATATTATTGAGATATATTATGAGCAAAGGAGTTGAAATATACACTTTGGTGATGGTCCTTACATCAATAGTGAATGTGATGGAATTGACAACTCTCTTCATGAAGAAGAAAAAGACAATGAAGAAAAACATTTTCATAACTAGAAGGATCCAGAAAAATTGTTTAGTTTGAGTGATGGCAAGTTGAATCCTAACCCTTCATTTTCTCCTCATATTTCTTATGATTCTTTTGCTTCTTCATCTTTATTTTAAAAACTTTGATCTAAAATTGAATACCCATGCACTTTTTCCTGATACTTTTTTTAAGAAATATTAGATATTTAATACTTAAATCTACATGGTGTACAAACTTAAATAATCAAGAAGTTTGAAAATCAAAATTTGAAGTGTTTGAGTTCTATTAAATCAAGAGGTTTGAAGGCCAAGTTAAGATATAAGATCAGAATTTGAATTAATCACCACTAATAAGCTTTTGTCATCAGATAAAGAATTGCACGCAAATAATTAAATAAATAAAATCAATAAAATACTACAAAGAAGTACTATAATAACAAAAAAAACCGCTTATACCAAAGCAGAGCACAAACCCCAACAGTTACTTATTTGTTGCATAGACATGAATATATAAATGCAGATGCAAATATATATTTGCTTATGAATTATTTAAAGAAAACATAAGCAAATAAAAATAGATTCATTTTTAAATTTTAAGTTAAACTTTGAACAAACTTCTATATAAAAAAAACTATGAACAAACTTAAAAATAAAAGCTTTTATGATATATAAAAGTTACTTTCTAACTCTTAATAAAGCATTGAAATTATTTTTCTTGACATTTTAAACATATAATTATTATAAAAATAATTATTTTTAATTAAAATATCTTTTTGAGAAAATATAAGCAAACGATATTTAGTAAATTGAAATCATATTTATTTAATAGTATAAAACATTCCTGGTGGTCTTAAACAAGGTTTTATTCATTCATATTAAATATTATAGAATTATCATATAACTTATTTTTAAATGCACTTACTTTTAAATTAAAATTATTTCGTGCCTTACATTTTGGTGTCGGGAAAAGCGGACCAAAACAACTGCGGTAGAAAACTTTCCCATCACTGGATCCTTGCAAAAGAGCATAAAATTGTGTTTTAGGGTTTACCTCTTGGAGTGTGAAGCTATTGTCAATCATGCAGTCCAGCAAACTCGAACTGAACCTCTATTATGTCCACATGAGCAGACTTGTCTATCATATCACGACCGAAGAAGGGAGGACAGTGCTAGCTGGGCCTTCAAAAAATTTCACGATGGCTAGGGTTTCTCACCCACACTAAGTATATTATGTGGCCAAAGAAGTGATGCACTTTAGGGCTTCGGGCAATACTTATATATAGGAGCTCTTTAGTACTTTAAGTTAGCAGTACTGGACTCTTACATGAATAGTCTGACCTATAAGATACAAGACATACTATTTCTCATTATTTGGACTTTTCTTTTAAGTGAGCTTATACCTTATAAGCCTAACCCATAAGAAATATTATATTCATACTTAATATTTCTTTTTCTCTTTTAATCTGCTCTATGTGTATAACCTTTGTAAGTTCTCATTACATTGACAATAATATTAAATCTTGTTTAATATTATAAATAATGGACGATATCTAACAATGCATCTTTATTACCTAAGTAACAAGAATGTTTTGTGATTTAACATAACCTTTCCATGAATTATGTTCTTGTGTAACTTAGTCCCTTTGTCCAAATATCATAATTGAACACAAGGCACAGATCGTGTCATCCTTGTATAGTTCAATTATTTATTTCTTGATACCTAAAAAGACATTATATTAAATGAGATCAATATCCCATATTAACTCATTTAGCATGTCAATGCATAACTATGTTACTCTATCAAGAAGGCCTACAAATATTACTCTTGTTATGAAAGAGGGACAACTCCTATCTAGATCACTCACATCCCCTTTCACAATTTGTTTTATGTCCAATAACCAGCTTTATCATGGGCAATGTTTGATGGCATTAAAACATACAACTCTTCAGGTAGGAATCGTAGTGATTTCAGGTCTAAGAACTGTATACATTATAGTCACTTTGAGATAACACTTTTATAACTCTTCTATGTAGTGTTCTCATAGTGGGTCAATCCAGTACACCATTACACTTAATCATGTACCCATGTGAAGAATTGATATATCATATCCATAACTCGTGATACATGGTCATAGGTTCACTCATATACTAGTCTTAATGTATTATTGTTGTCTGTATTGACAATAATACTTGACTAGGGATATTTAAGAATAACATTAAATAAATTATTCTATGGAATTTATTATGTTCCAACAAACACCTAATAAATGAACTGCCTCATATCATTAATAAATAAACAAAACAAGATACAAATGTAAACCATAAGGTATTGAACTCTATGGCTTACACCAACATTTGGGTCATGTGCTTTTTCCCCCCTCTTTTTGTTTATGTAAAATGACTTAATTTAAATATTTTTCAATTGGCTGAATACAATTAATAAAGGATTTGGTAGAATATATTTTTTAGTTACCAAGTTGTAATCATTTAAATTTGGATTCTATATTTTTTTTACTTCATTTCTATTAAAATTAATTTTATAAAAAATTTAAAACTAACCTAAAATTCTCAGTTCTTTGTTTTTTCTTCAAGTAAATTATCAATTTAGTCTCTCAAGTAATGAAATTACATAATTGGTCCTAAAGTATTAAATATCCTTCAATTTAGTCCCTACGTTGATATATTTTAGGATAAAATATACTTTTGGTCCCTTATCTTTTTACTAAATTCATTTTGGTTCTTTATCTTTTAAATAATTTATTTTGGTCTTTTAACTCTCAAATTTAAGTCATTGGTGTCCTTATGAAACAATGATGTTTTTGATTTTCAGGCACAATTTTGAACATTTTTTTGACTGATTCAAGAGTTAAACTTGTTCCATTAGATTCTCCTACATGAAAACTATGGAATTTAGTGAATGATCGAACCAAAAAAAGGCCATAAACATGGTGAAATTGTGTGAAAAGTGAGTCCCATGAGCAACCAAAAAATTGAAAAATCTAATATCAAATTCTTTTTCAGTTACTTGTGGGACTCATTTTTCATGCAATTTTGACCATGTGGTTGAATCTAATTGGACAAGTTTCACATCTTGAATCGATCAAAAAATGGTTTAAAATCGTGCCCCAAAATAAAAAAAATGATCATGTTTTGGAAAGACAACATTGATTCAAATTTGAGAGTTAAAGGACCAAAATAAAATCTTTTAAAAAATAAAAGACCACAATGAATTTTAGTAAAAAAATAAGGGACCAAAAGTATATTTTAGCCTATATTTTACTATTGTCTAGGGACTATTTTGAAAGATTTTTCAATAATTGGGGACTATTTAGTATGATTTCTAATATTTGAGAGATTACTTATACAATTTGTTTACTTTAGGGACTATTTAGGAGAGAGAATAATACTTTAGGAATAAAATTGATGGTTATTCTTGTTTCTTCCCTTACTTAAAAAAAAAAAACTATATGTAACAATTTTAAGAGATTGTTCCTCATCTCGTTCTTGCTCTTTCTTATCACCTTTGTCCTCTACTTCATGCTATCGAGCTCCTCCAATGAGTTTGTTAGAGATTACGCCCTTCCCAATCAAAAAATGTCGCCCGAAAAGAAATTCGGTGGCTCCTACATCGTCATCTTGAACGCCAATAGCTCTAGCAATAGCATGCACATCTTCCATTTCGATCAAAACCTAGATCTCGTTCACATTAGCAAAGATCTTAAGCTTTTCATGTGATTCAAATCAAATTATTATTATTATTATTATTATTATTTGCTTCTTGTTTTTGGTATTATAGTGTTGGTTTGCATTTTATAGATCAAATCGGGGTTTGAGTGTATATGCTCAGAATCCATTATTTACTAAATTGAAGTGGGTGTTTTTTTGTTGTTGTTAAATTTGTATTTATTGAATCGGTGTGCATGTTAATTGACATTTGGGTTTCTTTGAAAGGAAACTGAATTGAATTTATGTGATATTGCGGGCAATTACTAGTTTAAGGGCTTTGGAAAGGGATGCATTTGATATGATCTTACAAGCAGGTGACTATTGGTTTGTCTTTCTCAATTTCAATGGATTTAGCACCTCTATACCACTTCTTGCTATCACTTATGGCTAGAGGTTCTTGAGGACTATTTCATCATTGACAAATTCAACGTGCTAAGAAAGGGGATTGCATGTTTGGGTGATTGAATCTTTTTGACTTTGTGTTTAACCACCCCATTATTTCTAAGTTTCATGATATGCTACACAATCACAATTTCTCATCTTCATTTCTTCTTAATTGCATTAATCTCACTAATTTTCACTTAATTTTCTTGTGTTTGTCTTTGTTCCAAACCAATAATGTTCATAATTGTAACTAGAATTGCTTTTATATTTCTATATTTAGATATATTATCTTCTATTCACCTACCATTTTTAGATTTACATTATTGATTTAATGCTAATTATCATGAATATTCTAAGTGTAACACCCCAAATTTCAAGTACTAGAAATAAACCATGAGGTAGCTCTTAGTAGAACCCTTCTCATATGTTATTAGACAAAAGATGTCTTAAGAGTTATTGTTATTGTATTTCCTATTATTATTATTATTATTATTATTATTATTATTATTATTATTATTATTATTATTATTATTATTATTGTGTTGTGTTGTTGTTATTATATTTATTGTTATTATTATTATTATTGTTGTTATTATTATTCTTATTCTTATTATTCTTATTAATACCTTAGTATTATAAATTAGTAGAAATATTATTATACAACCCAAAAGAGCATCTAGGGCCCAATAGAGGATTAAAGCCCACTAAGCCACATACCCACCCACATGTTATAAGAAGGGAAGAGAGAAGGAGAATTAGGTTTAGCCGTCACAAATAGAAGAAGAAAGAAGGTAGAGAGAATGATGAGAAAAGAAAGAAGAAGAGGAAAGAAAGAGGAGGAATAGAAACCGGAGAATTCAAGCCCTAGAACTCAGCTTTGTATGTCCATAAAGGTGAGTGTTCTCCCCCGTGTCCTTCCTTGTTCTTGTTCATCTATTTATCTTTTCCCTCCTTATACCTAAATTTAGGGATTTGATGGGTTTTGAGAGGATTGTGAGAGAATAAGGAAACTAAAGATTAGATTGACCAATTATCAATGTAGAAGAGTGATTAAGAATCTCATTATTTATCTTGAAGCATTTAGAACCCAAAGACAATAGGAAAAATAAATTAAAATTAGTACCTCGGATTCGCCCAGCGGGATTAGATAGCCACTGGGCGACTTTTATTCAAAAACTAGATTCTACGTTTACGCTAGGCATGCGGACCCGCTGGACGGGGTGAAATACTTGATGGGCAGGTTGGGTTCCGATGCATACCCACTGGGTGGGTTGGGTTTCGACGTGGACCCGCTAGGTGGGTTCATTGGACCGCCAGGCAAGACTTCCTTCCTGCTGGGCGGATATGACTTTTACTATTTCATTCTTTGTGTTTTTGAATTCCTTTTTGCAGTTTTTAACTCATTGTTGTTTGTTTTCTTATGCCTTGTTGAGTTTATATTGTATGATTATTATTTACCTTGAAAGAAACTGAGTGTGATATGAAGAAACTGGTGGAGGTCGTGATGGGTTGTCTAACCTTAGCCTTGGGGGTTATCCGGTTGGAAAAACTCCAATGGTCCATGCTGATCCCACGAAGCCAGGGCGTACTGGCAAAACTGGGTAACCCTGACTAGTGACCGGGGGATATCATGCTAGTTGAGGGTGCGAAAGCCGAAGGCATCGGTACCGATGACGCTTCTTATGACCTGCATTTACTCCTAGTCTACTTTCCGAAAAGTTTAGGTTGGTAGCACATGTGCATGAGTAGTGGTTTAGGAACATAGCACGCATATGTATCTTGTTATAGTGTGATATGTTAGAGTGTGCTATGTTGTAATTATATGAATTCTATGTGACCCTATTTATGTGAATTCTATGTAAGAATGTAATTGTGCCCCTTAGGGTGTTACACTAAGACTTTCAGTTATAACTCTTTATTCAATAAAATAACAAGATAATTTATTATATGTGTAGGATAAAAGTCAACTTCTAATAGAATCATGTATGTAATTCAATTGAGGAAATGAGAATTTCAAATTAGTATACTTGGATTGTTTATTCATTCAATTTTTTTTTTACAATCGATCAACTGGTCATGAATTGATAACAAAATCATATAGGAAAAGAACATTCAATGTGTTGGGTTGTCTCAACCAAGCAGCCACTTCATGTCCTTTTGATACAAACCTCCCCAAATTACCCTCAGCAATTGGAAAAGGTGAACCCATGCCATTCAATAGCACCTTAGTAGCCTTTCTTAAAGGGCCATTGCCCATTACTTTGCTGTGCTTTCCCCATCCAGTTAATATGCTGCAAAAAGATTATGATTAGAATTTCAATCCTCACTAAACTAATTAAAGGATAACAATAATAATCTTAAAAGGGAAAGATGCAAACCTCAACATTAGAGGAAGGATGTGGCCTCCAAAAACAGTGGTATGCATTTTTAGCGACCATAAATGCACCATTGTATGGGCTACTGATTGGGATTTGTATGACAACTTTTGTTGCGTGATTAACGTATTATCTAACAATCTTGTACTTTAAGGAATTTATAGTTTGATATAATATTAATCACGCAAAAATTATTGAAGAGTGCGTAGGCTAATCTTTAGTATAAGATAATAAATACATAAATAATAAGTGGACTCAGTTTAAATTGTTTAGTCTCAAAACATTCTGACACTATAGGACATGCTCTAACACAGCAAATTCAAATTAATTGAATCATCCATATTCACATTAACGGGATAGATGTAGTTTAAGCATCCAGTGACGAGTCACCTTTCCATACATTCGGTTTTTGACTTCACTTCACAACCATCTTAGCCCCTTCTTTCTGATGCAAACCAATTTATTATAAGAACAAAAAATGGGAAAGTTAGATCAATTTAAAGAATGGATGCATCTTATATAAACTCTAATGTTAATCATCCTATTGATGAGACATGAATACAACACAAGTAGTAACAAATTATAAAACTAACATATGCAGAAGTAGCAAAATTATAATCACTCAATTTTACCTGACCAAAATGCCACAACATATCAGTTAGTCCATTATAAAATGCAATTGTTGCTGAAGAATCCATGTGCATGAGTTCATCAAATAAAGCTTGAGCTTGATTCCATATGACTTGCTTGTGACCTATAAGTAGCCCGTGAGCTACACATAATCGACTATCAACATGCAAGCTCATGTAATAGCTTCGAGGCATCTTGGAATGTCTCACAACAACTACATCCAACATCCCAAATTATACACTTAGTAATTGTTCATATATTTATTTGAGAATATCAAAGTTCATATTATAAAAAGAAATGTAATTTATTGGATAGATATTTGCTACCTGCAAGCATTTAAGATGGCTGAAAATGTGACAACATTTGGTTTGATTTCCATTTCATGCATTTTTTGAAAGATTTGCACTATGTAGAAATTGTCTTGTCTCTTCCTCTTACCCTTCTTCATAAGACTTGCTTTTTCGGCAACAAGTTGCTCCAACATCTTCATGAGTTCATCATTTTCCTCATCGTCACTCTTTTGATCCTGAATTGTACTCATAATAAGCCTAGAAGATGAAGGTTTAATTTGATGCTCATTGGCTTGGAAAGAAGTATCAACCCCATATTCCAGAGTTGGAGTTTGTCTTACTTTGAAGGCATTAATAATGGAATTGAAAGTTACCATTTTTGCTTAAGGCATCAATGAGAGCACTATAAAATACAACACCTATCTGTATGCCTTATTGCTTGAACTCTTTATAAATATCTATGGCTTTAATATACATTCTACCTTTAATGTATATTTTGATTAATGTTGAGTAAGTTAGACTATTAGGATAAAAAGTGTCTTTCTTTCATCTCATCAAATAGTTTTCTAACCTCAACATATTTGTTGTGTCTACCATATCCCTCAATCAGAGCATTATAAGTTATTATCTCATTTTGTATTCAACAACTTTCCATCTCTTTGAACTTACCAATTGCCTCCTTAAACCAACCAAGATTTGCATATACGACAATCAATGTATTATAAGACACCTTGTGCTAACCTAATCGACACATGCTTCATTTCATCATATACATCTAAGGCTTCTTCAAAGCGCTTAAGCTTAGAATAACCAGCCATCAAAGTACTATAAGTCACCACATTGGGCCAAATGTACTTGGCACACATCTCATCAATAACATGCCAGACAAGATCCATCCGTCCCCTTTACACAATGCATCCACATATGTATTATAAGCACACACATCATGCCCTAATTCGTTTCAGTTCCATTTCAACTAGCAAGTCTTTACACAATTACCACCTACCCTTTGGGACACATGTTTTGAGAAGTGAATTATAAGTATGCTAATCTGGCAAATACCTAGTAGCTATCATCTCCTACATAAACTTAATAACTATTTCAAAGGCAATTCCACCTTTGGCCCCTGCATCAATAATAGCATTATAGGTAACCAAATTGGGTTTTAAACCAAAGTTTCCCATGCTCTTGAATAAATCCTCTACCTTTGAAAAGTGATTATTCCTGCCAAGTGTAGTAATCATGACAGAAAAGGTATAAACAATGTTTCCATACCCATTCTTCCTAGATTCTTTAAACAGATCCAAGGCATGCTTGATCTTCTTTAACTTACCAAGGGTGCTAATTATGTTGCTAGTCAACTTCCCTTGGAAAGTACTATTAGTGGCCCTACCCATGGCAAAATCATAGGTCTTAGTAGCTAGCAAGAAATCACCCATATTGGCAAACTCCTTAAGCAAATAAATATAATCAACAACATAAAGCCTTTGTCTGTAATTAAACAACACGTTATCTATGGCAGTAATATTATTACCGACATTGATCAGGTTATGCAAGACCTTCTCGGTTGTCTTCGAGTGCTGTTGATTGTTGGCGACACTTTAATTTTATAAATAAAACTAATAAATATTAAATATTTTTTTATAGTTATCCTTAAAAATTATAAATAAAAATTAATTATTTACATAAATAAGATTCTATAATATAAAAAATAAGAGTCAGGTGCATGAGTGCCTATATATATTGGATAAATTCAATTATATATAAAATAATAAAAAAATAAGAATAAAATATTAAATTTTTTAATTATTGTCCTAAAAATATAAAGTATATTTGTATACGTTAATATTTTATATAAAAATAAATTATAATATTTCATTTCCTATTCATGAATACTTTAAAATTTTAATTAAATTCAATACTTTATTTTTACAAATAAAAATATTTAGTAAAGAATTATAATGTTTTCACAATTATCCTTAAAATATAAATAAAACTAATTATTTGTATAAATTAATATTTATAATATACAAAAAGATATGAGTTCTTTGCATGAATGCCTTGAAAATTTTTGTCAGAATGTTTGTATTTATATATAAGTTAATTAGGCTTAAAAGAATTACTAATCTAATATTTAATGTGCTGATATATATAGATATAGATAAGTAAATTAGACTTAAAAAGAATTATTAATACAGTTTTTAATGTTCTTATCATAATATTTATATAAATATGTAAATAAGTTGAATTTCCATATATAGTATGACTAGTTTTGTTATTCAATTAAGATTTTATAATTAAAAATTAAAATATATATTATTGATATACAAAAATTGTTAAATATACGCATATAATGGTAAATTGATAAATATTTATAAATCTTGCATATGTCATTCAAAACATAATAAGTATCAAATTTAAATATAATGTTATTAATTTTTTTTCACTTGAAAGGAAAAATATTAAAGTAAATCTAAAAGTAATTTTTTGACACAATTTTTATTTGAGATAATGTGTATGTATTTTTATGTTATGTTCATTGACTCTTTCTTATTTTTATTTAGACTATATATATTACATCATTACTATTTCTAGTAGGTAAAATAACTCATAATAAATTCTAAATATTGTTAGATATTAAAAAAATAACATGTTCAAATAAATATGTGCTTATTTAGTTATTTAATTTAGTTTATTTTTGAAAAATAATCAATTTTCTCAAATTTTTGGAAAAGAGTTTTTGTTAAAAGAAAATAATTATTTTAAAAAATTTAAGTTAAAATATACATTGACCAAACTTACTCAATTAATAAAGATTGAACTTGAAGTCCTTGATGATTTATTCAAAGACATTGTTAGTTATTTTTTTGGGGTGAACCTATGATATCCTTCAGTTGGGAACGAAGGACTAATCCCTCAAGACAAAATAATATGTTTAGACAAAATGATAAGTAAATATTATTAGTTATAAATGTTTAGACGAAACGATAAGTAAATATTATTAGTTATAAATGTTTAGGCGAAACGATTAGTCTAAATAGTATGTCTAAACCGACATTACTTTCTTTTGGTACACATAAACATTATTAGTTATAAGTATTTAGATACATAAGTAAATATTAACATATTGTAAATTCTCGACACTACTATAGTAAAGTAAATTATTTGGCACATGAATTTAAAAAATGTTTCTCACATGTTGGTGATAGAAAAATATTAACATTAGTTATAAGAATGAGAAAATATTTTAAGTAGACAAAAAATCCAAATTAATATTTATTTAAGTCAATTGATTATTTACTCAAATTACATATCCAAATAACATCATTTGTAAAACAAAAAAATATAGAAGAGAAATAACAACGATCACTCCCTTATAAATGACAATATCATTGAGGGTTAATAATAAATTGTTGACATAATTGGAGGATTAACAAAATAATATTGAAGCTTAAAAGATATTGACAAAAATAACTAATGACATTACTTATATTTTATTGTGCTTCATTAATATATGTTATTTTACCAAGAGTTGTTGAGGTCAAATCTCTCGCGTGATGAAGTTTCAATGATAACAAATTGCCAAAAAGTAAATTATAAGTCTTTTGAACTCAATTTACTAATAGTTTGCTTGGAGATGTGAATTATAAGAATAGGACTTAATGAGAACGTTATAAGGAGAAGGAATCAAGCCTAAGAAACATTAATATGAAGTATGTTAGCCTCTAAAAATAAAGTTCTCTCATTAGAAGCAGCTTTATCAAAAGAAAGCTTATCAGAGGCATACTAAATTGACTATGCTTTCAGAATATCAAAATGCAACAAGATTAGAAGCTGTGTATGATCAAAAACATCATCAAAAAATGACTTTGATCAAGGGATAACAAGATTAGATGCTACACATGATCAAAAAATTCATTAAAAGATACTAAACTAAACAAGGAATGAGATGTTGATATATGCAATGTTCGAAAGCAGAACTTGCCTAGGCTATCAAGTATTGATGCAAAAAAAAAGCAACTAGAAGATGAAAAGATTGTTGCACAAGCACTACAGTAATTGTAAAATCCCACAAAGTTATCATTTAATAATAATTATAATAATAGGGTATTCAATTAATAGGGTGGGCTTAATTAAATAATAAATGAATGGGCTTAAGTAGGGAAAGATAGACTTTTATATGAAAAGCACATTAGGGCCTAGTAAGGGAGGAATTAACAAGCTTAAACCAAGAGACACACATCACACACTCACATACCTCATTCAAATCTAAAAAGGAAATGAGGAGGGAAAAGGAGAAAAGAAGAAAGGAACTTTTTATTGTAGAAATCCTTGGGACTCGTGCTTTGAGGTGAGCGCAGCCATTTATATGTCCCCTCTTCCCGTAATTGCATCAATTGCTATTTATGTTATCCCTTTGCATCCCCAGTCCCCTATGTGTTGCTTAATTGTTTTCTTCTTGATATTTTGTATGATTATGACATGTTTGGGACTAAATGTAGGGGGTTTATACTGCCATGTTATGTTTTAGAAATGGATTCTTATGCCAATTGATGTTTATTATATGAATGTTTGATTGTTGGGTTTAAAGGGGGTATTCTGTTATTAAGAATGATTATGGTTTTGAGAATATAAGACAAATGTATGATCAATGAGATAAAGGTAGGTTTTGTTGCTCTGAGTCCTATTATTTGTTGTAAGATTAAATAAGATTGAGGTTTCTTGTGACCTTAAAGGTCAAATTAGAGAAGCCCAAGGTTTAGGCTTAGACTTGCAAGCTTAGAGGGACAACCTTGACTTTTTTGAAGCTAAAGATGGGACCATCCTCTTCCAAAGAAGATTATGTGTCCTTGAGGATGATTGCCCAAGCAGTTGGATCCTAAGAGAGGCTTATAAGAATGGGTTCTCAATACATCTTAGAGCTATGAAGATGTACCAAGATCTGAATAGAAGGTTTTGGTGGTCAGACATGAAGGGGGAGATAACCAAGTCTATGTCTAGGTGTTTAGTGTGTCAATAAGTCAAAATAGAGCACCAAAGACCTTTAGGTTTGTTACAGCCATTAAATATTTGTAAGTAGAAGTGGGGAAGTGTGTCCATGGACTTTGTCATGGGCTTATCCTGAACTACGAGGCATGATGCCATTGGGTTATAATGAATAGACTCACCAAGTTTGCTCACTTTTTGACCACTAAAGCTAATTTATCATTAGAGAGGTTAGCCAAGCTTTACCTTCAGGAGATAGTCAAGTTACATGGTGTGCTTAATGATTGATGCGTTTCATTTTATACTATTATTTACATCTTAATCCATGTAGGTTTACATGCATTTTAGTTTATTAGGAGTAGTTTTAGTAATTATTCCCTTAATTTCCTTCATTTAATCACTTAGAATGCTTAAGGTGTGTTTTTGTGTTTGTTTGTGGATTTTAGGGAAAGTTTAGCATGAATCAATTTGGCTTTGAAGCTTAAACATTTAGACTTGAAGTAATTTGAAGCCAAGGAAGAACAATGGAAGAACTGTTGAAGAAAAATGAAGAAAATTATAAATCCCAGAACCAGAGAGCGCTACGGCCTGCCCATGGTAAATTCCAGGAAAATGCCACAATAGCTACCAAAGAGTGCCATAGCCTGCTCGTGGCAAACACCACGCCAGTGGCGCACTACTGACGTTAATAATATTTATTTTTTGGTTTTTTTTTTAGTTTAGGCTTGGACCCTTTTGTACTTTGAGACTTATATAGACTTCTTAGGCTTAGGAAAAAAGGTTTGAACCTTTGTTCTTGACGACTTAGAGTGAGAGCTTTGGATTGGAATCTTCGTCTCTTTCTTTTTCAATTTGAATGTTTTTCTTTCTTTCTCGTTGTTTTTTTATGGCTATATGAGTAGTCATCTTTGTTCTAGGATTGGGCATAACCCTATGAATGCTTAATAAATTAATTCCTTTTATCTTTGTGTAATTCTTGTTCCTTTCTTGATTTCTTTTTTATTAATTTTCTTCATTGCAAAACGAATTAGCCACGTTTTACATAACCTTGGGGATTCGGGGAAGTACCGAAAGGTGAACTTAAATACCGAAACTGTAGGGAAGAAACCTAAGCCTAAACCATGAAAGTAGGTGAAACCTTTGGGGATTAATTGAATTGACAAAGAGCTTATTGGGTCTAATTAAACACAATTAACCACCACGAAAGTGGGGAGATAATTTGATTAGACACCCTTCCTTATCTTGAAAGAGAACAGAGGATACCATAGGTTAATTCACCCTCAAGAAGAACAAGTAGGAGCATGGATAAGAGAATTAATTTAGTAAGCGTCATAGGGTGAATCTTAATCTATAAGTTTTCTTTCACTGAATTATTATCAATTTCATTTACTTGCTTAATTTAATTTCCAATTCTCAATTCTTTTACTTTTACCCTAAAAACCTAAATTCCCAAATTGAACTCTCTTTGTTTAATTTTATTAAATTACTTACAAAGCCAAACACATAGTCCTTGTGGATTCGATATTTTATTACTTGACAACAACCGTACACTTACGGTACTGTATCAATGACATAGTTTCTTATAGAGATCTTAGATTTATCTCTAGATTTTGGAAGGCACTCCACCAAGCTTCAGAACTAGACTTAGCCTTAGTACCGCCTACCATCCCTAGTCAAATGATTAGATAGAGAGGACTATCCAGACCTTATAAAATATACGTAAAGCTCGTGTTCTAGAAGAAAAGGGAAGTTGGGATAAGTACCTACCTTTGATAAAATTTGCCTATAACAATAGTTTTCACTCTAGCATAAGTATAGTACCTTTTAAGGCCCTTTATGGCCGTAAGCATAGAACTCCCTTATGTTGTTATGAAGTAGGGAAAAGGAAGCTTTTGGGATTAGAATTGGTACAAAAAATAACTGGGAAAGTCAGAATGATTAGGGATAAGTTTTAAACTACTTAAAATAGGCAGGAAATTTATGTAGATAAGAGGAGAAAGCTTCTAGAATTTGAGGAAAATGAACATGTATTTTTTAGGGTGACCCTCACCATTAACAGTGGAAGGGCTATCAAAGCCAGAAAGTTAAATCCCTGTTTCATTAGTCCATTCCAAATTCTAAAAAGAATTGGTCCAATAGCTTATCTGAAAGAGCAAAGATTGCACAAGAAGATGGGTTGAATTGTGCATTAAAAAAAGACTTTCTTTTAACTTAAATAATAACGAGTTCAAAAAAATTGTTTAAAGAAAGGATAAGGAAGAGCAAGGACACAAATAGTTTTTATACTGATTCACTCAATCTTGAGCTATGTCCAGTCCTTTCAATCTAAAGGTATTCACTAACCAACCTTAGGTTACACATGAGTATTCTTCATGGCCCCTTCAGGCTTTACAATGCAATCCACCCAGATTGCTTAAACACCTAAGTATTCTTTCTCATTAAGCCCCTCCAGGATTTCACAATAGAAAACAATTGTTAGAAGCAAATCAACTCACAGTGTGAGAGTATGAAAGTTTAAGAACAGTAGACAAGTTCTTTACAGAGAGTTTTCTAAGGAATTTTTCAAAGTCATCTAGTAAGTAGTTGTTCTTTTTAGTATTGTTCTATCTACACTTCTTCTCTCGAGTTGAAATATATAGCCTTTTCAAAGTAGCTGTTGAAGATTCAACTTCAAACTTGGCTCAAAGATAGTTTGCATGTGTATCGAGCTTTTAGAGATGTCAAAAAAATGGTTTTTGTTCTTGCACTAAAATGGAAAGTGCAGAACTACGTTGGATGGCTGCTTTTCTAATCATTCTATATCCAGCTTGGCAACTTGATAAGTTGACTTCCTTTTTCTGTAACACTGCGCTTATACACTAACATGTATTTGTCTTTTAATTAATGCTTAGATATTTGAATGTTAGATCTCTTTAATAGGTAAAGCATCAGTCTCAAAAGATTCATATGAAAAACGCATAGTCCATACAAGCTTTAAAGCACTTAGTCGTTAGAGAGAGACTTACTCTTAGACGAACTTTTATGTACGAGTTTATTAGACACTTGTTGAAACTGCCGTGTTGGACGCCACGATATAGCACACATTGGACACTGTAGAAAACATTTTTTACTATAGAAACTTAAAACATAATAAGTTTGTTATCTTCAAAATTTTGAGGGACTAGATGTTTCATAGATCTTTGGTTCCAACAATCTTCCCCTTTTTTATGATGACAAACCTTATTAGGTTTTAAGTTTTGCAAGCATATATATATATATATATATATATATATCAAAAAGACGCATCACATATGAAAGAATTGATAAACTTACTATAATACTCCCCCTAAGTCTGATATCTCAAGCAAGTTTGTACAAGCAAGAAACATATGATATATCAATCCAATATATTATCCAGACAACTCACAGATTGTATATCGAGTATATGTATGAATGTCATGTAATGCAAAATTTAGCAAATAGAAAGAAAACCCTAAACAGAAAGTAACTATATACAGAAAACATACTTTATTTCTATTATTTCTCCCCTTCTGTCATTATCAAAACAAACAGAAAGAGAAGAAAAAGAAAAAGACATCATAGTCACTTTGGTGCTGAGGGAGGTGGAGGTGGAGATAGGGATGGTTGCGGGGTTCGGAGAAGCTCTTGTTGGTTTTGTAGGATTTGTTGGAGAAGGGTCATAATGGGTTGGAGTTGGGTGGTGACATAGTGTTGAACTGCCGGGTCAACGGGTGGAAGGGCAGTGGGAAGGCTTGTGAATCAGGAGTTGGAAGGGGCGGAGGTGTTGGTGAGGGTGGTTGAGAAGGAGTTGGTGGTTAAACTTCGGAGGATGGAGGTGGTGCTTCCAATAACTTTAGAGTTGAGACAAGTAGTTGGTGTGGACGTGGTGTTTCCCAAGGGTAAGGTGGCTTGAAGGATTTTGGACTTGTGATGGCAGCAAGGATGGCATATATAATGGACGTTTTTGTTCCATTTAGAAGGCGCTCGTCAGCTAGACGAACTAAAGCGGCTAATGTATCAAAGACATGAAAGACACAAGCTGGACGTTACGTGTAGTTACAATTCTGATGCTTTGGAGTTTCAGCTTTATCGTCCGTAAAACGTCCATTGCTGAACGCTTCTTGCTCGTAGTTGAACATGTGTTGGCGCTAGAAGTGTTCAGCATCTTCCTCGTTCATCTCTTATGTTAGATGGCTAGCCATGTACCGGTCCAGAGTGGTGTTGGCATGTTGTTGAAACTTGACTCTAAACGGTAAAGGTAATGATGGTGGCTTGGTGAGCAACTTCTTTTTGCTATTTAGATCCAAGGTTGGAAGCCTTAGGCAGATGCGGTCCGACTGGATGCGACTTGTTGTTGTTGGTGAGATGTGTTGAGAAGGTAGAATGAACAATTGAAACTTCAAGATTGTAGAGCTCCTTAAGGAGTTGCAAAATATATGCTCGGAGGGTGAAGGGAAGAATCCATCTTCTGCAGGATCCAAAGGTCTAAACTTTAATCCAGTAGGCCTGATTTGGATGATCCTTTTCGGCAAGTGGTCATGCCTTTGTCGCAAAGCTTGTTCAATTTCCTCAACTGGAGGTACTCTGTGTTGAAGTACTCTAGGAGGGCATGCATTGAAGCGCCAAGCTCGAACAAGTCTTGGATACCTCCTTCCGATAAACAACTTGAATGGTAAGTGTTCAATTGCTCCTAGAGGCAAAGCCAAATACTTAGCTAATAGTTGGTGAACGTAGTTCTCCATATATAGTTTAAGAGAGACTGGCGAATAATCGAAACCATATTCAGGTTTTGGAAGAGGCTCTAGATGCAAAATCATCGTGTTGTTGTCCATCAAGTTCTGTTGGTTGCCTTTAACAAAAAGCAGGTTCCACTTCCTTTTTATTTTCACCCAATCTTCTGCTCGTCCATCAAATGCAGAAGATATGTCCAAGTTTATGTTCGGAGTTGAAGAAGGTTGTTTAGGGGCCACGGGGGGTGGGTGGCGACTTCTCTGTTTTTTAAAACCTTTTTTCTTAATGGAGAGGTGTGGTTTGGTGAGATCGGTAGTAGGAAAGGTGCAAACATAACCATCATCACCAGGTAATAACATATTTGGTTCAGGTGTGGTGAAAGTTGGTGTGTGGCAAAGGGGGTGGTCGAATGGTATGGTTGGCGTTTGGGCTTGTGTTTGTGCTTGCGTCCATTAACAACAACTGGACAATTAGCATAAATAACCAACGTTGCCACATAAGTAGCAGTCGGCGTGGAAAAAGACAAATCAAACGACAAAGGACATGTAAGCAATTGCAACCTCTCCACACACTCATAAGAGATAAAAGAATGCGTGGCACTAGAATCAAACAATACAGATAAGGAATTATCGGGTATTTCACACTCGCCCTGTATCAGATCATCAGAATGAGTAGCTTCAACTCCACTCATAGCAAAAAGACACAGCTAGCTGCTATAGGTCTCGTAGCTCTTGTTGCGTTTATAGCAGACTCCGCCTTCACCGTGGCTGTACAATCTCTGGCTATGTGTCCAGGTTGTTGACACTTGAAGCATACATTGCTCTTCAGGGAGCATTGGCCAGCATAGTGTGGTCCTCTATACTTAAAGCATCTGACCTTTATCAACTTAGTCTGAGGCGTAGCGACGAACGACTCTAAGAAACTGAAACCCCAGACTGCTAAGACCTAGGGGTTACTGATATCCTTGTGGTCTACTATAGGGCTTCCTCTGTTGTCCTCCTCTCTTGGATCCAGATGATCCACTACTATGAGTCCTCACCACTTGAGTGCCAGACTCCAATCTCTCCACTGTCTTTGCCTTCTCTACCAGAGTAGGAAACTCTCTAATAGTCATAGGGATAATCATCCTCTTCAGCTCATGCCTCAAGCCTTCCTCAAACTTGTGGCATCTCCACTCCTTAGTGGTAGCCTGTGAGTAAAACCGAGCCAAGTAGTCAAACTTGCTCGCATACTCACTCACTGTCATGTTCCCTTGATACAATCTCAGGAACTCCATCTCTTTTGCAGTCTTGCACTTACCGGGAAGTACTTCTCCAAAAAGCGCTCCCGAAAGCTACCCTAGGTGACAACTTCACCTCGGGCCTCCATCAACTATTGGGCTCCTTGCCACCAGTACTCTGCCTCACCAACAAGCATGTATGTGGCATAAGTGACTTTCCGATCATCTGGACAAGCCAAAGCCCAAAAGATCTTCTCCATCTCCTTCATCCATATAACAGCCGCATCTGGATCTGACTCACCCTTGAATTGGGGAGGGTCACTATTCTGAAACTTGGCCAACCCTTGAAATTCAGGCAGCACAGCAACACGAGCAGACTCAGCAGCGGCTCGAAACAATTCTAGTTGCTTCATTGCAGCTTCATGCTGCTGAGCCATAGTGGTTTGTTGCTGGGCCACAGTATTTTGTTGTTGGGCCATAGCAGCAACCATTGCCTCCATACCTTTAGCGATCTAAGAGAAATCAACTGGAGTTGGTGGTGGGTTAGATCCCCTCATTGAGATCCTACAAAACCAACCACGACAACAACAACACCTCAAAAACCATTCAAACATGATCACTTCTCTCATGGAAGGATCCACACCACAACAAAACAACCAAACATCAAAACAATTCACACCAAACGACATGTCATATACACACAACACAAGCATACTGGACCTACTTTCCATAGGCCAACCTAAAGACACGACCAGCTCTGATACCAAAAATGTAACGACCCTCTGTCGCTACGGTACTACAAACAAACCCTATATATATATACTTAATAATAATAAATGCACAAATTACTTTAACATATATAAGATTTGAAAGAATGACTGTATACAGGCCCATTTATATACAATACCAAGGAAAAATCCAAATACAAAACTCTCTATAGCTAGTCACTTTATACATCATTTTAAAAGAAATAAACAACAATAAGGAATATCAATTCCTTTAAGGAAAAGAACAAAAAGATGATTCTTTATACTTGTTCAATCTCGCCACTGGCTAAAATGAAGCTTCATCACCAACTAAGTGAAGCTAAACCTGCCAAAAACTCAACATCTGCTCCCACGCCAAAGATGTGATCATCACAGGCACGAACCACATGTGCAAACAACACAAGGGTAAGCTTACTTCAAATAATAATTATAACACTAGTACAACCATTACAACAACAACCTTTAACACAATAACAGCAACGATATTAACAACACCTCTATCACCACCATCACCAATCATAACAATTACAAACAGCCATGATAATCAAGTAACAACAACAATACTGCCCCCACTACCAACACATAACACAACCATAATAACAATTACCAAGTAATCATAGCAACAAGGACAACACTACCATCATTACCACCAGCAACAACCACACGGGTAACAATAATAATTTCATCAACATACAAATTTGGAATCCCATTTCATCAGAGAATGAGTTTACATACATACAGCACAACACATCATGCCTTCAACCCTAAAATGTCAATGTATGAATGACACAACTCTCGAGAGATTTCTATATTTCGAGTGATCAGCCAGGTCTTATCCCTTGCCATGGCCATACACCATTCAAGGATTGCCAAAAATCTGATCTGTTGGATAAGCTTATGGTTGTTAGGATAAGTGTATGTGGGTGGTGGTATATTGCGACACAAGGCCTGCACTACCTTGGCCCCCTGCGGGATTTACCTATCCACTCATCCCCTAGGCCCAGCTTTCAGACCCCACTTCTCATCCAGGCACTAGGTTGGAGGCTCGTTTGAGCCACAGCTCCGTTCACCCCTAATTTCCATGCCTACCCGCACCACGGCATAAGGTCCATCATCAGCTACCTCAACCGCCAATTATGCATGAATGCATATACTACACACCATCAATCACTCAACCACAACCAATAAACATACAACATATATATGTATATTAATACAACCAGTGGCAAAGAGGTCCATCGTCAGTTACCTCCCATGACCACTCACATCCATCAACACCATACCAGCCCCACTCCGACCTCAATCAAAATCAACAGTAAGACCCTATCTAAGCAACCCACCTCGTGAGGAACAATATCATACATAACAAGCGGAGGTCCTATTTAAGCAACCTTCCATTTCACATTCAATCCAACAATCAACTATAATTTGAAAACCAAGACCTTCTTTGAAAACCATTTGGAAGATTGGCAAATCTTGAAATTTACAAAAAAACTTTGAAACATTTCATTTCTTTAATTTAAAGAAAATCACATTTCAACTAGACAACTCTCCATTATTCTCAAATAAAACCTTTAAAAATGTATAATAACCTTTTTATATGTGCATATACAAAATACTTCGCGTTTTGAAATGAAAACTATGAAATCTTAAATGCTACATTCAGTTTTGAAATAACAAATTATGTACTATAGTAACAGATTATATCTATTTAGTAAAATGCACTAGATTTCGTTTTTCAACAGGAATAATCGATTATGAGTTTCCATAATTGATTATTTTCGAACCAAAACCAGAAATTTTTTTTCTGAAACCCAGATAATCGATTATCAAAGTCTATAATCGATTATCACATGGCCAAAATCACGAAAACAACACCTGGAGCTCCAGATAATCGATTATGAAGCTCCCATAATCGATTATTTGTGACAGGACTGCGAAAAACCCCTAATTTTTCTGCTGAAAACTCGAACTTTCACCACCCAAACTCAAATTTTTGAATCAATGGGATTCCAATATCATCAATCCACCCCAACCAAGCTCATACACAATAGATTATACAATCAATTCAACATTTCATCACATAATTCATAGATTTCTCATCAAATCTTAGATTTTTCTCTAAAAACCCATTTTTATCCAAAATCTCACCACAACCAACATACAGTCCGAATTTGGACCAACCCAAGGTGATATTCACACACAATCATGTTCATACATCACAAATCTAGCAAGTGTAAGCTTCCCTGACCTCTAAAAGTTCCTGAATCTGGATTTAGGTTCCTTGAGAATCCGTTGTTCTTGAGCCAAAACTAGCTACGATCGTTCCTTCTCTCACCACAATCACTAAGTCAAGCCTGGAATTCCTCTAACACACTTATCAACTTCAAATTTATCGAGAGAGATCAAGAGAGAAATGAAGAGAGAGAAAGTATAGAGAGAGGAAGAGAATGAGGGGAAATCCCCCCTTCCTTCCTTATATATATAGACCTTCTAGCGCTCTTACACGGACTTTTAGTCAATTAAGGCCCAAATCTCACCAGGCCACTCTCCTTATCTCAAAACTAGTATAACCTAACTATTTTTCTCTCAAAACCCAACATCAAACTCACAACATACCTACATTGGCTCAAGCACATATATCAAGTTTCCTAAATTCAAACCCGAATTTCAATTAACCAATACACAACCATTATCACATACAATATACCGTACATAACATCAATTCATTTATTCATTTTAATCACCTAGATTATATATCAAATTTCTACCTTTTAGTTATTAAAACACTTAGCCATTCATTATAAAAAGAACAAGATGTTACAACCTTCCTTTAGACAGTCTAGCAGCAGCAATAGGATGGACAAACAGGGCTTCCTTGTCTAATTGCTCAGCTTGTTGGGTAGCTTGTTGCACTGCAGGTTGTGGTGCTTCCTCTGCAGGTTCTTCCTTGACTTCTACGGTCTTGGTGGCGGCTTTCTCCAAGGGTTTCAAGACAAACCCAACCTTCATTTGTTTTATGTTGTTGTGGCCAAAGGGCAACTGGGTGAACCTGTGGCCACCACCCAGCATTCTGATCTTAGCCTGCTCACCACCAGACAGAGCAAAGAATACGTGGTATACCTATTGCAGCCAGAAGATTCTGTTCAGTAGAGCAATGTAGTAGATCTAGTCAAATTCACTTCGACCCTTGATGGTTTTAAAGATGCTGTTGAGGATAAGGTAGGGAAGGTTGAACTATTGTCTGGTTATCATATGGAATAGGGCGAACCGGTACAGGAAAGTCACACTGTCCTTGGAACCAGCCTTATGTAGTATACCCTTGTTCAGAAATTGTTAGTACACTTTCCCTTCCTTGGTCAGTTTGCTATACTCCATAGCAGATTTTGCTTTTGGTCCCATTAGAGCAGCATCTACTGTTTCATGACCTCTAAAGTTACTTTCCCATCCATTCTTTATGTAGGAGCAAGCTCACTCACAACCAATAACTTGAGCGACGTTCCCTAGGTCGAGGGTGACCTTCACTCCTAAAATAGTGCTGACCACATTGTTTTTGGTGAACTTTGTAGTTTTCCAGAAACGTCTGATGAACTCTAAGTATATGATTTCATTTAGGTGAAGTAGTTTACTATTCCACATCTCATTAGGTTGTCTTTCACCTTGACTCCCATTTCTTCAAGGGCTTTGATATCAAAGCGGCTTTCAATTAGAACAATGGCTTTATTTTGATTTTCTGCATGAGTTGCGGCTTTCATGGCGAGCATCATCTTTCTCCATCACCATTGTTAAAGGTTAGGGTTCGAGAGGTTTCGAGAGTTTGAGGGGGAGAGAGAGCAAGAGCAAAGTTTCAGAATGGTAAGAGTAAGGGTAAGAGTGTTTGGCTTAATAGATGTTTAAGTGTCTAGAACATAACCGAAGGGTCTCTGTTTTGGCAAGTGGTTTGAATTTTGAAGAGAGATAGTGTGCATTTAATGTTTGGTTTAGGTGCGCACATTTTTCGATGGCAGTTTACGATGTAGTAGTGACTCAGATAGAGAATAAAGAATTTATTTAAAATCATTATTAGTGAAAACATGATTATGTAAGGATGAAGATATTTATGCATATAAATATGAAACGTTACAAAATATGAACTGTAAGGCCAATGGACGTATACATGATAGACAATGATATGATAATGGACTGTTGTATGGTATTGGACACTACTTGTCATTGGATGGTCAAGGCACATGAAAGAAATTTATTCCTTTATAAATTCCATACCAAGTCGATCTCAAATATGGACAAGTTTATCTTCAGGAAGTGGTTTTGTAAATATGTCTACTAACTGATTTTTCGCATTAATAAACTGAGTATCAATAACCCCTTTCTGAACATAATCTCTTATAAAGTGATGTTTTATTTCCATATGCTTTGCTCTAAAGTGTAATATAGGGTTCTTAGACAAGTTTATGGTAGTAGTATTATTATAGAGGATAGGAATTTTACTTTCATGGATACTGTAGTCTTCTAATTAATGCTTAATCCACAGAATTTGTGAGCAACAAGACGCTGCTAATATGTATTCTGCTTATGCTATGGATAGAGCAATTGTTCCTTGCCTTTTGTTTGTCTAGGAGATAAAATTTCCACTAATGAAGTGACAACCTCCATCGATGCTTTTTCGTTCTATTATATCTTCAGCATAGTTAGCATCACAGAATTCAACTAACCTGTACTCTTTATTCGACTTAAAGCATATACCAAGATTAGTGGTTTCTTTTAAGTATCTAAATATTCTTTTAACTCTTGTAAGATGAGTTTCTCTGGGATCAGATTGGAAACGAGCACAAAGACACACTAAACATGATATTTGGTCTGGACATTGTAAGATATAATAGGGATCCAATCATACCTCTATATGTGGTTTCATCTACCTTTTTGGATGTGTCTTCCAATCCAGGTACTGAAGATGGATGCATTAATGTGCTTATATCTTTGGCATCGTTCATCTTATACTTCTTGAGTAGCTCTTTTGCATACTTGGTTTGATGAATGTACATGCCACTGCTTGTTTGTCTTATTTGCAATCCCAGAAAGAATTTTAACTCTCCTATCATGCTTATCTCAAATTTTGCTATCATTAGCTTAGAAAAATCCTTACATAGAGCTTTGTTAGTAGCACCAAATATGATATCGTCCACATATATTTGTGCAATAATAAAATGTAAGTTTACATTTTTGTGAAATAGGGCTGTGTTTACTTTTCCTCTTGTGAAATCATTTTCTAAAAGAAAAGAACTTAACTTTTCATACCAAGCTCTAGGTGCTTGCTTGAGTCCATATAAAGCCTTTTTGAGTTTGAAGACATGCTTAGGAAAAGTATCACACACAAAACTCGAAGGTTGTTTCACATAAACTTCTTCATTTATTATATCATTAAGAAATGCACTTTTTACATCCATTTGATGGAGTTTCATATTACTATGAGCAGCAAATGAAAGTAAAATGCAAATGGCTTTTAGTCTAGCTACAAGTGCAAAGGTTTCAGTGAAATCTATACCTTCTTGTTGAGAATACCTTGAGCTACAAGTTTAGCTTTATTTCTTACTACATTACCTGCTTCGTGCAACTTGTTTCGAAACACCTATTTTGTTCTTATTATTGATTTGTCTTTAGGTAGAGGAACTAGCGTCCAAACGTCATTTCTTTCAAATTGACTTAGCTCTTCCTTCATAGCTTTAATCCAACCTTCATTCAGGAGAGCTTCGTCCACTGTCTTTGGTTCCATATAGGAAATTAATGTAGTTTGAGCTTGCTCTTTGAAGGTTGATCTTGTTCTTACATGATCACGCACACTTCCAAGAATTTGATCTTCTGGATGGTACACCTTCATTTGCCATTGTCATCCAGTTGGTTCTTTTTCTTCTTCCTTTGGATCGTCCAACTGAGTTCTGGACACTAGTTGCTTGGTGTCGTCCAACTTCAGATATGCAAAAGATTCGTCCAGCCTAATAGCTCTCTATTAGGCTTATTGCCATTGAACTTAACATGAATGGTTTCTTCAACTGTTAAGTTTCTATAGTTATAGACTTTATATGCCTTGGACGTTTTAGAATAACCTAACAATATTCCATCATTACACTTAGAATCAAACTTTCCAAGATTGTCCTTAGTGTTTAAAATGAAACATTGACATCCAAAAGATGGAGATATGATATGTTGGGTTTTCGTCCTTTCCATAATTCATAAGGGAGTCTTTTTTAGAATAGGTCTAATGTATATTTTGTTTTGTAAATAACATGTTGTATTTACAGCTTCGACCCAAAAGTGTTTAGGAGTAGAGTTATCATTAAGCATAGTTCTAGCCATTTCTTGTAATAACCTGTTCTTTTTCTCTACAACACCATTTTGTTGAGGTGTACGAGGTATAGAGAAGTTGTGAAGAATTCTATTCTCCTCACAGAACCCTTGAAAACTTTCGTTTTCAAACTCTTCTCCGTGATCACTTCTGATTGAAGCTATGCAAACACCTTTTTGGTTTTGAATTCTTTTGCAGAATATAGAAAAGACTTTGAAAGACCCATCCTTGTGTCTTAGGAACATAACCCATGTCCATCTAATATAGTCATCCACTACAACTAACCAATATCGTTTTCCACTAAGAGAGGTTGTTCTAGTGGGTCCAAGCAAATCAATAAGTAGGAGTTCAAGTGGTCTAGTAGTGGAAACAACATTTTTTGAATCAAAGAGTTTTTCACTTGTTTCCCTTTTTGACATACATCACAGAGAACATCAAATTTGAATACAAGATTTGGAAGCTCTCTTACAAGGTTATTCTTGTGCCAAATCCATTGATTCTTGTTGATGGATACTAGACAGGACATATTTTGATTTGCAAGGTCACTTAAGTCAATCTTATATAGATTGCTTTGCCTCTTAGCTGAAAATAAGATAGATCCATCCAAGTTTTTGACTATACATTCATCCTTGTTAAAGGAGACACTGTGTTTATTATCACATAATTGACTTATGCTTAACAAATTGTGTCTAAGTCCTTCAACATACAAGACATTATTAATAGAAGGTTAGGGGTGCTTACCAATTTTACCTATTCCCATTATCTTCCCTTTCTGATTTTCTCCAAAGGTGACCCATCACCATTCTTTTGTTGGAGGCTTAGGAACATAGACTTTTCTCTTGTCATGTGTCGTGAGCAGCCACTGTCCAGGTACCATGACTGGAGTTTCCTTTCTGTGGTCAAGCAGATCTGCAATAGGAATAATCATGGACTTAAGTACCTAAATAGACTTGGGTCCTTTCTTGTTAGTTCTGAAGGCATTGGACGTCTTCGTGACTGGACGATGAATACATCGTGATGATTCATGACCACTCTTTCCACACAATTTATAGAAATAGTATTTTTAGTTGTTCCAAAGGCTTCCTTTTTAATAAAGCCAAGTCTAGATTTGTCATTTGGACTTCGTCTATAAGACTGGATTTTATTTAAATTTTCAGTACCATTGACAAATTTGGATAAACTTTCCTTTAGGTGAGTAACTTCCCTTTGAAGTTCTAATGCTTCATTGGGAGGTGTCATTTCTGGAACATCCTTTACCTTTAATTTTTCATTCTTTTTCAAAATATTTTCATAATTTTCTTTGAGTAAATTGAATTCTTTTTGACATTTTGGAAAATTCCTTTTTAATTCTTTATAACCTACTGGGAGAGTTGAAGAATTAGAAACCAATTCATTGTATGCCTCTTGAAGAGAAGATATGTCATTGAAATTTACCTTTTCGTCTTGCTCATTTTCTGAGCGTTCTAAATTGGTCTCAGCCATAAGACAAATGCTTGCTTCTTCATTTCCTTTTTCTTCTGATGAGGATAGGTCCATGTCTTCCTAGGTTGCCATGAGTCCTTTCTTTTTCTTTTTGAAAAAGGTTTTCTTCTTCTCCTTCTATAGACTTGGACATTTAGCTTTGAAGTGTCCAGGTTTCTTGCATTCGAAACAGACTAGTGGACTCTTCTCCTTGGGCTCCTTGCTAAATTTTTTGGTAAAGTTTCTAGCTCGGGTTCCTCCTTTCTTTCTCCATATAGCTTGTATCTTTCTAGAGATGAAAGATATCATGTACTCATCACAATCATCTTCTTTAAATGCTTCCTTAGGAGATTCTTCCACATTTAGAGCTTTCGACGACAATCCCTTCATTGGACGCTGAACGCTTAGAGCAGTGGACTTTTCTTTTCTTAGTCTTTTGTCCTACTTCAGCTCCAACTCGTGAACTTTGAGAGTTCCAAAAAGTTCCTCCATGGAAAGATTTGTTAAGTCCTTGGACGCTTTTAGAGCTGTAACCTGTGGTCTTCACTGTCTAGGCAAACTTCTCAAAATTTTGTTAATATGATCATAATTGTCATAAGTTTTACCTAGGGATCTTAGATTGTTTATTATAGTTTGAAATCTACTAAACATAAGTTCGATAGTTTCATTATCTTCCATAGAAAATAATTCATATTGTCTAACAAGTAAGCTTAGTTTAGATCTCTGTACTTGCGACATACCCTCATATGCAAGAGCTAGGTTATCCTACGTCTTTTTAACACTTCTCAAACTATGCACTTTTTCATATTCAGATTCAGACAAGGCACACATAATAGCATTTCGAGCTTTATAGTTAAGCATGTACCTTTGTTTGTGTGCTTCTGTCCACTGACCTCTAGGTAACTCAGTTCCATTTTGGTCCAAAGGTAGATAGTCACTTGTTTCCACAACATCCCACATGTCGATATGGCAAGCATCGAAAAAGCTATCATTCTTTGTTTCTAGTAATCATAATTTTGTCCTTTGAAGAGTGGTGGTATGTTGATAGCTTGTCCTTCATTATCCATGTATACTCAAGATATTTTTACCCCTGCACTGTTAGGTGCTCAACCCAAGAGGCCGAGCTCTGATACCAATTGAAAGAGCAAAGATCGCATAAGAAGGGGGGTTGAATTGTGCGTTAAAAAAAGACTTTCTTTTAACTTAAATAATAATGAGTTCAAAAAACCTATTTAAAGAGAGGATAAGGAAGAGCAAGTTCTTAGAGAGATTTTATATTGGTTCACTCAACCTTGAGCTACGTCTAGTCCTTTCAATATGAAGGTATTCACTAACCAACCTTAGGTTACACACAAGTATTCTTCACGACCTCTTCAGGCTTTACAATGTAATTCACCTAGATTGCTTAAACACCCAAGTATTCTTTCTCACTAAGCCTCTCTGGGCTTTCACAATAGAAAACAGTTGTTACAAGCAAATCAACACACGGTGTAAGAGTATGAAAGTTTAAGAACAGTAGACAAGTTCTTTACAGAGAGTTTTCTAAGGAATTTTCAAAGTCGTCCAGTAAGTAGTTGTTCTTTTTAGTATAGTTCTATCTACACTTCTTCTCTCGAGTTGAAATATATAGCCTTTTCGAAGTAATTGTTGAAGATTCAACTTCAAACTTGGCTCAGAGATAGTGTGCATATGTATCAAGCTTTAAGAGGTGTCAGAAAAATGGTTTTTGTTCTTGCACTAAAATGGAAAGTGCAGAACTACATTGGATGGCTGCTGTTCTGATCATTCTATATCCAACTTGGCAGCTCAATAAGTTGACTTCTTTTTTCTGCAACACTGTGCTTATACACTAACATGTATCTGTCTTTCAATTAATGCTTAGATATTTGAACGTTAGATCTCTTTAATAGGTAAAGCATCAGTCTCAAAAGATTCATATGAAAAACGCATAGTCTAGATAAGCTTTAAAGCACTTAGTCGTTAGAGAGAGACTTACTCTTAGATAAACTTTTATGTACGAGTTTATTGGACGCTTGTTGAAACTGGCGTTGGACGCCACGATATAACACACATTGGACGCTGTAGAAAACATTTTTTACTACAAAAACTTAAAACTTAATAAGTTTGTTATCTTCAAAATTTTAAGGGACAAGAAGCTTCATACTGTCTTTGGTTCCAACAATTATCAAATTGCTTTGCCTCTATCCTTGTCAAATCTTCACAACATATTCCATGTTTCCCAATTGAGGAAGTATATTGAGGATCCTTCCATGTTATTAAGACTGAGTCAGTACAAGTAAGGTCTAACCTCACTTTTGAGTCGAAGACTTTAAGGATTGTTAATCGCAATACAATGACACTAAGGAATAAGAGTATTTCCTTTAGTAAAGGTTGTATGGGAATGAATGACCTCAAAAGAAGCTATATGGGAGTTAAAGGATGAGATCAAGGAAGTTCATCCATAGCTCTTTGACTAAGGTATATTTCCAAATTGTGAGGAAAAAAATTTATTTAAGGGGTCTAGAGTATAACATCTGCAAAGTTATCATTTAATAATAATTATAATAATAAGGTATTTAATTTATAGGATGGGCTTAGTTAAATAATAAATGAATGGCTTAGCGAAGAAAGATAGACTCTCCTAAGAGAGGCCCATTAGGGCCCAGTAAAGGAGGAATTAATAGACTTAAACCTGGAGACATACATCACACACACACCTCATTTAAATCTAAAAGGGAAAGGTGGAGGGAGAAGGAGAAGGAGAAGAAGAGAAGAGGAAAGAACCTTTCACCATAGAACCCTTAGGACTTGTGCTTTAGGGTGAGTGCAGGCCTATGCATGTCCTATTTCCCCATAATTGCATTAACTACTCTATATGTTATCCCTTTACATGTATCCACATTCCTTTATGTGTTGCTTAATTTCTTTCTTGTTGATATTTTGTATGACTATGACATGTTTGGGACTTAATGTTGGGGGTTTATATTGTCATGTTAGGTTTAGAAAAGGACTCTTATGCCAATTGATGTTTATTGTATGAAGACTTGATTTTTGGGTTTAAAAAGGGTATTCTGACGTTAATAATGATTAGGGTTTAGTGAAAGTGTAAGACGAATGTATGATTACTGAGTTGGGTTTTGTTGCTATAAGTCCTATTATTGTTTTATGCATGTAATTTGTGATTTAGTGATTTGGGAACTTTGATTTTGTTTTTGAGAGTGGAAGTTTGAATTCTGTGTCTATCACGGTTTTATGAGTGTGAACTTGTGGTTCATGGGCGTGAACCATTCTATCATGAATTCAAGATACAAGTTTGTCACGGTTTCACGGCCGTGAACCTGTGATTCACGGGTGTGAATCGTTTTGTCATGAATTTGAGATATAAGTCTGACATGATTTCACGAGCTTGAACCTATAGTTTAGTGGTATGACTAGTTTTGTCAAATTCAAAATTTCTTAAATTGCATGTGTTGAATTGTCCTAACTATTATATGACCTCCCTATCCTAATATATGTTTGAAATGTGATGTATTGTAGTTGTTAAGGAGTCTCTTTTAGAAAGGAAAGGGTAATAACCCCTTTGATCCCCAAAGGATGATCAAAGGTTAATTGATTAAAGAAAAAGAATAATAAAACTTAACGTCACCTTTGATAAGGAAAAAATATACGTCTCCTTTAGGCCTCAAAGAGTGGTGTCAACCTTTGATAAAGAAAGTTGTTTGACATATACAAGGGGGATGCTCTTTGAGATTTTGAACTCAAATCTGTTAGAGGGACGAAAAAGAAAAGAAAAAGAAAGGTTTAATTAAAGGAAATGTATTATATTATTAACTACCATCTTTTACTATTATTATGAGTTCTATATCATGATGTATGAGGTTAATTGTTAAGTATGTTTATGCTGTTATTTATGCTTATATGATGTTGTAGTGTCCCCTAAGGCACTCTCTAAGACTTTTCATCTCATTAGTTTATTCTAACTATTTCATAGCAAGCGAATTAAGGAAGCAAAGGAGAGATGAAAAGCCTTTACATGCTTTATTATTTACTATGTTTTGATTAGAATCCTTTTAGAATAAAGTTTATGACCTCCTGCGTGAGGGTCAATTCCTTATGTTTTTATAGTTGGGCTTTAAGGATTTGTAAGGTACCTTGGATACCCTTTAAGCAACGTTTACATTGATTTATAAAGTTTATCAAGGTATATTTATGAATTTTTGATCCACATTATTGGTATATATGTATGCATAGTAATACCCTCTAGGGTGTTACAATAATTAGAAGCATCTACAAGAAGCATCTTACTGAAATCAGCCTTTCGATGTAGCATTCCTGATAAACTTCAGAAGTTATCAATGAATGAATCACTAGAAATCCAGCTCACATCCACTGTCAAGAATTCAAACCCAAATTATAGTTGTTGATTTCTAGAAAAGGAAGAGAAAGTCACATGGGAAAAGATACCAAAAGCAGTATCAAGGACAAGAAAACTAATTATATATAGTTGTATGAAAAAGGATAACTTATAGAGCTTCTAATGACCATTTGACTAATTTTAAACTTGTCTTTAACAGCCATAAGCGACTGGTTTGAAGTATGAGATCCTATAAACAACACTTCCATTTGAAGAACTCATTACAAGGAAGGAAAACAGATTAGTAGGGGTAAATTCAGAAAATCTGTGCTTTTAGAGAAAAGAAAATTTTGCTTCTGAATAAAGTGTTCCTTAGCCAAACACTTTAGTCTTATGTTTGTCAATTCTGAAATAAGAAAAAGCGCACAAGAAAGGGGGTTGAATTGTGCGTTTAAAAAACTTTTTCGAAACAAGTAGATCAGTCTGAAAAATGTTTTCAAGCGTATGGATAGAGAGGAGAGAACACAGAAAGTTTTATACTAGTTCACTCAACCTAAGCTACGTCCAATCCCTTCACCCAGAAGGTATCCACTAACCAACCTTAGGTTACAAGTATTGTTCGCGGCCTTTTCAGGCTTTACAATGCAATCACCCTAGATTGCTTAACCCAAGTATTCTTTTACACTAAGCCTCTCTAGGCTTTTACAACATAACAAGTGTTTTTTTTTAAAAAAGGTCAACTCACATAGTGAGGATTTGAAAGATTAAGCTCAAGATCACTTTGAGGATCTTTACAAGATTTTTGCTATCGTCCACTGGACGCTTCTATCAGAGTATTACAAAAGTCTTTATGTTCTTGTTCTTTTTCACAGACTTCGCCCTTTTCTATTCACTTCACTGTGATGCTTCTTCATTGGTGCATGTATATATATATAGTCTTCAAGGAAAAGATCCGTTGTAGAAGATTTTGACTCGTTATGCAATGAGAAGCATGCAAACTATCTTTTCAGAGAGGTCAGGCATGGTAGTTTTTAGACTTGCACTAAAAAGGAAGGTGCAGAATTGCGCTGGCGATCTGTTCTTCTGAACATTCTTCATTTGTCTTGGCAGCTTGATAAGTTGACTTGCTTTATGTATTTTGCTGTGCTTTTGCACTGAATTGATGTTGATGCTATTTAATGCTTCAAACAAATTTGAACGTTAGTTCACAGAAGTAGTAATATGTCAGTTTTGAGGAAGACTTAGCATAAATCAAATTGACGTTCAAACTAAAAACTTAGCCGTTTGAATATATGATCTTAGAGGCTTGTATGAGTTTATCCATCAGACAGTCGCCTTCAGTTTGTTCAACTGGTCAGTCCTCTTTGGCGAGTCTTTTGGACGGTTTTTAACACGTCTACTAGACGGTCTTTAACACGTCTACTGGACGGTCTTCTTAGCTGTGACGGGATTAGTCTATACGCGCAAAATCGATCATTAATAAGCTTGTTATCTTCAAAACATTGAGGGTTTAGACACTTCTACGTCTTTGGTTCCAACAATCTCCCCCTTTTTGATGATGACAAACCTTATTAATTTTTAAGTTTTTGCTAAAAAATAAAGAAGCGCAAAAAGGAGTTTTCGAAAAACTTACTATCCTCCCCTTGAGTCGGATATTCCAAGTTTTGTATACTTGAGACACAAGATATCAGCTTGAATCCATATCAAATTTCATACCAAGTATCAAGCATATTATATATAACAGATACAGGATTTAATATAAGCAGAGCAATACTTGAAGTAAAGCAGATCAATTATGTATTTTATTTAGCTGTATGCAAAAAAAATGCGACAAAGGCAAAAAAAATAAAAAATAAAACATAATGCTTTCTCCCCCTTTGTCATTAGCAAAAAAAAAAAAAAAAACAAGAAAAAGGGAGTCGTCATCACAGTCACTGTGGCGGTGGCGGAGGAGGAAAAGGTTGAGAAGGATGGAGGAGGGCTTGTTGGTTCTGGAGAATTTGGTGAAGAAGAGTGAAAATAGGTTGAAGTTGGGTGGTAACATATTGTTGAACGGCGGGGTCAACAGAGGGGATGGATGAAGGGGCAGAAGTAGAGATAGGGAGGCTGGTGGAGGCTTGGGAGTCAGGAGTAGGCGGTGGTGGAGGTGTAGGTGATGATGGTTGAGAAGGTGGAAGAACTTCAAAGGAGGGAGGAGGTGCTTCTAGAAACTTTAGGTTTTGCACAGCAAGTTGGTAAGGACAAGGAAGGGTCCAAGGGTAGGGCGGTTGGAAGTTGTTAATGTGAGCAAGGGCAGCAATCAAAGTGTATAAGATAGAAGTTTTTGTACCAAGGAGTGGACGCTCATCTGGTGGATAGACAAAGGTAGCTGAAGTGTCTGAAAAGTGAAAGACAAGAGCTAGACACTGCATGAATTCACAGTTCATTGCAGTTAGGATATTAGCCTTGTAGTCTATTGAAACGCCACTGCTGGACGCTTCTTGTTCGCATAGGAACATATGTTGATGTCAGAAGCGTTCAGCATCGGTCTCGTCTATGTTTGTATGAAGACGCTAAGCCAGAAACCATTCACGAGAATAGGTTGGATGTTGTTGAAATGCAGCTCAAGACGGTAAAGGCAAAGATGGTGCCTTGGTCAAAATTTTCTTCTTCTTGCAGTTTTTATCTATGATTGGCAGTCTTGGACAGACGCGATCTAGTTGGATGCGAATGGATGTGGAAGGTCGGATATGTTGGGATGGAGGAATGAACAGCTGATACTTCAAGAACGCTGAACCTTTGAGAGTATTGCAGAACATATGCTCAAAGGCAGATGGAAAAAATCCATCTTTTTCCGAATTTATAGGCCGAAACTTCAAATCTGCAAGTCGTAGATGAATAATCCGCTCGTCCTCTAGTCTTCTTTGTTGTAGAGCTTTCTCGGTGTCTTTGACTGGAGGTACTTTGTGTTGAAGTACTCCAAGAGGATGAGCATTTAGGCGCCAAGCTCGTACAACTCTAGGATACCTCCGTCTGATAAACCGCTTAAGTGGCAAGTGTTCAATGGCTCCAGGATGTAATGCCAGATATTCTTCCGACAGTTAATGGACATAGTCGTCCATGTACTTCTCCATGTCGATCGGAGAGTAGTCAAAATCGAAGTCTGGTTTGGGGAGCTCTGGACGCAGAATGATGGCATTGTTGTCCAGGAGGTTTTGAGAATTGCCTTCAACAAAAAGTAGAGGCCATTTCTGTTTGGTGTGCACCAAGGTTTCTGAGGAAGGGGTAGGGAAGGGGATGATGATTGAGGAGGGAGTTGATTTAGTAGGTTTAATGGAAAGATAAGATTTTGAGATACCGAGAGTAGGAATGGTGCAAGTATAACCTTCATCACCAGGCAGCAATATTTCTGGTTCAGGTGTGGCTTGTGTTTCGGTTTGTGTTTGGGTAAGAGATTCATATGGTTCAATGAGGATAGATTCAATAAAATCATTTACAAGTTCATCAGCAGCAGCAGGAGAAGAAAGCTCACGTTTCTTAGATTGTGCTTCCCCTAGTAGTGTGTCTGCTGGTCGTTTGGGTGAGGTAGATGGTTGTGGTTATGGTTGAGCTGGAGGTTGTGGTTGAGCAGGAAGATCAACCATGGCAGCTTTCTGCTTCTTGACAAGTTTACCAATTGGTTCATCGTCTTCGTCATTAGCAACGATCAAACGTCTCTTAGAAGGGACTTTAGTTGGTGCAAGAGAAGTAGCAGAGGCAGCAATAGGAGTAGCTGCAAGTGGAGCAAGCAGAGCTAAAAGTCGTTGAGTTTTGGACCTTGTAGCTCTGGTCGTTTGCGCCTTGGATGACTTTCTCCTGGTGGACAGTTTAGCAACAATTGGATTTTTAGATAGTTCCTCGTCGTCCATTGGTGTAGCATGCTAGACGATTGGCGCTACTGTTTGTAGAGGTGCCATCTCAACTGCTTCTTCTTTTACATCCACTAATTTGGACGTGGTCTCTAAAGGCTTTAGCAGCTTTCATCTGTGCAACATTGTTGCGTCCAAACGGCAGTTGTGTGAATCTATGGCCACCACCCAGAATCCGAATCTGGTTTTGCTCTCCAAGAGAAAGAGCAAAGAAAGCATGAAATACTTGCCGTTGCCAGAAGATTCTATTAAGAAGAGCGGCATAGGTGATTTGGTCACGCTCTCCACATCCTCTCATAGTCTTGAAGATGTTGCTCAGGATGAGGTGCGACAAGTTGAACTGTTGACCAATGATCATGTGGAACAATGCGAACTGGTGCAGGAAGGTAATGCTATCCTTAGATCCAACCTTGTGAAGAATTCCCTTGTTCAAAAACTGTTGGAATATCTTCCTTTCTTTTGTCAGTTTGCTGTACTCGATTGGGCCTTGTCCTTCGGGACCCATTAGTGCAGCATCAATTGTGTCATGTCCTCCAAAACTGTCTTCCCAGCTGTTGTTGATGTAGGATCTAGCCCGCTCACAGCCAATGGCTTGGCAACAGAGCCTAGGTCTAGTGTGACCTTAACTCCCAGAGCAGTTCCAGTGATGTCCGTTTTTGAGAAAATGGCAGAGTTCCAAAACTGTTGGATGAGTTCTGGGTAAATGATCTCATTCAAGTGGAAGTAGTTGAGAATTCTAGATCTGGGTAAATTATCTTTTACATTCACCCCCATGTCATCGAGAGCTTGGATATCGAACCGGCTTTTGATGAGAACAACAGCCTTGTCTAAGCTTTCCACACGAGCCACGGCCTTTGCAGCAAGACCAGCCTTTTCAGTTGCCATATCTGAGAGCTTGAAGGAAGGTTAGGGTTTGAGAAGTTGAGGGAGTTCAGGTGGATTTGAGAAGAGGCAAGTGTTTGGTTTAGGTTTGAGTGTATATGAAGAAATCGAAGAGTTTTGCTTTTGGCAGTTCTTTCGCTTTCTAAGAGAGAGAGGTGATGTGTAATAAATGCTGGGTCAGGCGCTTACATTTCTCGAAGTTAGTTATACGGTGCGTGAGTGACTCAGACAAAAAAAGCATTTATTTCAAATCATTTTCAAAGAAAACATGATTAAGTACGAATAAGGATTTTCATGCACACACAAATGTAAGCAGTTATGGAATGTGAAAATATATGCAAGTGGACGATGAAGTATTGGACGCTATGAAAGCGTTAGACGCTATAGAACCTTGGACGGTCAAGGCATGTTGAATAAAACTATTCACTTATAAATTCCATATCTAGAAGATCTCGAATATGGATGAGTTTATCTTCAGGAAGGGGTTTTGTAAATATATCTGCCAATTGATTTTCAGTGTTAATAAACTGAATATCGACAACTCCCTTCTGAACATAATCTCTTATAAAATGATGTTTTATTTCAATGTGCTTTGCCCTAGAATGCAAAATAGAATTTTTTGACAGATTTATAGCAGTAGTGTTATCATAGAAGATAAGAATGTTACTCTCGTAGATACTGTAGTCTTCTAATTAATGCTTGATCCATAAGAGTTGTGAGCAACAAGAAGCAGCTGAGACATACTCTGCTTCCGCTGTGGACAGGGCAATCATCCCTTGTCTTTTGCTCGTCCAAGAGACTAGACTCCCACCAATGAGGTGACATCCTTTGCTAGTGCTTTTGCGTCCTACTCTATCTCCCGCATAGTTAGCATCGCAAAAACCAACTAATCTGTATTCTTTGTTTGACTTAAAGCATAAACGAAGATTAGTGGTTCTTTTTAAGTATCTAAAGATTCTCTTAATTGCTGTTAGTTGAGTTTCTCTAGGATCAAACTGAAAGCGAGCACATAGACATACATTGAACATAATGTCAGGTCTAGATGCTGTGAGATATAAAAGGGATCCAATCATACCTCAGTATGTAGATTGATCTACCTTTTTAGAAGTGTCGTCTAGGCTAAGTATTGATGATGGATGCATGGGTGTACTCATTTCTTTTACATCGTCCATCTTATACTTTTTGAGAAATTCGTTGACATACTTTGTCTGATGTATGAATATGCCATTTCCAGTCTGCTTTACTTGCAATCCCAGAAAAAATTTTAGTTCTCTCATCATATTCATCTCGAATTCTGCTACCATGATCTTAGAAAAATCCTTGCATAAAGCATCATTAGTAGCACCAAATATAATGTCGTCTACATATATTTGTGCAATAATAAAATGTGATTTGACGTCTTTGCAAAAGAGAGTGGTATCTACTTTTCCTCTAGAGAAACCATTTTCTAAAAGAAAGGAACTTAGCTTTTCATACCAAGCTCTTGGGGCTTGTTTAAGTCCATACAAAGCCTTTTTAAGTTTGAAAACATGTTTGGGAAAAGTATCACACTCAAAACCAAGAGGTTGTTTCACATAGACTTCCTCGTTTATTATGCCATTTAAGAATGCACTTTTGACATCCATTTGATAGAGCTTCATATTACTATGAACAGCAAATGAAAGTAAGATGCGAATGGCTTTTAATCTAGCTACTGGTGCAAATATTTTGGTAAAGTCTATACCTTCTTGTTGAGAGTAGCCTTGAGCTACAAGTCTTGCTTCATTTCTTACCACATTGCTAGCTTCATCAAGCTTGTTGTGGAATACCCACTTCGTTCCAATGATAGACTTGTCCTTAGGTGCAGGAACTAGCATCCAGACATCATTCTTTTCGAATTGACTAAGTTCGTCCTTCATGGCGCTAATCCAGACATCGTCCAAGAAAGCTTCGTCCACTGTCTTTGGTTCTAGTTGAGAAATCAAAGCAGTTTAAGCTTGCTCCTTGAAGGTCGATCTTGTCCTAACATGATCTTGAACGTTTCCAACAATTTGATTATTTGGATGATAGGTCTTCATTTGCCAAGAGCGTCTAGTTGGTTCTTTTTCTTCTACTTTTGGATCGTCCATTTGATCTCTAGACGCTGAAGGTCTGGCATTATCCAACTTCATATCTACAAAAGAATTGTCTAGCTCTGATATTTCATTATCAGGCTTTTTGTCATTGAACTTAACGTGAATGACTTCTTCAACTGTTAAGGTTCTAGAGTTGTAAACTCTATAAGCCTTGGATGTTTCAGAATAGCCTAACAGTATTCCATCATCACACTTTGAATCAAACTTACCAAGGTTGTCCTTAGTGTTTAGAATGAAACATTGACATCCAAAGGGATGAAGATATGATATGTTGGGTTTTTTTCCTTTCCACAATTCATAGGGAGTCTTTTTCAAAAAAGGTCTTATATAAATTCTATTTTGTAAATAACATGCAGTGTTTACGGCTTCAGCCCAAAAGTGTTTAAGAGTTAAGTTATCATTTAGCATGGTTCTAGCCATTTCTTATAATGACTTGTTCTTTCTCTTTACCACACCATTTTGCTGTGGTGTTCATGGTACAGAGAAGTTGTGGAGAATTCCGTTCTCCTCACAGAACCCTTGAGAAAACTTTCGTTTTCAAACTCCCCCCCCATGATCACTTCTTATTGAAGCTATACAAACACCTTTTTCATTTTGTATCCTTTTGCAAAAATAGAAAAGATTTTATAAGACTCATCCTTGTGTTTTTAGAACATAACCCATGTCCATCTAGAGTAGTCGTCCACTACGACTAGTCCATATCGTTTTCCGCTCAGGGAGGCTATTCTAGTTGGACCAAACAAGTCAATATGTAATAGCTCAAGAGGTCTAGTTGTGGAAACAGTATTTTTTGATTCAAAAGAGCTCTTTACTTGTTTCCCTTTTTGACATGCATCACAGAGAACATCAGACTTGTAAGCAAGATTTAGAAGTCCTCTTACGAGGTTATGCTTATTTAGCTTTGAGATTAATCTCAAGCTTGCATGTCCAAGCTTCTTGTGCCAAGTCCATTGATTTTCCTTGATGGATACTAGACAAGATACATTTTGATTTGTGAGGTCAACTAGATCAATCTTATAAAGATTGCTTTGTCTTTTAGTAAAGAATAATATGGATTCATCTAGATTCTTGACAGTACATTTGTCTTTGTCAAAGGAGACATTGTGTCCACTATCACATAATTGACTTATGCTCAGTAGATTATGTCTGAGACCTTCAACATATAAAACATTTTCAATAGAAGGGAAGGAATGCTTACCGATTGTTCCTATACTTATGATCTTTCCCTTCTGGTTTCCTCCAAAGGTGACCCACCCACCATTCTTGGGTTACAGGCTTTGGAACATACACCTTTCTCCCGTCATGTGTCATGAGCAACCACTGTCCAGGTACCATGACTAGGGTCTTCTTTCGGTTGTCAAGCAAATCTGCAACAGGTATTATCATAGACTTAGGTACCCAAATGGACTTGGGTCCTTTTCTGTTAGTTCTGAAGGCATTGGACGCCTTCTTTGTTGGACGATATCTACATTGTGTTGATTCATGCCCATTCTTTCCACATATTTTACAAAAGGTTATATTTTTACTAGGTATGTAGTTTTCTTCTTTAACATAACCAAGTCCAAATTTGTCATGAGGACTTCTTCTATACAATAGGATTTTATCTAGATTTTCAGTTCCGCTAACAAATTTAGACAAACTTTCTTTTAGATGAGCAACTTCTTTTTGAAGTTCTAAGACTTCATGAGAAGATGTCTCTTCTGAAATATTCTTAGTTTTCAAAACCTCATTTTCTTTCAAAACCTTTTTATGCTCTTTGTTGAGCAAATTGAATTATTTTGTTATTTTTGAAAATTTCTTTTTTAGTTCTCTATATCCTATTGAAAGAGTTGAGGAGTTAGCAAGCAAGTCATTATAGGCTTCTTGTAAAGAGATTAAGTTGTCGAAGTTTACCTCTTTGTCTTGCTCATTGTCTGAGCTATCAGAGCTGGTTCTTGCCATGAGACACAAGTTGGCTTCTTCGTCTCTTTCTTCATCTAATGAAGATAGGTCCATGTCTTCCCAGGTAGCCATGAGACCCTTTTTCTTGAAAAATGTCCTCTTTTTGTCTTTCTGTAGACTAGGACATTCAGCTCTGAAATATCCAAGCTTCTTACATTCATTGCATATTGAAGGACTTTTTTCTTTTGGAGTTTTGTTAAACTTCTTTGTAAATTTTTTGGCTCTTGATCCTCCTTTCTTCCTCCACATAGCTTGTATTTTCCTTGAGATGAAGGATATCTCATCCTCATCAGAGTCGTCCTTCTCAAATTCTTCCTCAGAGGATTCTTCTATGTTTAATGCCTTGGACAATGATCCTCTGGATGGACGCTGGACGCTTAGGGCGATGGACTTCTTCTTCTGTCCTTTGTCTTACTTCAGCTCCAGTTCGTGGACTTTAAGAATTCCAAGTAACTCTTCTATTGAGAGTGCTGTTAAATCCTTGGAAGCTCTTAAGGCTGTAACTTGTAATCTCCATTACCTAGGCAAACTTCTCAAGATTTTGTCAATGTGATCATAATTATCATAGGTTTTGCCTAAGGACCTCAAGTTGTTTATTATGGTTTGAAATCTACCAAACATAAGTTCGATAGTTTCATTTTCTTCCATAGTAAAGAGTTCATATTGTCTTACGAGTAAGCTTAATTTTGACCTCTTTACTTGTGAGGTGCCCTCGTAGGCAAGAGCAAGGGTGTCCCACATTTTTTTAGCACTTTTTAAACTGTGTACCTTTTCATATTCAGATTCAGATAAGGCACACATCATAGCATTTTTAGCCTTTGAGTTTAGAAGATACCTCTGTTTGTGAGATTTTGTCCATTAACTTCTTGGGAGTTCTACTCCATCATGGTCAAGGGCCAGGTAGTCACTAGTTTCTACTACGTCCCATATGTCAATGTGACATGCATCAAAGAATGCTATCATTATTTGCTTCCAGTAATCGTAGTTCTGACCTTTGAAAAGAGGCGGTCTGTTAACGGCTTGTCCTTCGTTCTCCATGAGTGATCAGGATCGTTTTACTCCTGCAGTGTTAGATGCTCAACCCCAAGAGGCCGAGCTCTGATACCAATTGAAATAAGAAAAAGCGCACAAGAAGGAGGGGTTGAATTGTGCGTTTAAAAAACTTTTTCGAAACAAGTAGATCAGTCTGAAAAACGTTTTCAAGCGTAGGGATAGAGAGGAGAGAACACAGAAAGTTTTATACTGGTTCACTTAACCTGAGCTATGCTAGTCCCTTCACTCAAAAGGTATCTACTAACCAACCTTAGGTTACAAGTATTGTTCGTGGCCTCTTCAGGCTTTATAACGCAATCACCCTAGATTGCTTAACCCAAGTATTCTTTTACACTAAGCCTCTCTAGGCTTTCACAACACAACAAGTGTTTTTTTTGAAAAAAGGTCAACTCACGTAGTGAGGATTTCAAAGATTAAGTTCAAGATCACTTTGAGGATCTTTACAAGATTTTTGCTATCGTCCACTAGACGTTTTTATCAGAGTATTACAAAAGTCTTTATGTTCTTGTTCTTTTTCACATTCTTCGTCTTTTTCTATTCACTTCACTGTGATGCTTCTTCATTGGTGCATGTATATATATAGTCTTTAGGGAAAAGATCCGTTGTAGAAGATTTTGACTCGTTATGCAATGAGAAACGTGCAAACTATTTTTTCAGAGAAGTCAGGTATGGCAGTTTTTAGACTTGCACTAAAAAGGAAGGTGCAGGATTGCGCTGGCAGTCTGTTCTTCTGAACATTCTTCATTTGTCTTGGTAGCTTGATAAGTTGACTTGCTTTATCTATTCTGCTGCGCTTTTGCACTGAATTGATGTTGATGCTATTTAATGCTTCAAACAAATTTGAACGTTAGTTCACAGAAGTAGTAATATGTCAATTTCGAGGAAGACTTAGCATAAATCAAATTAACGTTCAAACTAAAAACTTAGCCGTTTGAATATATGATCTTGGAGGCTTGTATGAGTTTATTCATCGAACGGTCTCCTTCAGTTTGTTCAACTGGTCAGCCCTCTTTGGCGAGTCTTCTGGTCATTCTTTAACACGTCTATTGGACGGTCTTTAACACGTCTATTGGACGGTCTTCTTAGCTGTGACGGGGTTAGTCTATATGTGCAAAATCGATCATTAATAAGCTTGTTATCTTCAAAACATTGAGGGTTTAGACGCTTCTACGTCTTTGGTTCCAACAAATTCTATATCTTAAAAAGTGTCTATAAATCTCTCTATATCATTGTGTAGAGTGCTCAAAAAGAGAGAAATATGGTTTATCCAGTAAATAAAAAAAATGAGAAAGGAAACTCAAAAGATCAGCCAAGGTATTAGTACTTCTAGAGTGAGTTTGTAAGCACAATTGAGTCAATTGTGAGTTGATGCAACTGTTAAGCTATATGTTTAAGCCTGAAAAGGCTTGTGAAAGAATACTTGGACTGTGAAAACATGCAAAAAGGAGAATATTGGTATTGTGAGCTTGTAAAGGTGAAAATATTGGTTGAGAAGCCTATAGAGGATTGTGGAAATAATATTGGGCTATATGGACGTGCATAGGTGAGAATATTGTGTCTTAAATCTTGAAAAGGCTTGAGAAAGAATACTTGGGGTTGTGAGCAGCCTATAGAAGGTAAAGAAAAATGCTTGTTTTGAGCAATGTGTAAAGGCTAAAGAAGAAGATTGGTTTCACAGCTTGTAGAGGCTTAAGAAGAATACTAGAGTGAAAGCTTAGGGAGGCTTAAGGAAAAAAAATACCTATGTAGTTGGTGTGTTTCTAGTGAAAATTCTACTAGAGGTATTGCAACACCTGCTATTTCTTAATTTGTGATTTAAAAATCTTGATTAAAATAATTATAAGTGAAATATAATAATAGTTAAGAAAATTTAATAAAATAAATATGTATGATTTTATATGAGTTTTAGTAGAAATTTTCACTGAAATTGATATTGTGTTGTAGACTAACAATGTAAAATTATATTGTAAAAGTAAGAAAGCAACCAAAGGACCTATGGAATTAATTATGATTGATTTATTATTAAATTTAATTAATTTTATTACTGTAAATTAAAAATAATTTTATTTTAATCTGGTGTTTAATACTTAACAAATAAAGCTTTCAAGAAGAGGGGAAAAATATCTGAAACTTCTTAAGCTGTCCTTAATTGTCTAAATTAATTTTAAAGTGTCATCTACACTTAGAAAAAATAATTAACACACTTGTCTATTTTAATCATTTCTTAATTACTCTTTTTACACCTAATTTCCTCTTCATTAATTTAAATCCTACCTAGCCAAAAATGGTAAACAAGATTTTGAAATTTCCACTCTAAAATAGTACCCCCTCAAATGTCCACCTAGAGCACTCTAGGCTTGCATGACAAGTTGATGTTGTTGAAACTAAAGACGTATGTAGTGTCCAACCCCTTAAAATGCTTTGATAATAACAAAGGTTATTAAAAATTTATAACCAAATACTCTAAAGTATTATACTTAACTTATATGTGTTTTATAAAAGGAAACTTGTTTTTAATATGGACCATCTACACGTTTCATAAGAACTAAGTTTTTGAAAACCGTCCAATATGTTTTAAGTAAGCGTCCAATGTGCTAGTTTCAAAAGCATCCTAAAGACAGTTTTTAAAGTGTCTTTTATATGCTTATTGTCCATATCTTTTCTTGCGCTAAATGAAATGTTTTTCAAAATTGACTAAGTTTCAAAATGACCTAAGATGAACATTCCTCGTAATGACATATTTGAAATTATACTATTCTTTGTTGTCACCGAATATTCAAATTGTTTCTTCTTATCCTTATAGATAGGAATGACACATTTTCACAAAAGGATTACAAGGAGGAATTTCATGCAAAAATAGCTTTTAGCTATTATGTAGCAATGTACGATCTGACAACTTTTTCTCTCTAGTACACTAAAAGACAAAAATTGTCTCCTAAAGAAGATGTGTACAAACACACTCTCGGAGCTACACCTCAACATTGTTGTCCCCTAATTCTCAAACCAAATATTTTGGATGTTTTTACCATCCATATGGTATAGTAAAGACGTAATTCCATATGGTAACTTCTGGATGTAATGAACACTGTCTTTATTCTCTTCTATATAAATGAAGACAACTTGGGTATCATGAAGTGTATCATTTTGATATAAACTTGATAATGTTATAAGTTTCAATTATTATCATTAAAGTTACAAAAAATAGGCTATTCAAGAAGTATAGGTGAAACCAGACATATTACTGATACATTAACAGGGTAACAAACTAACAACTAATGTACTCATAAACAAGGTATCAGCTTAAAGTTACAATAAACAGAGTGTAACCATAACCGTTACACGATTAAACAGGGTCATTACATTAATAAAACTAGTAACTAAATAAAAGTCTTCCAAAATAGTTACCAAGAACCAATTATAATCATGCCAAAAAGCGACATTACCATTACCACCAAATAAGTTGCATTACAATCAACCATTACATATTTTTATATTCATCCATAATAATCAAAACATGTTACCTAGACCCTAATAAAGTCAAACTAGACACTCAAACATGTTTCCCACACCCTATAACTACCCTGTGCATAAATTCTACTTCACCAAACAAAACATGCCTCCAAACAAGGTCATTAGCCACGATACCACCACAACAACCAAGACAAATTTCCTTTCTTTCTTTCAGCAGCAAGCTTCTTCTATAGCTTAGATATCTTTTTCTTGTGTTCTTCCACTACTTTTGCAATAACTTGATGAATGTCATCCATTCCATCATCTTTTTCATTAGCTCACCTAAAATAATCATAGTGGATTTCCATCTACAAAAGTCATGAAAAAACACTAAATCAAAAAATGGGTATTTAATTCATAACTCAAAAAACCCTAAAATGCATTACCTTCTAGTTAGGGCAGCCACAAAACATCCGTCTAGGATTCCTTGCACTTTGAAAGGTTACAAGCACCTCTATATCGCAATGGTGGCATCGTGTGTTGGACAAGGCATGAGTAAGGAGAAAAATGCTTTGCACAATGACAAAGCACAGTAACAAGTATAGTGGGAAGCACCTCTCTTCGTCAACAGGCGTACGATTTCAAAATGAAAGCCTTACACAAATATTACACCACATATTATAATTATAATTAATTTTCCTTTTTTTATAACAAAAAAATCATTAAAACCGCCTGTATGCCTGCTAAGCATCTTTACCAATGAGGCAGCTCCCCATTCACTAAGTAAGCAACCACGTTAGTGGATAACAAAGGAAGATAAAGGCAGAGACTAAATGTGATAACGAACAAAATGCTTAGGGAATATAACCAGTCAAATTTTTGATTAGGGACTAAAAACAAAAATCACAAAAAGTTAAGGAATGAAAAACATATTCAATCCTAAATTTTATATAAGTTTCACCAAATTATTTGGATCAATTCTTTATTTAATGAGACCTTATAAAGTTTACTAGATAATGGAGTATGTGTTAAAAATAATATATAAAAGAATAAATATATAATTTCTTGAAAAAATAAGCTATGCATTAACACTGTAAAACTGTTTTACATTGTCATCCAATTACAAATTATCATGTATAGTAAGTTTGTTGACTTTTATAATAATTACCTTAAAAGTCATACCAACAATGATTTTTGATTGATTAACGGTGTAAAACTTTTTATACTAATAGTGCATAATCATTAAACTCTAATTTCTTTCTCAAAAATGGCAATATGTACTGATTTGAACCTTGAAAATTTATGTGTATATAATTTAGTTTTCAAATGTGTTTATTTCATGACAAATTAGAATCGCAAAATGAATCAAGGTAGTTATTTTGTAATTCCATAAAATTATCACAGATCTCATGATTCTAATTTAAAAAAATTTCTAAACATAAAAAAAAAATTAACAAATCTAATTTGAATTATAACATTCAATTATATACTCAATTCTAGAAACTAAATAGACCGGTCCATTTGACACATAGAAACGAAATTGTAATTTCAATTTCAATTCTTTCTTTTAGAATTAGAATTGGTTTAGAATTGTAACTTTTCTATCCAAATTATGCAAAGAATCAAAACGTGATAGTGGTGACATTGACGAAGTGGTGGTGGTGACGAGATTGAAGGTAGAGAGTGAGAATTACGATTTTTTTTTTTAAGATTAGCATTATGAATTAGAAAATATTAATTTCAGATATATTATAATTTTATAAAATTAGGACTTGGATTTGCAATCTCAATTTTATAATAGAGTTTAATTTTTATTTATCATTGGTATAAAGATTTTTATAACAAGTAATTAGAAATAATTTTAAATATGACTTTTAAAATAATTATAACAAAAATCAACAAACTTATTATATATAATAATTTAGGATTAGATGATAGTACTTTTAACTATAATTGTATTTAAATTAAATTTTTCTAGCCAATTCCATGTGTAAAAAAAATACTTATTAATATTACCTATATATATATATATATATATTTAAATTATGAATTTACTAACATTTATTTTTTACCAACAATTCTTTTTCTAAATAGGCTTTAGAAAATGCATGTCTCAAAATAATTTAATTTAAAGAGAAAATAGGCTATGTTGTTATCCAATCATAATCTAGCATGTGTATTAAGTTTGTTGATTTTTACAATAACTACCTTAAAAGTCATATTAATGATAATTTCTAATTAGTTGACAGTATAAAAGTTTTTACACTGATAGTTTATAACCATTAACTCTCATTTAAATATACTGGTGCTCATATCTAATATTGTTATGTATGGTAAAATCATAAATCTAGAATATAATTTATATGTTCAAAAATATTTATTTATTATAAATTATTAATTTCAAATGTATTATAATTTTATAAAATTAGGATTTGGAATTGTGATCTCAATTTTATAATAGAGTTTAATTTTTATTTATCGTTGGTATAAAGATTTTTACAATAAAAACTAATTAGAAATAATTTTAAATATGACTTTTAAAATAATTATTATAAAAATCAACAATCTTATTATATATAATAATTTAGGATTGGATGACAGTACACTTATGTTGGAATTAGAGACGTATGAAGCATCTAGTCCCTCATATTTTGAAAATAACAAACTTATTAAGTTTTAAGTCTCTGTTGTAAAAATGTTTTTCTATAGTGTCCAATGTGTGTCTTATATCAAGGTGTCCAACGCGTCGGTTTTAACGAGAGTCTAATAGAATTGTATATGAACATTGTCCAAGCATAAGTCTATCTCCAAACGACTAAGTGTTAAAGCTTGCCTATGTGTTTCTCACATGTATATCTCGAGACTAATGCTTTACCTTTTAAGAGATATAATGTTCAAATATCTAAGCATTTAATAAAAGACAGATGCATTTTAGTGTATAAGCGTAGTGTTGCAGAAAAAGGAAGTCAACTTATTAAGCTGCCAAGTCGGATAAAGAATGATCAGAAAAGCAGCCCTCCAACGCAGTTCTGCACCTTCCTTTTTAGTGCAAGAACAAAAATCACTTTTTTTGACGCTACTGAAAACTCGATACACGCACTCTCTCTTGAAGACTGAAGCTGATTTTCTTTAACGATTATTTTTTAAAACCGTATATATACTAACTCGAGAGAAGAAATTAATAGAAGTGAGCAATACTGAAAAGAACAATTATTTTCACTGGACAACTCTTAGAACATCTCTAGAAACTCTCTGTAGAGAAACTTGCCTATTGTATTCAAATTTTCATACTCTTAAATTATGAGTAGATTTCTTTGTAAACAACTGTTTTCTGTTGTGAAAGCTTGGAAGAGCTTAGTGAGAAAGTATACTTGGGTGGTTAAGTAATCTTAGTAGATTGCATTGTAAAGCCTGAAGAGACCGTGAAGAATACTTGTGTATTATAACCTAAAGTTGGTTAGTGAACACCTTCAGGATGAAGGGATTGGACATAGCTCAAGTTTGTGTGAACCAGTATAAAATCTCTCTGTTCTCGTTCTTCCCTTATCCTCTCCTTAAATGGTTTTCGAACTTGTTGTTATTTAAGTTAAACTTGAAAGTTTTTTTAAGATCACACAATTCAACCCCCCATTTTTGTGCGATTTTGCTCTTTCAACTTACACTAATATTGTATTTAAATTTCTAGCTAATTTCATGTGTAAAAAAACATTTATTAATATTACCTAAATGTATATATTTTAAAAGCTTAAATATATTTTAAGTCCTTGCAAATGTAACTCTGTCTAGTTTTAGTCCTTGCAAAATTTTTTGTTAGTTTTAGATCCTTAACATTTTCTTAGTATTCTTTTTTGGTCCTTACCATTAACTATGGTTAATTTAGTGTCGACTTAACTAGCAAAATAAATAATATTAATTAAGATAACAAAGGTAATGAAGAATATTTTAAACTAAGATAATTAGATTATTTCTAGGAGTATAATTCAATTAAGTAATATATTTATTATTTTATATAAATAAGGTACTTAGATATAATTTATTTTTAATTTTTAATATAGTGACTTTTATTATTTTTAATGTTATTCTTACTTTTCGATTTACTAATTTACTTTTAATATTGTACTTTTAAAAAAAAATTATAATTTACTTAAACACTTATAATTTATTTTTAATATATTGCTTTTGTGTTTGGAGACAAAATCACTGTTTGTGATATATTAAAAAAATAAATTATATAAAAATCATGCAAAATTAATGAATTAAAATGTAAAAATAACATTAAAGTAATATATTAAAAGTAAATTATAAGCATCTAAGTAAATTATGTTCTTTAAAAAAATTACAATGTTAAAAATAAATTAGTGGATTGAAAAGTAAGAACAATATTAAAAACAATAAAAATCATTGTTGATAATATATTAAAAATTGAAACTAAATTATAAAAGTAAAGTACATGTAATTATCTTATTTATATAAAATAATAAATATATTACTAATTTAATTACAGACCTAAAAATAATCTAATTATCTTAATTTTAAATATTTTTCATTACCTTAATTAATATTCTTTATTTTGTTAGTTATGTCAGCACTAAATTAACCCTAGTTAATGATAAGGACTAAAATAAACATTAAAAAAATGTTAAGGATCTAAAACTAACAAAAATTTTTGCAAGCACTAAAACAAAATAGAGTCATATTTATAGGGACTTAAAACATATTTAAGCCTATTTTAAATTATGAATTTATTAACATTTATTTTTTACCAACTAGTTCTTTTCCTAAATAGGCTTTAGAAAATGTATATCTCAAAATAATTTAATTTAAAAAGAAAATACGCTATGTCATCATCCAATCATAATCTAGTATGTATATTAAGTTTGTTGACTTTTATAATAACTACCTTAAAAGTTATATTAACGATAATTTCTAATTGGTTGATAATGTAAATTTTTTTACACTAATAGTTTATAGCCATTAACTATAATTTAAATATACTTAAGCTCTTATCTAATATTGTTATGTATGGTAAAATTATAAATCTAACGTATAATTTATATGTTTAAAAATATTTATTTATTATAAATTTTAGTTATATAAAAGAAACTTTTATCTTGTGCAAGTATGAAAAAAAGAAAAGAAAAATGAAAAGTAGGGGTCAATGGATTGGCATGGAATTAGTAGACAATATGTAAGTTTCATTATATCGAGATTATGATCTTCTTTGACTTTACGAAGAAGATTACCTTTCCATAATCCAAACTTTTGCAATAAAATTTCAGCATTTTTATCCTTAAAAAAATAATAATTGTAAAGCACCTTCTCTTAATCTAAACTTTTGTAATAAAATTTCATTATTTTTACCCTAACACAAAAATGAAAATTAAGGGAAAATGTATGTGAAGTATATAAATATGTTTTTTCCTTATTATGATCTTAATTAAGTTTTGAGATGTGATACAAATATAACAATTCTTACAACAACATTAATCTTTCATATTTATCTTTTTTCATTATCATGAGATGTAATAAATGATATAATAAAAGATGGACACAAAAATATATTATTGTACACATTATTGTATAAATAGCATTTTTCTTAAGTGTTTTTTTTTTATATCTTTTTTATTTTTTTGATATCTCATTTCTCTTACCTCTTGTTTGGTAAGAGGGAAATGAGTGAGAAATGAGAGAGAGAGGTGAGAAATATGTGAGAAATTATTATGTATGGTTGTTTGGTAGGAGGGAGAGGAAAGAAATTGTGAGAAAATTGAGGTGGATCCTACCACTTTTTATTTTCGTACTGAATATGCGCAGAAATGTGGAGGGAGGAACTGTATTGCCACAATTTGTGGCAATTTTTTTTTCTGGCAGGTTAAAAACTGCTTAGAAAGTGTCAATTTTTGACAATTTTTAACATTTTGTAGTAGTTTAAATTGCTACAAATACAATAGTCGACTATGAAAACTATGAACATACAATAGTCGACTATTAGTCTTGTGACTTATTTTTTTATTAATTTTTTTATTTCTCTCTTTTTTATTTTTCACCAATTTCTCTTAAACTAAACAAATTTTATTTTTACTTTTATTTCTTACTTATTTCTCTCTATTCTTCCATTCTATTTTTTATCTATTTTTTTCCTTCTTGCAAATGGACCCATAAGTTTTATCTAGGTGATTTGGCAAGAAAATTGATGAACATTTACTGGCAAGACTGTTCTGTTCTGCTCTGTTCTGCGTCGTCGTCTCCTTCAGCCCCAACTCCAGAGAGAGACGATCGGGGATTTACGTTCTGTCGATCCAATCGCAAGTCATAGAACTGAGCCAGAATGCATGGTTCGAGATCAAGAACGGGAAGAAAACCGTTGAGACTTCCTTCGCGGAAGCTTATCATTCTCTCTCTTGCCCTTTTAGCCATTTTGCCTCCCATTTTCTTCCACTTCCGCCTCCAACGCCTCCACCAGGTTCGGTTCTCCTTTCACTACTCGCTCTATGCTAAACTAAACCCTACGTTCCTCCTCGTCGAAAAACTACGCCGTTTTGATTTTCGTATGTAATAACTTCGCACGCAGATGCAACTCAGAAAGTGCCGTTGGCTCGACGATCCTCCTCTCGTGTGCGCGCACGGTGGCGATTCGTCCAAGGCTTCTCCCAACACTGTGCGCTTCTCTCTCTTTTCTCCGTCTTACGTTTTCCATTTCATGCGATAGTTGCGAATTTCAGATTCTTCTCTCTATTTTCTTTGTTTTGCATTTTTCATTTCGTGCGATGGTTGCTGGTTCCGGATTCTTCTATTTTCTTTGCTTTTGCATTTTTTTCATTTCATGCGATGGTTGCTATTTCGGATTCTTCTCTTTATTTTCTTTGTTTTGCTTTTTTCATTTCATGTGATGGTTGCTAATTTCGGATTATTCTCTCTAATTTCTTTGTTTTGCATTTTTCGTTTCATGCGATGTTCGCTAATTTCGGATTCTTCTCTCCTCGCAGATGGCGTCGTATTTCCACGCTCTTCAGTCTCGCGTGGACTGCGTGGAGATCGACGTTTCTCGTTCTTCAGACGGAGTTCTGTTTGCTCTTCATGACAGGTACTTTTGAGCTTTTGCCTTCTCAGCATCATTAATTCTATAATCTTTACTAACATTTGTTAAAATCATTTTGTATCTTAACTCAACGCATCAGGAAATTTCATGAAAATACTTACGTGGTTTTTCTCTAAGTATAAATGTGTTTGAGGCTTGTTTGTGATCCCTGGTTTAGTGTATCTAGGCTCGCTCGCCTTGATAAAACACCTTTATTAACTCAATTGGATGAAATAGTACCTTACTGTGATCCCTGGTTTATGCCGTTTTCAGTTTATATTTTTAATTTTTATTGCTTTTAGATTATGAGATCTGACTGTTGATAAAATCTTGTTGCGTGTGGAGATGGCGTTATAACCACTTTGAGATTAATTCTCACACGATGCAGGCAGGGATTTGCAGCGGTTAACTGGAAACGCTAGTTCTAAAGTCGGTTACATGAGCTCAAAAGAGGTGAGACTAGCAGATTTCATTTTGTGCGACCGTTGCTAAAGTGTTGTTGTTGGGGTTTCTGGTTTTGTTTTCCTAGAAGGTCCTGCTATCTTTTGAGCACCGAAGTTAATTACATTACTGCACTTTGCATTGTTGCAAGCTCATTTTTATAGATGAATGACTGCATTAATATGAGATTTTCATCGTAAGAGTTTAGTCGCCTACCACTCTAATCAAACTAGTTGCTGATTGGTATGAAGGGATATAAAAAACAGACACTTTAAACCTGTTTGTCAGTTTGCTCAAATGTTCAGGTCAGCAGAACCTGGTAGGATTGACATGAAGTTTTTGATTCATCATTGCCACTAGAATTGTTTTACTGACAAAGAAAGCAACCCCTCTTCATCTTCACCCTGAAAACTAAAGAAAGCAACCATTCATTTGACATAGGCCCTCAATGGTAGTTTAGTAACATTGTCATGATTCATGAATATGAAAGCTTTTTCATATACTTCCATCTGTGTATGTGCACACAGACACATGTCATCATTTGTTTCTCTCATGCACTGATTGCTACAGAACAGCTGTCAGCTTGTGGCCATGGAAATATTTGGGTTACAAGAATGTTAGATATTGAAAGAAAAACCATTTATGTGCCTTCACCCAACAACTTATGCTTTTGGGCTTGTCGATTCTTGTCTTCTTGATACTATCAAAGCCTCTATGACCTTGTGACCTAGAAGTCAATCCTTGCCACCTCCATTCTTGTCAATATAATTAAATTTCAACGCAAGGTTTGTGTGCGGTGTGCCTTTGCATTGTCCATGCTTCAAGCCCAAAGAGCTCTTGCATGAGGGGGGTGTGTTAACTGTTTGATATAAAACCATTCTTGTGCCTTCAGCCAAGGGATAGTTGGTTGACTATGATCATTTCACCCTAAAACTAGTTGATACATACATTTTAAAATCATTTTCGTTTATTATTTTTTCCCTTACTGAGAATGATTCAAGGCTTTAAAAGGAGCAACAATGACTAAGATTGTGTTCAGTTTATTTCTGTAGATAGGAGAGCTTAGTGTCTCACGTCGGTCTACCTCAAAGTTTAATGATGAAAGTATACTCACAATCCAAGATGCTCTGACGGTATGATCCCAAGATTCAGGACATGCTCTTTCTTTTCTTCCGTGTTGGTTTTCTTGAATAATTTTAGATCTATCCCTTTTACCCCATTTTGGTTTACTTGCTTTGTTTGATTATATTATTTTTCTGTTATTGTGGACAAGTATCTTTTTACATGTTTTTACTTGATTTTTCCATGTTGTATTTTTTGACTGTGGTTCGGCTGTATTTTTTTTTTCAGTTAACTGCAAATTCAGTACGACAGATAATTCTAGATGTTAAAGTTGGACCTCCATTTTATGAGAAAGAACTGGCTAAAGATGTTCTTTCTATTGTAAGTATGATACTTCTGTCCCTACTGTCCATCTACTGATGACTTTCAGTCCCTTTTTTCTTTACTGTCTGTCATGGTTACTGTATACACCTTTAGCTTGCCCTTGAGCTGACAGCCTTTTGAAAGCATGTATAAGTGGCATGATAAAAATTCCCTTGCAATTGAGCATATGGGCTTTAGTGTTTACTTTTGGGATCATATTTATTTAACCTTTTTCAATGTTAAATTTTGAAGACTTGTATTTGTTGTAGACTTCTTTCCTATAAATGTAATAGTTCAAACAGATCAGAGAATGAGAGGAGAAAATGCTGGAGTGATTTCCTTCACTCAGCATTATATTATACATATTCAAAATCTGATTACAGAGAGAAAAGAAGGAGGTACAGAGAGAGAGAGCAGAAAGTAGCTGCACCCTAGGCTAGGCTTTTCAGATATAATACAAAAAACAGCTTTTACAAGACAGATAAAGTAAAGAAGCTTCTATCTTAACAGTAATATCCTTGTGAGTGAAATACAGTATTTCCTCCTGAAGGTATTACCAAAAACTTAATACACCAAGTTTAGAACCTTACACCAAACCCCCTTATGTTTGGTTCAAGGGAAAATGTTTGTTTTTCCACTATGATGGGTTGAACTCCTCCCTTCCTCTTTGAACATTCCCTTCCCCCTGTTTCATGGATTAAAAGCAAAGCAGCGCGCATTAATTGAGCACCCCGCATGTCATGACCTCTACTCACTTCCTCATCTTTCCTTGGTATCCTAACTACAATGGATCCTCATTAGTTGTCCCAGCTTGACTTTAATCTCTTCTATATATCTTTTGGTCTTCAATGTACTGGGTCTTCTATGACTTGAGAGTAAATGGAGAAAGAAAGAAAATAATGAGGGGGTCTTATTGGTGGAACTTAGGATGAACCTTGGCACAATGGTAAGGGTGGTGCCTTGTGACCTAGATGTCAGGAGTTTAAATCCTAGAAATAGCCTCTCCAATTATGGAGCTAATGCTGTGTACATTTGCTGTCCCCAGACCCCTCTAGATTGGAGCCTCATGCAGTGGGTCACCCTTTTGGTTTTATTGGTGGAACTAGCTGATGTTGATGAACCTGTTGCTATCAACCCTAATTCTGTTAGCACTCATTTCTCTCCATCACATCTCTTCTGCCCCTGTGGCAAATGTACTTATTTTGTCTTCAAAATATTTTCTGCTTTTGCAGCCATGTAATTTCTCTGTGTCAATACAATATCTGTTTCAGGTGGAGAAGACGGAGTGCAGAAACTGCCTCATATGGGCTAAAAGTGACAATTTAGCAAGGGATGTAATTAAACTCTCATCAGAAATTACGGTAAGAAGCAGTTTATTTAGCTTAGTTTGCATGACATATTCATGTTTTGATGTCTCTATTTTACCTGTGAAAATCTTCTGTTGTCGTGTATGATATCTTTTTGTTAGGCTTCATTTCAATCTGAAATGGCAAGGGAAAAGAAATGTAATGTATTTTCCTTAACAATTGATAGCCAGGGGAACATAAGAACAAAAGATTGTACTGATTTTGGCTGTATTAACTTATACACCTAGTTACTTAGCATTGAATTTATGACTGTCGCAAGTGATTTAATATAAACAGTGAATGATGTAATTAATGCTTAATAATAAGAGAATGCTTCTGAGAGTTGCTGTAAAAGTGGTGTGCAAATAACAAAACTCTTTCTGCAAAGCATGAAAAGACCTAGGGCTAGTGTCAGATATCTATGCTGATTCAGGGTCATATGCATTCTGATAGTTTACCAATCCAACGTTTAACAAAAGTACTAGTCTACTCCTCAAATAACTTGCAGTGGGGCAGTGTAATAGTAAATGACTAGCTGAACTGGAGACGAGCATAACACAACATTGGGAGAGTTATCAAGATTTGGGCCTATTGGGTGGTAATCTTATTAAATATTTCAGTACAAATGAAGACATCACCTTAGTTAACAAAATGGAGGTTATTCTTGTTTGGAGAATGGGTAAGGAAATAAGATTTACGTTAACTGTAAGTCTTTACCTTAGCTGTGCCTAATTAATTTTTTGCATAATTGTATCTGTTAATGACAAGAAGTTATTTGCATCATTACGAAGCTGCAAGCTGGAATTGTATTATAGTGTTAATTTTACATGCATTTAATATCCACTTGAACTTCCACACAGTTCTGTCTGGGATGATGCAGGTTGGCTACATTGTTATGAGGGAACCTTCTACTGGAGCTAGGACAAATTTGTTGAGAATGAAAGGTGCTGAGGTTGTTGGTGTCTATCATCCATTGATTGATGAAAAGCTTATGAAAGTTTTGCACAGGTGGTATTTTTTATTAAATCATCTGGCAGCTTGCAGCACGAACATTACGTATTTACCATATTTAGCATTGTGGTGGACAGGAGAAACAAAAAAGTGTATGCCTGGACAGTTGATGATGTGGAATCCATGCAAAAGTTGTTGTTTGAACATGTTGATGCTATTGTTACGAGCAACCCAAGTTTTCTTCAACGCCTGATGCAAGATATCAGAACACAATGTCTTGAAGAAGGTTACTCATTAACACGCTAAAATTTGTTTCAAGAACATAACCTCTGATTTTAGAGATGCCTTTTATATTGTGATTATTAAAATGTCACCTCCATTCTTCTCTTGATTGCAAATTGACACTGAGCGGGAAAAAAAGAAGATTATCATGTAGGGCTAGGACCCTTGCCTTTAGGATTTTAATGTGTATTTAGGTATCAAAAATCATTTGTTCTTAATGCGATTTGTAAATGAAACTGCTGGCAGCATAGTGGAGGACACCAAGGTTTCTTAGCTTGAAAGTATGGATATGAAACAGATATGACACAACATAAACAGAGTGATATGGTAAATTTAAAAGAGTAAATTATACTGACATTTTCTAAGATTTTTTTCAGATTTTATATGATATCTCTTATTTTTATATCACTGTACTAACTTCTTTAATTATTTAAAAAATATTACACTGACATTTTTTATATATCACCAATTTTTTTTAGTTGTTTAAAAAATATTATATCATGTATTCTTATAAGAAATGTTGTAAACGGTTATATGCAATCTAAAAATTTTTTAAGAGGCACCAGTATAAATTTTAAAAAAAAATTATGATGCAACTATACTATGAAAGATAAAGTTAGTACAGAATTAATATAACATACAAATTTTAAAATAATTAAAATTTTAAAAAGGTGTACGAGTCATTATAAATATAATAAAATGCTATAATTTATTTAATTACTGTGGCATTACTTTTTATATTGGTTTGAATTTTAAAAATAAAGTGAAAAATTGGAAAATGTAGTTTGGAAAATTCAAAGTGTCCAACACGGACATGGTTAGTATCTAGTATTTTGAGTTGTGCTTCCTTAGGTTTTTTGTTTTTAAATTAATGAACGGGCCTAAAAGGCCTAACCAAAGACAAAATATAACGAGAGAAAACAGTGGCTGAAAGATCAACCAGCAGAGGAATGGAGAGAAAATCTGGGGATACATAAAAAATCTTTAATCCTAAATCCACCCATATTTTGCAAGAGCATCAGCAGACCCATTAACCTCTCTAAAGACGTGCACACAATGGAAAAAAGTGGTGGAAGAACTGAGATCTTTAATAGCCTGAACAAGGCCATGACAAGGATGCAAAGGATGACAAGTCTTGTTTATGAGCATAGCAGCTAACTGAGAATCAGTTTCAACAAGGTTCTTAAAACCTCTAGAAATCGCTATCTGGACGCCGTGATAGATAGGCCCAAAGTTCCGCTTTCATTATCGAACAATCTCCCAAATAACATTCAAAACCAGTGATAAAACACCCAAAGTGATCCCGGATCAAACTCCTGCAGAAGCTTCGTTAATAGAAAAAAAGGCTCCATCACAATTGATTTTAACAAAACCTTCAGGAGGAGTCTTCCAAGCAATGAATCTGTGTTGAGTGCCGTCCATAAGCTTTATATAAGGAGAATCAATGTTAACAGATTCCTGTATACTCATGGTGAACAAATTTGCCCGGTGCCATAAAGTAGCATCATTTTCCCACAATCCCTCTCCATTAAAAACTAAGTTGTTCCTTATCTTCCAAAGAAGTTGGAGAGCAACTCCGAAGGTTATATGCCAGAAACTTTAATAAAGTTGCTTATGCTTAATATTTAGAAGCAGCCATTCCTTCCACTCCGGACTCCAGAAGTACTGCTTCAAAGTAATTGGAACATGACGATCCCAAAAACTCCTGGAAAAACGACAATCCCTGAGAAGATGGATGAGGCTTTCATTGAACAAATTACAAAGAGGACACTTAGCATCAGAGGTAAGGCCCCGTAAGCTCCGCATGGTATTTGTAGCAAGAGCATCAGTGGCAGCTTTACAAAGGAAACATCTGGTTCTCTCATGCCCTGACCACTTCCAAATGTTTTCAAAAGAGGATCCTTTGAAGCATTTTGGGAGTTGTTGAGGAATTGGTAAGCTGAAGCTAGAGAGAAAACCTCTTCTTCAGAATGTTCCCAGTAAATAGAGTCCTGCATACCATCTATATTAGGTGGGATCATAGCAATAGTTTTATTGATGATCCTTTGGGGAAGCAACACATTTAGCAGGCTAATGTTCCACGTCCCATGGGGTTGATCGCATCAATAACTCTCATGTGTAATTCAGATCCTTGGATTGGGACTTTAGCCAGAGGGAGGAGCATATTCTCATTTGGGACCCAGACATCTAACCAGAACCGAGTTGTACACCCATTCCCTAACTTCCAAGAAATAGCTTTTAGAAAGATATCCCAAATCTGGCCTGTACCTCCCCAACAGTTGGAAGCATTCTTTGGGACAACAACTGTAGGAACGGTATCATTATTACAATTGTATTCGCCACGAATGATCTTCACCCAAAGCTTGTCCCTATGCACAGACATATAAGCATCATTCACATGCCTTGAGTTTCTAATTCCCAAACCACCAACAGATTTAGGAGTGCAGATCGCATCCCACTTAACAGAATGAAGGTGTTTGGTGTCATCATGATCTCCCCAGAGAAAGGACCTAGACCGTTTATCCAAATCATCACACACCATTCTAGGCAACCGGGTAGACTGCATAACGATGGTAAGGCAGAGAGAACAGATTAACCAACATTGTCCTTCCGGCAAAAGACAAGCTCTTTGCTTTCCAAGCAGTTAAACGACGATCAGCTTTTTCTAAAATAGTGTGTTTGGATGAAGAATTTTAAAATATTAAAGAATTTAAAATACTTAAAATTTGAATTATTTTAATTTAATTTTTTTTATTTATTAAATTTTTGTTTGGATAAATCTATTGATATTTCTTAAATTTTAAATTCTTAGTATAGATATGACAATTTAATTTCTATCATATGCAAAATATAATTTTTAAATATATATTTAAAAAATTTAAATTTTAATATTAAATTTTATCGAAAATAAATATTAGCTAATTTTTAAATATCTAATAGTTTAAAAATAATTTTAATAATAGATAATATTTAATAATTCAAAAATACAAATATTGATACTTTTATGTCAATATTAATAGAGGAAAGAGAAAAGACAAAGAAGAGAGAGAAGAAAGAGAGTGAAAAAAAGGAGAGGAGAGAGAAAAAAGAGAGAGGAGAGAAAAGAAGGGAAAAAAGAGACATAAAAATAAGAAAAGAAAGAGAAAGTAAGTATGAAAATTTTTACATTCTTACTTTTTAGGTGAAATTTAAAATTTTATAATTTTAAATAATTAAAATACTTTCACAAATTCCTAAAATTTTAATTTCTTACTCAATTTCCTATTTAAACAACATATTTTACTACAACATTTTAAATTCTTTTAAAAAATGAAATATCCTCTTAAAATCCCTCATTACACAAGGTAAAACTTCTCCCAGACACCTTCTCGTGATATGTGTTCACCCCCAGGTATTTATCAATATTCGAAGTAACAGAAAAACCCATCTCCTTGCTGACTTGTTCACGCACTTGTCTTCCGACATTTTTGGAGAAATAGATCCTAGTTTTCTCCCTACTGACTGATTGCCCAGAGCTTAAACAAAAGTGTTGAAGACATTTATTAATGATCCTCGCTTGCTTAATGCTCGCCTCTGCAAACAAAATAACACCATCCGTGAAGGCAAGATGGGACAAGGAGGGCCCTCTCTTTGATAGCTTCATAGGTTTCTATCGCCCATGATGAACTGCTGTTTCTATGAGTTGCGACAACCTTTCGAGGCAAAGCACAAACAGGTATGGCGATATTGGATTGCCTTGCCGGATGCCTCTCAAAGGCTTAAAAATCTCAGTAGCCTCCCCATTCCAAAGGACTCTCATCATAGAGGATGGGACGCAATGCCAAACCATATCAACAAATTTTTTTGGAGGCCCATGTCATGAAGAATGTCTCAGATAAACTCCCAAGCAAGCTTGTCGTAAGCCTTTTCCAAATCCAATTTGATTGCCATCCACCCATTTTTTCCTTTCTTGTATTTCATAGGATGGAAAACTTATTGTGCTATGATTACATTGTCCTTACTTTGTCTATTTGGAACAAAGCTACATTGCTCCGGATTCACTAGCATTTCCATAATACCTTTCAACCTCTGAGCTAAGATTTTGGTAAGGATTTTATAAGAAACATTGCATAGGCTAATAGGCCTAAATTGACTAACCTTGGTCGCATTGTCAATCTTGGGGATAAGAGCAATGAGAGTATTGTTAATCTCCTCCACCTTCTTTGCATGTCTAAAAATGTCTTTAATCAAAGTGCAAACAGTTGATCCAATAGTGTGCCATTGAGATTTATAGAAATTGTTCCTTAGCTTTTCCTTTTTCCTCCTACTAGCCTACCCCTACCACCTCACCCTTTCACCTTGTCTTGAACACATCTTGTAGCCTACCAACACCCCCAACCAGCCACCATAACCACACCCATTAGAATAAAAGATTTAAGTATGAATCTTTGTTTATTTTTTCACAAAAAAGTGGAACAGGATGGTGTTGTGGTCCTGTTGCAGTTTCGTTGCGGATGCATTACGGCAATTCCTGTGATTTTAATCCACACCGCAATTGCGGGCTGTTGCCATTATGGGTAGCTCTACCACTGCAATATTGCAGCCGCAACACTTGTTGCGGTTCGCAATTTAGAACCATGGTCCATATCTCCCACACTGGAAACAAACATAGTGGAGACCTTCATACTCCAGGTAAAGGGTGTGGTCACAAACAACAATACGACTAACAAGCGGCCTACTTAAATCCAACTCAACGCATATATGGCATATCTCCCTCTTAAGTGAATAGAAGTAAGATGGTCCACTTTAAGCATGGAACCTAAAGAATTACCAACCCTTCCCAGAAAACCGTCATCATACAACTCTATTGGAAGCCGTGGAATTCTCATCCACATAGAAATCTTTTTTTATCTTCTTAGCTTTGCTTAAGAAAAAAGGTCCCCACCTCTGAACAATGAGGTAGTGATCGGCTACCATCCAAGGCCCTTCATAGAAAGCATGGAGATAGTCTTCCTCAGTTGTAAACTGTACTAAATAAAAATCGTCAAGCATATTGATAATCTTGATAGGCCCTCCTTTTGTCCTACTCCTCATGAGTTTCTGTTCCAACACCTTAAAACTCATTTTTTTTCCAAGGAGTTTCACCACAAGAGTCTTCTTCCAAGGGGATAACCACTTTTCCAACTCTTCATCAGCAACTAGTATTACTAGACCTTGAACAAAAGGTTTTGGTTGCTCAACCTCCCCCTTATACCACTTATTTTCTGCCAGCTTTTCATCGCTATCTTCATCAGACACCATAGTAACTTCATGTTGATATCCTTTACCGTTCAACAAACTCTCCTTGTAAGAGAGTTTGTCTTAGAATGTGGGTTTGGGCTTAACTTAACCTTACAAGATCGGCTTGTAAGATGAGGATTGCCCCCCACCTATATACACTTGTTTGGCTATATCACTAGTCGAGGAATCTCCAACAATTTTTTTTCCACCTTCATATTACTCACTGGACTACTACTCGCAGCCATAGCATTTTCACCAGCATCTCTAGGCTTTACTTTCTTAGTGCTTCTGTCCAAAAGGTCCTCCTTTCGGCGAGAACGAAGAGAAGGAGGCTCGTTTCCACAGTTTGCCTTAGCTAAGCTCATACGCATGAAAGAAAGAGAAAAGACAACCTTATAGTCACAGATACCAGTTTCGTGTCTCGTGCTTCCTTAGTTCCCACAAGCTTAAGTAACAATTATCTAATGCAGCAACCATGTTACATGGACTGAAGACACGAGAAGAAAAATAGGAGGAATGGGAATTTTGGAACATGTGTTGAAGGTAAAATGTTGATCGTGATACTATCAAGGAGAAGAAAATGGTAAGGGAATAATTCTGATTGAACGGTCACCAATTTTTAGAATTTTTTTAGTCAAAACTTTTAATTTGGATGCAATCTTCATGTGTGGAAAATAGGAATGGAAATTTTGGAACTTTGATTGTGTTCACGCTAGTAAGTTAGCTCCCCAGAAACCTTTAGAGATCAAAGTGAATTTCAGAGTCTTATGAGCCTTAGCAAAGGGTAACTTGATGTGAATGGATTGGTTACACCTATTCAAATGCATCTCTTCCTTCTATTTGCGTTTGCAATCCGAAGTATGTCGGGACTGCTATTCCCACCCAATTTTTTGCTTTTTTCACTCTATATATTGTTGGTTTTTTTTTTTTTTTCTGAAAATATCCTTGATGAAATCGTGTTTTCGTTGTATAAAATACACAAGAGAAAATGCATCTATGTTGTATTAAGGGGGTGCGCTCTCCATACATAACAGAAATGCGTTTTTGTTGTGTATATTATACAATAGAGACACGTTAGCGTTTTTGTTATGTATGGAGGGCGCACCCTCTTAACACAATGAAAAAATGTTTCTGTTATGTTAATTTTAAAAAAAATATTAATTATAATATAATTTACCATTTTTAATACTAATCATATTAATTATGTTATTGATTACCATTTTTAATCGAAATCAAATTAATTACAATGCAATTTATCTTTTATAATAGTAATCAAATTAATTATGATATAATTTTAAAAAATATACGATACAAGTTGTCATTTTTAATAATAATCAAATTAATTATGATGCAATTTTTCCTTTTTAATGGTAATCAAATTAATTATGGTATACTTTTAAAAAATATACGACACAAGTTAACATAATTAATTCAATTACCATTAAAAATGGTAACTTGTTTTGTATATTTTTTAAAATTGTATTATAATTAATTTAATTACTATTAAAAAGGTATTACATCATAATTATTTTGATTATTATTAAAAATGGTAACTTGTATTGTATATTTTTAAAACTGTATCTTAATTAATTTGATTATTATTCAAAAAGGTAAATTGTATCGTAATTAATTTGATTTCAATTAAAAATGGTAATTTATATCATAATTAATATGATTAATATTAAAAAGAAGAAATTATATCATAACTAATATTTTAATTATTTTTTTTGAAAAAATTAACACAACGAAAACGCGTTTCTGTTGTGTATCAAAGTTCGTTACATAACGAAAATGCATTTTTGTTATATATCCTAGAACTATACACAACGAAAATGCGTTTTCGTTATGTATCGAACTTCGTTACACAATGAAAAAGCATTTTCGTTGTGTACAATACACAATGAAAACGTGTTTTCGTTGCGTGAATAAATTGAGGGTGGAAAGAAGAGAAAGAGAAAGAGTAAAAAGAAAGTGATGATAAAATGATAATTAGTTGCGTTTTTGTAAAAGTAAGGGGTGAAAAGAGTAAAAAAAAAAAAAAAGAGGTGGGAATTGCAACCCCAAGTATGCCTTATCTAGATTTGCAAAGAGGATCAAGGGAGCTATTACAATGGGCCTGAATATGTAAGACCCATGAAAGCCTTAAGATATGATAAGTTGTAGCTCAAAAAACTGTTGGCTACACCAATAGGTCAGCTTAGATGACCTAGGTTGGTCTGCTTGATCTAGGTTGACCTTTACATTGCTTGTTCGATATAAGGGTGAGCATGACGCAACCCATCTCACTAACCCAGTTTGGCCCAAGATTAATTTTAACGGGTTCATGTTTTAGAAATTAGACTCAATGTATTTTGAGGACAAGTTCAGGTTATGTTCTGGGTTGTCCCAACCTAATTTAGTGTCTTATATTCTTTTAAAAAGTATATTTTTTTTGAATAATTGTGTATTAATAATAAACTTTAGAGTAAATTATACTCACATCCCCTAAGTTTTTTTTTTTTTTCAAATTACATACAATACCCCTCTTTCTTTTGTCTCTACACTAACCTCCTTAATTGTTTGAAAAACATTACAGTAATACCCCTTATACATTATATTAACTCCCTTTAATTGTTTGAAAAATATTACATCATATACCTCTATAAAGGAGGTTGTTGTAAACATTAAAAAAGCATGGAGATTATGTGCAATCTGAAAAATCCTTAGGAGTGTCAATGTAATTTATTCTAAACTTTGTTGATTTAATAGACAATATTTTGTATAACATGATATTATATTTATAATGATATTATTCATTTTAAATTATATATTATAAAGTATACCTTAATTTAAATTTTATACTTTTTATTTTATGATTTAACTATACATAATGTTACAATTAATATATTATGTTATAAAGTCGAGTTGATTCAATCTTGTCCCTTATATTATTATGTCTTAATTAGGTCAGGTTCAGATTCAAATAAATGATCATATTAAAATTTTGGATTGAGAATAGATAAAAATAAACACGTCCCACTCTATCCCTTCCTCACTCACGGGTCGATTGATGTTTGTCTCCTCAATAAACCGACCTAGTGACGTGTCATCTTAGCCGACAACGTGTGATCATGGTCTGTCACATCGTCTAGTTATATGGCTGATCCATCAGTTTAAGATGACCTTGTCGCCTCGTGTATCTTTTTCTTATAATCAAATTCGCAGTTCTTATTTCAAAAAAGCAATATATCAATGAAATTTTATTTACTTTTAAACTCTTAAATATTAGAATTTAAAAAAAAAAATTTTTTTTATCCATGCAACGCGAGTATTTTATGGTCAGTAATTTTAAAAATATTAGTATAGTTTTCCTGTTTTGAAGAGAGTGTAGAAGTGGACCCCCAGCTTTTGATTTTTTGCAATCATCATGGCTGTAGAGAACCTTCCAAAAATTTGTAGGCCAGCGTAATCTTGTACCAAGGATAAAACATCTCCTTTAAAATAAGTTAGTCTTAGAATGAGAGTATATTTACTTTTAAATTTTAGTGTGTTAACATCACCATCATGCATTTTAAATAAGAGTTTAATTTTGATACAATCTTTAGTATGAAAATGTCTATATTATTAATTAACTAGAAATGATTTTAAATATAATTTTAAAAGTAATCATTACAAAAATTAATAACTTTCAATTATACAACAATCTATAATTGAATGACATTGTAAAAGAAATTAATTTACATTGTTAGTGTGTATTTGGGTGAGCATTTATAAAATTAATTTTACAAAATTGATTTTAGTTAAAATTGATTTTGGATTGAAGTAACTTATGATTAGATATTTTTATTTTAAAAGCAAGTTAGTGGCAAAATTTATTATAATTTTTTTTATTAAACGCAAAAACTACCTAAATTGCTTCATCTAAAAATTAATTTTGGATGTAAAATCAATTTCTCAACGTGAGATTAAACATGTGATTATTTGTCTAAAATCACGTTAGTATTTAAACATAATTTTAGATGAATCCAATGTATTTCAATTAATTTCTTAAATCAATTCAACGATTGATATTATTCATAGTTGATATTATTCATACTTTCTTCGTTTAGAAATATCCTTGCATTGGAAGGGAGCTCAAGTGAGTCAGGTATTTTCAGTTGATGACTGCTCATGACAATTAACAATCATCAAAATTGAAATGTCTTGATGTCCATAGGGATGGCAAAAATGCCGTGGGTATCCATAAGGTGAGACAGAAGCAGTAAAGAACTGACCTTTGTCCATGGATTGATACTCATCCTACTTGATGATTAGTAGTATAGGCTGTTGGTTGAGCCCAAGGTTTTAAAAATCGCCCCTGAATGGGCATATCATCCGCAACATACCAGTAACGGAGCGAGGCGATACCGTTACAGACTGAAATCATGGTGTGGTTGAAAATCGCAAAAAATGGTCGCAACGTAATGGTGTTGCGGCCGCAAAAAACTTCACAAAATGTTGTTTTAGAAAAAGAGACGATTTTTACCCAAAAATCTAGTTGGAAACCAACAATGCACAGAGATGAATCCAAACAAAAAAGAATCAAAAAACAGTGCAAAAAGTATCAAACTTTTCATAGATTCAACTCAAAAACTTGCTTTTTCAGACATCGGAAGAATCATTCTGTCTAATCACAAATAATCAAACGAAATAACAAGGAGAAGGTCTATGAACATGGAACAAAATGAATCAAAAATTAAAACTTGAACTTGAAAAATAGTGTTGAAACTCTTTGCAATTGCAAGCCTCCATTGTTTGCCCTTCACGCCTTCGCCACACTCGAAGTCGTCGCCATCCGCCATAGTTGTCGATCTCCGTTATTATCATCGGCTTCCACAATTCCACCATAATCGCTTTCGCTATCTAGTCCTCTCTTCTCTGTTCTGGTAAGCCATTTTCCCTTAAAAGATGTTTTCTTGTGTATAAATTTTAAGAAGAAAGGATAAATGGTAGAGAGAAAAGTGGGAACGTGAAAATTGAGGCAGGAACAGGAAGAGGAGTCGAGAAAATGAGAAAGGATACGAACGAGAGAGAGAAGTGAGTCCGATTAAATGCAAAAAAATGGGGGTTTTATTTTAAAGTTAAATTAAAACCAAAATTAAAAATCTGAAAGTGGGAAAGTGCATGGGTTCAGTGGGAAATTGAAAATAAAAGTGGGAAATGAAAATATGGGTGAGATTTGTTTGAGTGGGTAAGGAATTACATGACTGGTAACGTGAAAAATTAGTGGAAATTAGGAATTCAATAATTGGGTATCAAATTGATGAATTTGGTGAGAAATTAGTGGGAAAATTTGCTTAATTAGATGGGGAATTGATTAATAGGGTGAGAAATGGAAATTATTAAGAATAATTGATTGGGCATTTAGGTTGTATAATTTTAATTAAGGTTTAAAATTAAATTAAAGATCAAAATTATTTTAGTTTAAAATAAATTTAAATTATAATTTAAAGCTGAAATTAAAATGAGTTAAAGAGATATAAAATAGAAAATAAGTATATTTATCTAACATATAAGAAAGAAAATATATAATAAATTTTACAATCTTTTCTTCTGAATTGTAAAATTAATTTCTCTTTTTCTCAATTATATTTTAAGAAAGTTAAATAAAATCTATTTTTCACATAGTAATTATATTTTTTCACACGGTATATTTTATAAATTGTTGTAGATTTCTTGATCAATTTTTTTTTTTCACATTAGAGAACAAGAATGACAATAAAAATATGAAGTTGGGGTTATTAGTGAGTTAGGGTGGGACGTGAGAAGTGGGGAAAAATTGTGAGGGAGTAAATTGTGTTATTTATTTTGCTTCTAATTAGTGTATGATTCACAATTAGTTATTAAGTGTAAAATATGTCTTTTAATGCTAATGAGTACCTTTTAATGTTTAATGAATGTCTTTTAATAATAATTTAAAACTAAAATTAAAATGAATTAAAGAAAAATAAAGATGGATAAACTCAGCTAATATATCTAGCCTATAAAATGAATTATTATAGATGACTTTAAATTATATTATATATAGCTAATAGCTTATATAATTTATGTTTATTTTGTAATTTAAAAATATGTTAATTTTATTGTAGGTTGGTTGAGCAATGTCTTCAGGAAAACAATTTCCAACTGGTAGAGCGGAAGGTGCTTCAAGAAATGACATTGGCTAGCATTTTGGAACACTTGTGCCGGGTAAAAGTAGAAACATTATATCCTGCAAATTTTGTGGGAAAGTGATATCTGGTGGAATTACTAGGTTAAAGGAACATGTTGCACACATCCAAGGAGAAGTTAAGGGGTGTGGTAGTGACACAACTTTTGATAGAGAAAATATGATGAAGCTTTTACGTGACAATAAAGCAAAGAAAAAAGATCTTAAGAAGAGAAAAGAAGAATTTATGTCAAGTTTAAGAGTGGATGAAGATGAAATTCAAGGTTTCATTGATGGAGATAGAGGTATGAGACAAGCTACATAGGAGAGCATAATTTCACATAGACAATGGGAAGACAGGCAAAGATCTAGACAAAAAACTAGAAGGTTAGAATCTGTATATGAAAGTGGAGGCAACTCATGTGTAGGTGGTCGTAGTGGAGCTTCTTATCAACGTCAACAAAGTGATGCTGAATTGAGATTAAGGGTTGTAGATGTCGACTTGGCTATAAGTGAAAGTATGAAGCAACCAAAAATTAGTGGGAGAAAGATGAAAATTCTTAGAAAAAAGTTGGTGGAAGCAGTGTCCAAGTTGATAATATATGAGCATTTTCCTATGAACTTAGCAAATTCTCCATGGCTATACAATTTGCTAACTGTAGCTATAGAGTTAGGTCCAGGTATTAATTGCCCTACTCTTTATGAGATTTCAAAGGTATACTTGGAAGAAGAATACAAGGCTATGCAAAGTTGGATAAATGAACTTAAACCAACATGGAAAGAAAAAAGGGTAACCATAATGTGTGATGGCTAGATAAATAGCATAAATCACATGCATATTATGAATTTTCTCATGTATTGTAGCAAAGGAATAGTGTTTTTAAAATTTGTTAATGCCTCTGATATTGCTAGTAGAAACACTAATTATTACTTAAAATTGCTTGATCAAGTTGTTGAAGAAGAGGGAGAAGAATATGTTATTCAAGTGGTTATTGATAATGAGAAAGAATTAAAAGCTGCTGGTTTGAAATTGTTGGAAAAAAGACCTCATCTTTATTGGTCTCCATGTGCAGCTCATTGCTTGGATTTGTGCTTGGAAGATATTGGGAAAAATTTCAATGTCCAAAAAGTACTTGATGATGCTAAAAAAGTTACTTTGTTTATCTACAACTACATTTGGACTGTAAATCTCATGAAAAAGTATACTGATGGCAAGGAAATTATTTGCCCAGCAATCACACGTTTTGCAACACAATATTTGCAGGTTGAATCAATTGTTAAGCACAAATAAGCTTTGAGAAATATGTTTGATTCAGAGGAATTTAATAATTCCAAGTGGGGAAAGGAGAAACCAGGACCTGTATTCGAAGCCAAAAAGATTGTTATGAGTAAGATTTTTGGCATAAGGCTAATGATATAATAAAGGTATTTGAACCAATTGTCAAGGTTTTGAAATTGGTGGATGGTGATGAAAAACCAACAATGGGCTTTGTTTATGAAGCAATTGATAGAGCTAATCAAGCCATTGAAAAGAATTGTTGTTACCACACCCATTATAATAATATCATTGACAAAAGATGGTTTTTCATGTATTCTGACTTGCACGTAGCAGGTACATGTTAACATTATTTTTTAATTTAATTTTATTTGAAACATTTATATTTGATTTTGGAAAACTAACTTCTTTTTTTTACTTTCAAGGTTATTATCTTAATCCCCAATTTCAATTTGGAGTTGTGCATGGAAGCGATGTAGCCAAGGAAACCATGGATGGAACTACAAAAATAATAAGCAGATTGGAACCAGATATTAATAAGCAAATAAGAGCTTTCAATCAAGTGAGTAACTAGTAAATAGTATATTGCATTTAAATTTAGGAATAAGAATGTTAAGATAAAGGACGAATTTATGACCCTCGCTTAGTTTTGATAATAACAAACAGTCTTATGATCAATCGCCTGATCACTCGCTACTATTGCATGTTTTTACTATCGTCTCTTCACACATTTTGATAAAGGTTCATAACAACTAACTCTTTCAGATGATACATATTGATATTCTAGCTCTGTAGTTTTTGAAAAAACGTGCATCCTCTTGAAAAAGAAGACGTCTACGTACCTATCTCTGATAAAAGTTTAACTTTAAGCATAAAAGGAGGAATTTGTGTATAGATGTCAGTACGAAAAGCAAATATGTCTACTGCAACAAAATTGAGTACGAGAAAGGCTATATAAGCAGATTGCTTTATCTTATCAAAGTGACCAATTGGTGAAAAGCATTAAATGTTACATTTAATGCTTCAACGACTAATTTCTTTACTAGACGAAGGATGTTTGTAAAAGCTCTCACAACGGACACTTTGGGAGAACTCTATAAATAGAAGAGAAGACCTTAGTCATAATAGCGGAACTCTTAGCAAATATTCTTTTCTCTCAATTTGTAATCTTAAACAACTTCTGTGCGTAACACTTTCCTGAACTTCATTGTATATTCGTCAGATAAGACGCTAGCTTAGTGTGATAACTTACCCTCAACCATTTCTTTGTGAAATTGGTGGAAGCCTGAAAAGGCTTTGAATCAAAAAATACTTGTGTATTTGCTTAGAGAGGCAAGTGAAAGCCTGCTTGGGTTGAGCCTAAAGAGACTTGGATAAAAGAATACTTGTAACTTGTTTAAGTTATAGTGGGACTTGGTTGGTTACCAAGAACTGGACGTAGTCTTTGGGGTGAGACGAACCAATATAAATCTGTGTTTCTTTTGCTTATAGCTTCTCTTTGTTTTTACAAATATCTTTTAAAAGTCTTTATCTTTTGTCCTTCAGACGAAATGCTTTTTGAAAATGTTTTGCGAAAATTTTTAATAACAGAATTCAACCCCCTTTCTTGTGTTATTCTTGTGTTTTACAAAAGAACTTTATTAAAGACTTATTTAGTATATTGGTGCTTGTAGTTGTTAGTTTTTCGAGGGAAAAGATAGACATTTGGAATGACATAAGCTCAAAGAGCATGGTCTCAAATGAATCCTGGTAAGATCTTATAACTTTAACTTTTGTTAAATACTTTTATACTAATAATTTATTATTATTTACTTAATCAGTTGAATGGTGGTTTGTATTTAGATCTTGTGCTCTTGAACTTCAAAGTATAGCTGTAAAAGTTCTCAGTCAAACAACTTCAGCTTCAAATTGTGAGACAAATTGGAGTACATTTAGTTATATACATACAAAGACAAGAAATAGATTGAAGTATCAAAAATTACAAAAACTTGTCTTTACATTTTACAACATGATGTTGAAGATGAGACACATTATGAGAAAAAGTCAAGAGGAGATTGAAGATGGCTTCAATTCTATTAATCTTGATCATATATTTCAAGAAGAAGATCCTTTATCACCATGGCTTGAGGAAAGAGAGGGACCATTGTTATAGGGGGCCCAAAACTCAGAATGGCTCCCTATTGATTCTGTTGATGATAATGAAGAAGTAGTTGGTGGAAATGATTTAGATCCAAGTCAAACACCTAGTCAAGGGGGTGATGGTGGTTTAAGTCCACCCAGCAATAATAAAAGTAGTGGTAATAGTGGTGGTGGTAATATAGAACGAAGTCAAGGAAGAGGTGAAGGGTCATTTCATTCTATCCAAGAAGAACCATACGTAAGGCGTGATCAAAATCTTGTGCTTCATATAACACATGATAGAATGGATGAAGATCTTTCTAGTGATGTAATTGGTGGTAGTAGAGGGAGGGATCGAGCTAAACATGGAAAAAGAAGAAGGCGTGAAAAGGCTACATTGGATGATTCTTCCTCATCTAGTGTATCACAATCCTTTGGTGATTTTGGTATTGTTGCATTAGTTGAAGGTACAAAAGAAAACTATCCACCATACTATTAGCATCCTCCTTACATGTCACATGGCTATTATCCATATATGCCGAACCCATCATATTACCAATCTTCCATGAATTACTAAGACTCTTATAATTCATCATCAACTTTTTCCTATGACCAACAACAAATGGAACCAAGAAGCTTTAGATTCTTTGATTATGTCTTTGGAGGAATAGGATATAAAGATGATCAAAGTGATAGTGGAGGTTATGATCCAACACGTCGTTCTACCATGTGGTGACTAGTGAGGTAATTCTTTTGCATAAATTATATATAATAGTTATTTTTTTATGATAAATACTTGAGGTTTGATTATGTTTTGGGGGAACAGGATGATGGTCAAAAAGTGGAGGGTATGATCATGGATGTTGTCTACAATCCGGTGCTCGAAAATAATGAATTTGCAGAAACTTTTTATATGTAATGGTAGTTTTATGTTGAGGACTTTAGACAAATAATTTATATATGAATTTTATTTATTTGTATGAGTAGCTATTAATTTATTTATGTTGTTGAGACACTCAAACATGTATGAATTTGTTAAATATATTAGTAGTTACTAATTTAGTCTTATTTTAATATTTTTTAATTAGTTTTTTACTTTGGATATTTCATAATGATGAAAAAAATATTAATTATTGGCTATTATGGATTATATAATGATACAAAATATTTTAATATAGTTTTGTGTTGAGTTGCGAGGCATTCACGCCGCAACGACCGCAATCCGTATTGTAGGATCTGCAATACCTGTAACTGCAAAAACCTTAACGCGATCGCGACTGCGATTTAAAACCTTAGTTGAGCCCAACCAACAGCAAACATTTTTAACAGTATTTTCATTGAATATCTTGTCTACACTCTTAACTTGAAGAAGAGATGTGAGGGAAGTGTATGGTGTTTTAATATGTTTGCTATTGCCTAGCCTTTCCTTGGCAGTGGCAGAGCATGAACTGTAATAATACTTTAGCAACTCAATTACAAACTTCAATAGTATAATGATTTATCTAAATATTCCTAATAGGTGTATGAACTTATAGATTAATTCTAAATAACATGGCTTTTACTTGGAAAACCGCCATGCATAGGCCAACTTACAAATAACTGAGTATAATGTTTGTGAAAGAAATACATTAATTAATTCACTTTAATATATGGTAGAAAGTATGTTCTTGAATCTGCATACACATTTTAGCATACTTGATTCAATAATACTTTATTCATCAACTATCACTTTTTCTTCATCAAGTTCTGAATGAAAATACAGAAAATAGAATTTCTGAAATGAGACATTATCTTCCTGAAGTCAAGTACATGGTTAACAACACAATATTTCAATTACTAACATTTAGCACTCATAACACAAAAGCAAAGGTAACACATAACACAAATCACTTTTAAAGTAAATTAGAAATTGGATTCAAATGAAAATGGAATTGGTTTAAGACGAAGTGGCACTTTCTTGGATGTAATGAGGCCATATGTTTCACTCATGTCTATGTCTTGTCCAGATGTGTCAGTTGCAGGCAGCTTCCAATTGAACCAATAAAGAAGGTTGGCCAGAACATACTCAACAGAAACAAGCCCAAATGTCATTCCAGGGCATGCCCTTCTCCCAAAACCAAATGGAATGAATTGTAAGTCTTGGCCTTTAAAATGAACCTGGCTGTTATCATGTCTCTCTGGAATAAACTCTTCAGGCCTTTCCCAAAGTTCCGGGTCCCTCTGAACTGCCCATGCATTGACATATACCAATGTTTTTGCTGGAATATCGTAGCCTCTGAGTTTCACATGAGATGATGTCTCTCTAGGACCCAAGAGAGGAGCAGGTGGATGTAACCTTAGAGTTTCTTTGATTACACATTTCATGTAGTCCATTTGGTTGATTTCATTTTCCTCTACTTTCGATTTATGCCCTACAAATTTTCTCACCTCTTCCTGGGCTTTCTTCAATTTCATTGGATTTTTCATGAGCTCTGCAATAGCCCATTCTAGTGCTGATGCGGTTGTATCACTTCCTGCTACAAACATGTCCTGAAATTATAAAAATAACAAAATAATTCTGAGCTCCACCATTTGTTTGGGATACAAAAATTCCATGTGTTTCTCAATTTGAGGCTAATTTGTATTAGACTGTCCTGAATTAGTTAGCAATCTCCAACCATAAACCTTATCGAAGGCTCATTATTTTCATATATTTCCATTATTTTCATGCGTAATTTGGTCTAACGTGACAACATAATATTGCTTTGATCTCTCAAGATGCACATCTATAAATTAGTCCTTAAAAGTGACAACTTAGTATTGAGTTTACCCTGTCAAATTGTCAACTTGTAAATAATTTCATCCCTTGAAGGACTAATTTGTATGGGCAAAACGTTTCAAGACTAACGCAATACAAATTACCACTTCCATTGACCAAATTGTATATTAACTCAAGAGTAAACTATACTGACACTTTGTCAGGTTTCATCAATTTTTTTTTTATATCCTTTTATTTTTTATCCCTACAATAACTCCTCTCAATTGTTTGGAATACATTACATTGATATCTCTTATATATTATACCGACACCCCTATTACCCAAAGACCATATTATATGGTGTACCTCTACAAGAGGGTTGCTCTAAAATTTAAAAAATGGGAGGAGTCATGTGCAATCTCAAGAAACCTCAGGAAGATGTGACTATACTAATTGTGGCTTGGATATTTGTCGTGTCTGAGTAAGTCAGTCTGTTAAAATGTTTGAATAGAAAAATGAAAGCAATAGAAGAGAAAAAGAGGGAAACCAATAGAATTGATTTGATGTTGTTGTTGCTGAGCTCAGAGTCAGGCATGCCATCCTTCTGAAGTTGGATGAGGATATCCACAAAATCTTTCTCAGTGGAGCAGTGGTCAGCTTCCTTCTGCATCTTCTTATGCTCTGCTATTACCTGATCAAATAAGGAATCCAAGGCTCCAAAAGTGGCCTTGAATTCTTGAATTTGGCCAGTTAGATAATCAACCCAACCCAACAAAGGAAAGAGATCCCCCACTGTGACAACTGCTAGTTGAATCATCACCCTCCTTGCAAGCACTTTGATCCTGCTGCAACGATCTTCTGTAATGTACTTGTGTCCAAGAGCACATTTACAGATGATGCTGTTTGCTGTTTCAATAAGCAACTCACTTAGATTCACAGAGGATGAATCACTCAAACTTGCTTCACGTATTTTGTTAACCAATTCTGCAGTCTCTTCTTCTCTTATCAGTTTAAAAGACTGCACCCTTTTGGGGCTCAGAAGTTCAAGGACACATATTTTTCTTTTCTGTTTCCAGCTTTCACCATAGGATGCAAAACCAATGTCATTACATCCATAGAGTAAGTTTTTTGCTGCTGCGATTTTGGGTCGGTTTGAGAAAGTTATGTCATGAGTTTTCAGGATTTCCCCGACCACATCTGCAGATGAAACCACCAGAGCTTGAGTCTGCCCCAACTGTAACATCATCAGAGAGCCATGCTTTTGTGAGAGGGCTCTAAAAGAACGGTATGGCAATGTGCCTAGCTGATGAAGATTGCCTATGATTGGTAGCTTTTTTGGGGATGGAGGCAGATTGAAACTGGGTTTGATTTTGGCTCTTCTTGCTAGCTTCAACACAACAATAGCAAGAAGAAAGCAGAAAAGATATTGGTGAGAAGTAGAAGAAAAGAAAGTTGTTTTAAGTTGCTCATGTGGCCATTGTATACAAGCCATTCTGTATCTAACCACACCCGGCTAGGACACACACACACACACTTACACTATAACATATATAGGCACAGCCATCGTCATGGCTCATGGTTTATTTTTGTTCATTGTCTCTTCTTAATATGATCCGTACAAGTCATAAAAGCAAAAGTTAGATACAATAATGTTGTTTGTACAATAATGTTGTTTGTACAATAATAATGTTAATGGAAAATTAATTTTCACACCCCATTTGTGACCAGTGAAATGATGAGAAAAGAAGAAATAGAAAGAAGAGAAAGGTAGGCATAAAAGTTAGGATATGGAAAAATCAAACTTTATATTATATTATGTTTAGAGTTTAATGGCTATATATTGTCCGTGTAAAATGTTTTACACTGTCAACCAATTAAAAATTACCATTAATATGACTTTTAATATAATTATTATAAAGAGAAAATAAGCTATGTATTGACAGTGTAAAGCAGTTTTATACTGTCATCCGTGTATGGTAAGTATGTTGACTTTTACAATAATTATCTTAAAAGTCAAACTAATGGGTGATTTCTAATTGGTTGACAGTATAAAACATTTTACATTGACAGTGTATAGCCATTAAACTTTATTGTAAAAGTCAACACACTTATTATAAACGGTGGTTTGTAATTGAATGTCAATATAAAACTGTTTTACACTATTAACGTATAGTTTATTTTCTCTTATGTTTATACAGCTTTCTTTTTAGTAGTAAAATAAGAGATGAAATGATGCTAATAGCGTTATTCCAAAAAGTATATAATTTTTTTAATGTCTTAAATATGATTTTGGTCATTATAAAAATATGACTAAATTACACTGTTCTTTCACATGGGATGTTTAAATTGTACTACTATTCTCTCTATTTTTAAAAGTTATATTCTCATTTCCTAATAAATGAATATGCTTTACACTTAAGTCTATTTTAATATAAATTAACAAACCTTCTAAAAGAACGGTATGGCAATGTGCCTTTCTGGTGAAGATTGCCGATGATTGGTAGCTTTTTTGGGGATGGAGGCAGATTGAAACTGGGTTTGATTTTGGCTCTTCTTGCTAGCTTCAACACAACAATAACAAGAAGAAAGCAGAAAAGATATTGGTGAGAAGTAGAAGAAAATAAAGCTGTTTCAAATTGTTCTTGTGGCCATTGTAAAGAAGTCATTCTTTATCTAATCACACACTCGGCTAACAAACACCATAACATATATATAGGCATAGTCATCGTCATGGTATACCTTTGTTTGTTGTCTCTTCTTAATATGATATGTACAACTTACAAGTCCTAAAAGCATACGTTAGATACAATAATGTTAGGGTAAAATACTATTTTAGTCCCTGAAAGTGTATGTCACTGCCTTATTGATCCCTAAAAACAATAAAATTCAAAAAAGTCCTTGAAAGTATAAAACATTACTCACGTTAGTCCCCAACCATTAGTTGGGCTCTGTTAAAGCTAACATCTCTGCCTACATGGAACATTATCTATGTGCGTGGCATCTCTCTTTGTACATGTGTGATGGCATATCATTGTACACTCAGATGGACTAAAGTGATATAAACTTTTTTTTTCTACTTTTTACTGAATTTCAAATTTCACATTTGAAAGCCCCTTTTGTCTTCATCTTTTCACCCTTTTCCTCTACCCTTTCCATTCTTTCCCTGCGCATAGTGACGAATGAAGGAGAACCTTGACGGCTTCCATACCCTAGCTTGACGAATGTCTGTGTAAGATTGGTTTAAAGAGGAAAGCACAACATTAGTGGTTGAAGGCATGGTTATCAAAATCGCGTTCCTACTCGTAAACTTGGATGTTTTTACTAGTTTTCTTTGACGGAGCTGTTTAACTTGCAACCAAACTTGTTTTTGAGCAAGCTAGTGTAAGCTTGAGCAAGCTTGTTAGGGATTGCACAGAATCGTGATTGTGCTCGCGATTTGGCGAGCTCACTTGGGCGAAATAAGTTTGCCGAAAATGACGTTGTGAAAGGGCGTTTAGGGTCTCGATTTCATCCCAGAACAAATTTAGAGTTCTGTTCTTCGTCGAAGCAGCTTGGTCTCATCTTCTCTCTCGTGATTTGCTTTCTCCTTGCTTGACCATTTTCGCCATTCTCGTGACTCTACTCTGTTCTTCCTTGCCCTAGCAGAGCATGATTTTGCTCTCCATTGCTGGCATTGAAGGTCTGTATTTTCAAACTTATATTTTCCTCCTTTTCTCTTTCAATTTGTATGTTGATTGGGTTATTTTTCTATTTTGTTTCTCTCCAAACTGACAAGTAACAATAAGTCACCAATAGCCAGCAACAACTTCTTTCTTGTTTGGTCTTTATTTCTCTGTGCTGTGTAAGAACTAGCTACAAACTAAGGTATTTTCTTTTTCAATCTTGACTGAACTGTAACTCTGATTCTGCTCCTATATATTTGGGATTTGAGAGCACGAAAATTGTGTATGTATATACAATGATTAAACAGTTTCCTCTTCATATTTCTTCCTTCAATTTATGTGTATATACACTGATTTGGGAGCATGGTGCCAAACTGCTAATTGGAAAATAATGTTGATATACTTTGATTTAGGATATTAGAATTGTGTTGGACTATTATGATGTGATTACTGATTTTAGTTAATAGTATTTGTTAGATAATATATTTAGGACTCGATCAAATTCATCTAGTGATGCAGCTGCCTCCTTTATAGCTAAAAGAAGCAAAAATGCTCCAGGAAATAAGTCAGATATTGGCTGAAACATGGAACAGATGTTCAAGGCAATGGTAGAAAAGTCAAATGTAACTATTGCTCCAAGATTGTCAGCGGAGGAATTTTTAGATTCAAGCATCATCTTGCTGGAACTAAAGAGGATTTGAAGCCTTGTGCTACGGTGCCAAAAGAAATTAAAATTCTAATGATGAAAATTATTGCAGAGGCCAAAGAGGCATCATTAAAGAAAAGAAGATTGAATAGTATTGATGAAGATGAAGATCAAAGTGTGGGGGTGGAGACAATTAGCTCTCAAAGACAAGGCATGTTTGCTTCCAAAGGAAAAGGAAAAGTTGCTAGTGGTGGGGGAGTTCAAGCAACTATAAATCAAATGATGGAAAAAACCTACAAAGAGGATGTTGATAGTCAAGTTGTTGAATTTTTTTACACAAGTGTTATTCCATTTAATGCTATTAGAAATTCAGCGTTTGCAAAAATGTGTGAGATGATTGGAAAATATGGAGTTGGTTATAAACCTCCATCTTATCATGATGTTAAAGAGAAGCTCTTGAAACAAGCAGTGGAGAAAACTTATGTAACACTTGAAAAGTATAGGAGGAGTGGAAGAGAACAGGTTGCTCAATCATGTCTGATAGATGGATAGATAAAAAAAGACATTCCATTTGTAACTTTTTGGTGAATAATCCAAGGGGGACAGTATTTCTGTATTCATTGGATACCTCAGACATCTCAAAAACAGTTGACAAAGTTTTTAAGATGTTGGATGATGCTGTCACATTTGTTGGAGAAGAGAATGTAGTTCAAGTGGATGCTGATAATGCTGCAAATTTCAAAGTAGCAAGAGGATTGTTGATGCAAAAACAGGAGCACTTGTATTGGACCCCATGTGCTGCCCATTGCATTGATTTGATATTTGAGAATTTTGAGAAGCATCTGAAGGTTCATCAAGTTACTATTAAAAAGGGAAGAAGGATCACCACCTACATATATGGTAGGTCAATGCTCATTAGCATGCTAAAGAAGTTCACAAAAGGGAGAGACTTGATTAGGCCTAGTATGACTAGATTTGCCACGGCTTACATGACTTTAGCTTGTCTCTATGAAATGAAAGCATCATTGATGAACATGTTTAGCTTTGAAGAGTGGAACAGAAGCAAGTTTGGAACTTCACAAGAGGGAAGAAAAGTAGAAAATGTAGTTTTAGATAGTCGGTTTTGGAAGAATGTAACCATATGCCTCAAAGCTACTACCCTTCTTATGGTGGTCCTTCAATTGGTGGATTCGAACGTAAAACCTGCCATGGGTTTCATATATGAAGAGGTGGATTGTGCAAAAGAAAAGATTAAATGCAACTTTAATAATATTAAGAAAAGGTAAAATTTCCAAACTTTATCTCTCATTTAAAATTTAATTGTTTGTGTAACTATTTCTAATACAACATATTTGGTATTTGTGTAGCCATGAACTGATTTGGAAAATTATTGATGAGCGGTGGGATAACCAGCTTCATAGGCCTTTGCATGCAGCTGCATATTATCTTAATCCCTAGCTGCATTATGAGCGTAATTTTAAAAATGATGATTTTGAGGTGAAAGAAGGGTTGTATTTGTGCATGAAAAGATTGTTCTAGGATCTTACAGAAAGGAATAAAATTTGTGTGCAGCTTATTGAGTTTCGTTATGCTAGAAGGCTTTTTTCTATGGATAGGGGAAACGCCTATAGGAAGGCTATGCTTCTTGTAGAATGGTGGGAGATGTTTGAGGATGAATGTCCAGAGTTGAAGAAGTTTGCTATTTGTGTTCTGAGCTTAACTTGTAGCTCTTCTGGGTGTGAGCGTAATTAGAGTTCATTTGAAATGGTGATTGAAGTTTATAACTTTATTTGTAGTTTTTAATTTTCTTTGTTTAGTTTAGATAATCATATAATTTTGTTTTTTGTTATTTTCTAATTAATTCTAGGTTCATACAAAGAGAAGAAACCGCTTGCATCAGAAGAAGATGAGTGATTTGGTTTATGTCATGTATAACTTGAAGTTGAAAAGTAGACAAATAAGAAAAATTGTTGCTCTTCCATTTGATGACATTCAATCTGATGATGAGTGGATAACGGAAGAGGGAGATAATGTTGATGAAGAAAATGTTAAACTTGAACAATCTCAAGGTAAAGGTGATGGGAGCAATGTTGAATTAGTTGGAGGAAGTTCAAGTAATCCTACTTTAGATGTATTGGATCTTGCTAATTTGGCTTTTGATGATGATGTTATTGGTGAACATTTTTCATCTGAGGAAGAGCTTGATGGTGATGGAAGAGATGATGATGGGATCTTGGAGCAAATGATATTTTTAGAAGATTGAACATGGATATTTGAAGACATTAATCTTCTTTTTAGTTTTTAAATGTTATCATTTTAACTTTTTAAGAACTTATGTTTTGTATGATATGAAGTATGAACATATGTTTTATATGGTGTAGTTTAAACTTATCTAGTAGTAATGTACTACTAGACTTGTTATTTATTATTGTGGTTTACTATTTTGCTTTATTATAGGGTTGAAATGTTGAATTATTATGTTATATATACATATTTTAATATTTTTTTATATTAAGTAAACTCTTACAAGTTTACGAGTCAAGTTTACGGAGCCCTCACGAGTTTACGTAAACTCTCGAGTTTGACAACCATGGTTGAAGGATGACAGATACCGTTTAAACCCTTATTCAAATTTTTTTGGTTAGTTCATAAACGAAGGTCTCTATGTAGTCTTTGTGTTGCATAATTTTGTTTTCGATGTGTTTTTTGTTCTGGGCTTTTTTATTACAAATAAGTTTTTTTTTTCATTTGTGATTTTGTTCTCAATTTTGATGGGTTGTGTTTGTTTTTGAGTGTGGTTCAATTTCTTTTTGAAAATTATGTGAAAAATGGTTAATTTGTGACTAGAAGCTGCAAGATGCCATTCTTGATTAACTTTTATTCTACACCATAAGGGTAAGTTCATACAAATTAAGAGTGGGTTATTAGAGTATGTGGATGGTGAAATTTGTGTGTGGGAAGATATGGACACAAATTATATGAACATCTTTGTTGTTCATGATTTATGCAAAACATGCAGAGGTTATAAGAGGTTTGAACATGTTTTCTTTGTAGTCCTTAGAAGAGGAATGGACCATGGTTTGCATCTATTGGAGAATGATAATGATATCCTGGATGTGTGCATCATAGCCTATGTCCATCTTGACAAAGACGTACACATCTACTTTGAGCATGTTCTGGATAAGGAGCCAAAGATTTTTCATTGTGGTCCTTAATGCGTGGGTGAGTGTAAAAGGGTGAATATAGAGGGTGAGGCAAGTTTGAATGAAGAACAAGTTGGTGTTGATGATAGGGTGAGTGACAACTCTGAATCAAGAGCAAGCGGGTGTTGATGAGAAGGTGAATATAGAGGGTGAGGTAACTCTGAATCAAAAGCAAGAGAGTGTTGATGAGAAGGTGAATACAAAAGATAAGGCAGCTCCAAAATGAAGAGCAAGTGTGTGTTGATGAAAGGGTGAATATGGAGGGTGAGGCAAATTCAAATGAAGAGCAATTGTGTGTTAATGAGAGGGTGAGGCAAATTTGAATGACGAGCAAGTGGGTGACCCATCTGAAATCAGTAATGAAAAAGAAAATGTAGGTGAAGACCCTATGACCATTAACTTTCATTTTCCTTCTATTGAGACCATTGCCTTTCATTTTTCATGGTCGAGACCATTTTCCTTTCATTTTCCTTCTATTTCCTCCTTGGCCTAACTACAATCCACCACCCATCTTCATATATGCAAGAGAAAAGCAGCAAAGACGAAAACTTGATACTACTACTTATAGAGAAAGACTTAAAGAAGGAGGGCAAAATATATATGTTGGAGAGTAATGTTACAAATCATTTGAAGTCAATAAAAAAGTAAAAAAAAAAGAAAAAGTTTATGTCACTTTAGTCCACCTAAGGGTACAATGAAGTGTCATCACATGTGTGCAAAGAGAGATGCCACACACACAAATAACGTGCTACACAAACATAGACGTTAGCTTTAATGAAGCCCAATTAACAGCTACACTAACGTGGGTAGTATTTTACACTTTTAGAAACTTTTTTTTTTGGAATTTTATTGTTTTCAACAACCAATGTGATAATTAGGGGTGTTCGCGGATTGGATTGGATCGATTTTGAAGAGAAAAACTATCCGATCCAATCATTTCGGTTTTCTTATTTCATCATCCAATCGGTTTGGTTTAAAATTTAAATTCAATCCAATCCAATCCAATTTAAAGCGGTTTGGATTGGATTGGTTTTCGGTTTTAATCTTACTATTATTTTAAAAAAAATGTTAAATAAATAATACGATATATAATAAATGTGTTAAAAAATAATTTAAAATATCAAATATTTTATTAATGAGTCATTATATAACTAATACTAATATAACTCTTCAAATATATATTATTAAAAATAAATTTACACAACTTAATAATTATGTTTATGTATCTTTACTCAAATAGTTACTAAAAAACTATCTTTAAATAAATATATTTTTTATAAACAAGTATAATTTATGTGATAATTTTACAAATATATAAGAAATAAAAATATAAACATGAGTGATATTAGAAAATTACAAGTGAAAAAATATATACATGTATAAGTTCGGATTGGATCGGTTTTCAAAATCAAATCCGAAATCCGATCCAATCCAATAAAAAATTTCAGTTTTTTCAATTTTCAATTTTTTCAGTTTTCGGTTTATTCGGTTTTTGGTTTTTGGGATCGGTTTTTTCAGTTTTTATTGGATTGGATCGGTTTATGAACACCCCTAGTGACAATGACATAACTTTTAGGGACTAAAATGGTGCTTTACCCAATAATGTTTGCACAATACTAATGGTTTTCATGCACTATTCTCTAATTGATCTTTTATTGAGCATAATATGAGATAATTTATTATTATTAAGAAACCCTTTGTTTTATCTTGATCCTAATTTGATCTTAAATATAATGCCGTTGAATTCTTATTTTTTGGTATAAACATTCATTTTAATAAGTATTTTAAGACTGCATATAAAAAAGTTATTGCTAAAATTTATAGCTGTAAAAAATATAATTTATGCTTTGTAAAATAAAATATGTTAGGAAAATATAGATCTTGTTTATTGAAATTTTATTATTTAAATGAATTTTAAAATTTAAATAAACGGGATAGTATTCAAAAAGTTAATTTCACAATAATTTTAGTCGTTAAAAACAATTTTATTTTAAAAAAGTAAATAATGACTGATATTTTTTTAAAAATAATTTAAAATATTTATTATATTAATGCTATAAAATTATTTAATATTTTTTAAATAATTGAAATATTAATAAAATATATTAAATATGTCATAAATAATATTCTCATAATATCTATTCTAAACTTGTTAAGAAAATTTTTTCTTATATATTCTCTCTCTATATAAATTAGAATAACTATCTTGAATGATAGTGTTTTTAAGAGTTTTTTTTAGTGAGAGTGTTTTTAGGAGTTTTTTTTTTCTAAGAAAAGTGTTTTTATAATTTTTTTTCAACCTCTTATATCTTTTAATCTATCCTTTCATATTCATTTTTAAATTAAATTTTAATATTTTTTAAAAGAAATTATCAATAGTTAAAAATAAATTTGTATCACAATGTAAATTATTTATCATAAATCTAAAATATAATTTATATGTTCAAAAATATTTATTAATACCAAATTTTAATTATAATACAATTTATATATTCAAAAGTATTTATTATAAATTTTAATTATATAAAAGAAACATATATTTTATGCATTCCACATAATAAAATAGTAGTTAATATAGATTTCATGTGGTGTCCAATGGTGAGCAATGACAAGACGAGACAAAGAGAGCAACACCTTTCCCAAACGAATTGTCAACTGTTTAGAAAAAAAATAATTTCCTTTTCAACATATAAATTATATTTTAGATTTAAGATAAACAATATATATACATGTGTGTGTGTGTAAAGGAGACTTGAAGAAAGTTCAACCAACGATTGAAACTCGAACATTAAAATAGAAGCCAGATCTAATCATATTTAACGGACATAATCTATCTATCTATATATATAGTAAAGGAAACTTAAACAAAAGTTAGCCGTTGATTGCATGTAATTAAATTTAATGGACCTAATTGTGCTTAATGAAGAATTAAATTATTCACATTAATGCTACTTATTATATAATTTTGAAAATTAAATATTAATTTTGATAATTTTGATATATATTATCTATTATATATACAATTGAAAATAATCTCAAAAAGGAAACTAACCACGTGTCAATCTCTAGAGTAATTCTACATAGAACTTCATCCATTTGGCAACACCAAAACGTTTCTCTCATTTTTTTTTGCTTACGTGTCAATCTCATGTTTATTTCCATACAAAATAATTTATGAATAATTATGACACAAATTATAAATCGATTTTTTTAAGGAAGCATTATAAAATCAAGATGAAAATTAATATAAATCGTAACTGCCCATTTTTTAAAATCAATATAAATCAATATTATAGCAATAAATATTACATAAATCTTGAGGATATGTTGTCAATTATATAAATATTATATAAACCAACATTAATATATAGCAATATTTTAAGGAATAATAAATAAATATTATATACAAGATAAGATTTTCTTGCCTTTTTTAGACTTTTATTATAAAGATAAGTGAGACAGTGGTTTTTGCCTTAATTTCTCTTTTTATGAAATTTTAATTTAAAATAATTATTATTATTATATAATTATAAAGAAAATTTGAATGAGAAAATAAAAGCACCAAACTCGTATGTTTCCAAAGTGTCAATTACTACAAATTGACAATTCTAATAGGTCAACTATTTAATGCACCATTTCAAATCCTGCTCAACATACTTGTTTTCATGACCTACACTTTCATTAACATATGTAGCACTACGGAGTCCCCCCACCCCTCCCCCCTCCAACCTTCATTCTATAGTCTCATTTTTAAAGAAGGAGAAACATCGTGAAAAATCAAAAGGTAGAGCATGTGGCTTGAGAATCCCTTTCCTATAGGTAAGTAAAAGTACTACTTAATAAACATTGTTTATTAACTATTTTTAGTCTTTTTTTTTTTGTTGAAAGTTGGTACTTTTTATTTTATTTTTTTCTTCTACCTTTCTTTCATTGAAACCAACTTATTTCTTTATACTATGTTTTTCTTTCTTCCACTAAAAATTGGTACAAATTTACTATTTTTTTTTTTTGCAGTCATGATTTGAGTATCAAGAGCATGCTTTTTGAGAAGGAAGGTCAATATTTGTTCTACATTTTATTCATATTTATGTTCTATATTTATATGATTCTTAATTTCTAATTTTCTCTAATTTTGCAAACATTATTTCTCCTAATAATAAATTAAGGAAGGATAGTATTTGATTATTAGAGAACAATGACTTCATAATGAGCTAAATGATGAGTCTACCATTCTATTTTTGTACTTATTTACTTTCCTTTATGTACATATATCACACATTATTGTATTATAGCTGATGAAGTTGTTTTTTACCACCTATTATTGCAAATTTTAGGTAAGTTGCCGTTGAATGGATATTGCTTATAAATCCCATTTGAACAAAACAATTATTATTGAGGAAGTTATAACTCAAAATATCACGAAGCTACAAGATGAAGTTAGAGTCTCAACCAAGAGCTTCATGAAATAGAAGCGAATAGATGAATTTTATGGATGCATCTGTAATGAAATTTTTTTTCTATAAATTCCTCTTCAATATGTATTACATAAGGATATAGTACATAAAAAAGATCTATTATAAAAATTATAATTTTTGTACCTTTCTCTAATTTATTATTGTATTAATTTCAATATGAATATATTTTTCCTACATAATGTCTACTCACCAAAATTCATTGAAGTTTTTTTTTTATCTAAGAAAAATTGATTTTTTAACCTAATTAATTTAGATTCATTACATGATAACATATTAAAATTAATTCATGTGTTTGTTTCTATATTTTCTATGTAAATTAAATTTGGGCTCCAAATTGTTTTAATGTTTTTAATAGTTTTTTATTTCATTGTTACAATTACTAAATATAAATTTTTATATTTGTTTTTTCAATTTAAATCTATTAATAATTTGATTTAGATATCAGTTGTATTGTAATTATTTTTTAAAAATAAAATAGATAGTTTTATCCGCATAGTACTTGAAAAAATAAAAGTCAATTAAAAATAAATGATAATAAACATTCAAGAGATAATATTACATATTATTAAATTAATGCAAAATATCTTAAAGAATTAATAGAATGAAATATAAATTATATATTTAAGATTAATATATTATATTTAATAATTTTAACATCAAATAGTTATAATTATTCATTTATTCATATTAGACAAGTTATAAATCGTATCTGAATGGTTAATATTAAGAAGTTAATTTTATATAGGGATCTTTTTTTGTTCAAGTTTACATTTAATGGTTAAAGTTTGCACATATAACTCGCATATAAAAAGGTTTACTCATTTGATACATAATTCTTAATTTTTAAATAATTTTTTTTGGAAGTATGAATTTGAATTTTAAATTGTCAAGTGTTAATTCTACTATTAAACATTTCTATCAACAACAAGCAATTACATGCTAATCAATGACGTTTATTTTTTTGAAATTTAATGTCTAATTGATCCACAATATTTTCTTTAGTAAATATGCTAAATTAAAAATTAAAATAGAATTTGGCATTGGGGGTGTAGGTAATTCTTTGTAGGCCTACTAATTTTGTTTCCATGCTAATTTAATATTTAAAAACTTAAATTTTTTTAAATAAATCATTACTTATTATTTTATTTACTATTTTCTCATCTAACTAATTTATTAAAGACTTTTTTTATTACAGTGATAAAATTCCTGTACATTGTGTGGTGATATCATTACTATTGATATTTTTATTATTAATATTTTTATGAATAAAAAATAAAATAGATGACTAATTTATAGGATTGATGAGAATTTGTGGTAATTGATGGGTGTGATTCTTAATTATTTTTTTATGTACATGTATCTTATAAAAATAAAGTAGGTAATTATTTGATGATATATTTATATTCCTTAATATATGAAAAGAAGTTAGTTTTCAAATACTAGAAAAGATTAATTTATTCATGCATCCCAACATATCAAATTTAACATCAATAAATGTGATATATGATATAAATTGTACTAACATCTAATCATGTAAATGTGTATTCTTAAATTAATATTGTTTCATTGATTCACTTAATTTTGATTTCAATATTTTTAAATTTATAAAAAATTAGTCCTTTTTATAATAATTATTAAAATAAATATATTTAAAAATTTATATATTAATAAAAGATATATCTACCTTGCAAATTTTTAATATTAAATATTAATTAAAAAATAATCAAACACTATTTTTCCGTGCATTGCACAGGTCTGCATACTAGTTAAGTACATAGTAACATGCTATTATTATAAAATTTTGATATTAAGTAGTAACATTACACATTATATTTTTACTTATGCTCAATTTTTTTTAAATTAGTTACTTTAAAATATATTTCACGAACAGTGGTAATTAAATGAAATGATTTTATAAATATATAGTTAAATTTAAAATAATTCATAATATGCTATTTAATTAATAATCATATAAGGATACAAATTAATAAATAAATTATTATGTATATATCATTATACTTTATTTTTTAATTTAGTTATTAAAATATATTTCATGAACAATAATAATTAAAAGTAATAATTTTATAAATATGTAGCTAAATTTAAAATGATTATGTATCTATGAAAAATAGACTAGAACTAATGTGAGCCGTTAATGGATACTGAATTTTACAATAGCCATTGATTGAATCTAATCAAATTTAAATGACCTATATATATTTAACTAATTTAATTTTATTAACGAATACATAGTCGTTGACCTAATTAGATTTAACTAATTCAATTATATTAAATTAGTTTTTAATGATATTAAAACAAAGAACGAATTTGTTTTTAAATTCAATATTATTTATAGCTATTAATTAAAATTAATATTATATTACTGTTTCTGAATTTTGGTCATTAGATTGATAAATTACATTTTCTATATAAGTTCGAGCAAAATGCTACAAGAATAAGCATTTTGATTCCTCTTATTCTGATTTTAGTGATCTTTTATTTCAGTAGTTTACTTATCACTATCTCTTATGTAAGCTTGACTGGTAAGCATTTTGGTTATACCAATGCACAACTTTATTCTATTGATCAACTCTCTTTTTTTTCTAACAATTTAAAGTGATTTTTTTAAGTATTGACTCATTAGTCTTTTACTCAATATTATGCTATTTTTTTTATATTGTTTGTTTCAGAGTAATTATATGTACATGCTATTATAGGAGAAATATTGTACATAAGTTTAAGACAATTTTGTAAGAACGAGAAATATACATAATTAAGAATTTTGTGATTTTAAACAATAACAACAACTTTAGGTAAAATGTATATACCAAATTCTAATATACTTTGACACCATAAATATGAAATGTAATCTTTATTTTTGTTACGATTTGGTTTTAGGTTGCAACTAGATGAAGAAAAATCTTGTGATAAGGAGCAAAACAAGTTTTTGATTGTTAGTGATAAATATGTTTATGTTTGTGCAACCAAATACATTGTCCAATTAGTAATTTTCTTACATAATCAAACTCAACTCAATATGTGTGAATTTTATTTCATTTTACATACTATTTCTTGCACCATTAATGCTAATCATAAATTAATTTGAATAAAATCAAAAAAATATTAAATCAATTTATATGTCAATTAAAAAAATATAAAGAAAAAATATTTTAACAATAGCATCGATGATAATTAGTATACAACCTACCAATTTTGACTTTTGCAATTTCTAATTTGATAAAAAAAATTGAATTTTTTGTGCAAATTTTTTAAATAAATATGAATTTGAACTTTGCAATATGAGACTTTTGCAAAATTGTATTAAATTGAATTATTAATTGTATTAAATATGAAGTTGAATTTTGATGTTATTGCATACAACTTTTACAAAATTGTATTAAATTGAATTATTAATTGTATTAAATATGAACTTGAATTTTGATGCTATTCTATGTGACTTTTATAAAGTTGTATTAAATTGAATTATTAATTGCATTAAATATGAAGTTGAATTTCAATGTTAATCTATACGAAACTTCATAAAAGTTATTTCAAAATCCAGTCGAGTTGAATAAAAATATCAAAACATATAATTAATTAAAAAAATATTTATAAATAAATCAAAAAACTTAAAAAATTAAAAAATATATTACATAAATATGAATCAGTATTTATCAATAAAGAAATCATAAGAACTATTACAAAACAAATAACGATCAACTAATTAATCAAAATTTGTAAATAAATAAATATATCTTTAGTTATTATTATTCATAAAACATATATTAGAGTAATAAAATTAAAACAGTAAAATAAACGTAAGAAAAAATTAATGTAGTTTTTAATGTTATTAATATAGTATGTGAGTGTGTGTGTGTGTGTGTATATAATTTTTTTCTATATTATTAATTATTGTATGTATTTAGTAAGTAAAATACATAATTTATTTTATTTTATTTAATAAAACTTATATTTCTATTATAAGAATAAAAATATTCTATTGTTGTATATATCACTATCAAATTATATATTCTTTTATATGTATTTTTTCATATTATCTATTATTTTTTCAATAAATATAGTTAAACAATTTTAATTATAAAAACATAAAAAATACATGTTAATATAATATTCACAATAATAAAAATGAACATTCAATTTTATATATTCTTGAGATTTAGTTTTAATAAGGAATTAAATTGATTACATTAATGATAAGTATTACACAATTTTGGTGATAGAAAGTTAATAATCATAATAATGATAATAATAATAATAATTATTATTATCATAATTATTATTATTATTGTTGTTGTTGTTGTTGTTGTTGTTGTTGTTATAAATAGAGTCCTTTAAAATTTATAAGGGTCAATAATATTATATTTTATAATTATTCATATAAATTCAGACCTTAATAATAATAATAGTAGTAGTACTGCATTAAATTGAATAATTAAATAGTATATAATCTAGTACACCGATTAAATTTAATATACAAATAATAATAATAATAATAATAATAATAACAGAGCTCTTTCATAATAGTTAATTATAAGATATTATGATTTTTAATTCTTACAAATTCAAACCTTAAAAATAATAAATATTCATTACATATCATAAATAGAAAACAGTTATAAAGTATGCATAATAGTGAAGTTATTATTAATAACGTTGTCTTTTTAAATTCTAGAATGAGAAATAATAATAGTAACATATGAAAAATAACATGTAATAATATTAAAAAAATTAGTAACACATATAAATAATAATTCTTATAGATAAATAATCCTTATAATAATTAAATTATTAGATATAAACTTTGAAACATATAATAATCTTTATAGATAAATAACTTTAAAAAGTAACAACTATAATGAAATTAAAATCCAAGAACAAATAATAATAATAATAATAATGAAAGAAAAATCTCTTTACATTAATCAGGAGTGTTCAATTTATGTCGCGATGTAGTTAACCAACTCAACTTCAACAATATCACATAATTATAATTAATATCTTCAAAAGGATTAAAAATATAATTTTAAAATAATTAACAACTATATCTATTTGATAAAAATTAAACAATTTCAACAAATTCAAAAAGAAATTTTAATTTTTACAACATTTAAAAATTACTAATTATAAACACATAAAAATCAAGCACATGTTAACATAATATTCAAAATAACAAAAATGGATACTCAAATTTAAATAATTATATATTATACATTCATATTTATTATATTTACATTCTTTTTGAATTTATACATTTCATATAAGTATTGTATTACTATTATTACTTGGAGAAAGAACAAATCATAATAAATTTCACTAGGCTTAATATTTTTAAAAACAATATTTTCTTAATTAAAAATATAATTAATCATCTTTCTCAATTTTAATGTAATTATATTTAATATAATACTAATCATTTAAAAAAAATATTTTTATTTATGTACATATATTTTAAAAAATACTAAACACAAATATAAAATTATATAATTTAAACAAACCCGTGCAAGGCACGGGTTTAAAATCTAGTTATATGTAAAGGAGACTTGAAGAAAGCTCAACCATCAATTGAAACTTGAATATTACAATAGTTGTCAATTCTAATCAAATTTAATGGATATAATTATGTTTAATGAAGAATTTAATTGCTTCCATTAAAGCTATTTATTATACAATTTTGATAGTTTTATGTTAATAAGATATATTTCAAAACTAAAAGACGATAAAAAAAAGTTAGATATATACATACTATAATAATAACATTTTTTCGTAAAACATAATAATAAAATTAAATATTATAAATATGTAGTTAAATTTAAAATGATTTATAATATTTAATTTAATTAATAATTAAGTATATAAATTAAAAAATAAATTAATGTGTATATACATAAGTCTATTTTATTTTTTAATTTGTTACTTTAAAAAATATATTTTTGAACAATAATAATAAAAAATAAAGATTCTATAGACTTGAACCTGTGCATTAATATGATCTTTAATGCTATTAAATATTATTTAATGTTATGTTTATATATTTAAAAATTTATTATTCAATAAAAATTAATTATTTCTAAATTTAATATAGATATATATACTTTAAAATTTCTTATATATATTATTATTTAAAAAATTAGTTTATAAAATATTATTTAAAATACAAAAAATGTGAATATATATATATATATATATATATATATATATATATATATATTGTTAAATATATATAATAATTTGTCTCCTAATTTCTATCTTTAACTATATTTTAAATAAATTATTATGAATTGTTATAATTTACTAAATATCTAAAAAATCCTTTTTAATTATTATTGATTGTTATAAATTTACTAATATCTAAAAAATCCTTTTTAATTATTATTGATTGTAAAACATATTATAAAGTAACCAAATTGAAAATAAAATAGACTCATATATAAGAATTTGTTTCTTAATTTCTATCCATAATTATTATTTAAAATAATAATTATTAATTATTTTAAATTAACTGTGTGTGTATTAAATCTTTTACTTTTAATTATTATTCATAAAACATGTTTTAAAGTAATCAATTCAAAAAATAAAATATATTTGAGCATAAGAATTAATATATATATATATATATATATATATATATATATATATAGGGATTTGCTAACGTACACACGCTTATTTTTTAGTTGGAGTATGTTAGCAAGTTATAACTACAATATATCTTAAAATACACTATGGTGTAACTTGCTAATGTACTCCAACTAAAAAATAAGTATGTGTACATTAGCAAATGCTTGTAGGGTTTGCTAATATACACACACTTTTTTTAGTTGAAGTATATTAATAAGCTATAACTACAATGTATCATAAAATACACTTACGGTGTAGCTTGCTAACGTACTCCAACTAAAAAACAAGTGAGTGTATGCTAACAAATCTCATATATATATATATATATATATATATATATATATAGAAAGGTCATTAGAGTAATTTTTTCTACCTAAACCAGAGTTATATAAGTCATTTTAAATTTTTGCATTTAATATTAGTTATATAACTATATATATAGTTATATATTTAAAAAGTGGCAAGTAATGAAATTAAAATTAAATAACAAATAACAACAACAACAATAATAGTAATAATAATAATAGACAAATCTCATTGCACTTATCAGGAGTGTTCAGTTTATGTAGCATTTAGGTTAACCAACTTAAAACTTTAACAATATCACATGATTAAAATTAACATCTTCTAAATAATTAAAAATATATTTTAAAATAATAAACAACTATTATATGTATATAATAATAATAATAATAATAATAATAATAATAATTCTTATAGATAAATAACTTTAAAAAGTAACAAGTAATGAAATTAAAATTAAACAACAACAACAACAACAACAACAATAATAATAATAGACAAATCTCATCGCACTGATCAAGAATGTTCAATTTATGTCACATTTAGGTTAACCAACTCAAAACTTTAACAATATCACATAATGAAAATTAATATCTTCTAAATAATTAAAAATATCATTTTAAAATAATTAACAACTATATATTTTTAATAAAAATCTTACTATTTCAACAAATTTAAAATAAACTTTATTTTTTTTACAAAAACTATATTTAAAATTATTAATTATAAACATACAAAAATCAAGTACATGTTAACATAATATCCATAATAACAACAATGACCACTCAAATTTAAATACTTATATATTCATATTTATTATGTTTACTTTTATTTTCAATTTATGCATTTCATATAGGTACAACACTATCATAACTTGAAGAAAGAACAAATCATAATAAATTTTAACAAGCTTAATATTTTTGCACACAACATATGCTCAATTAAAAAAATAATTAACCATCTTTCTCAATTTTTGTGTAATTATATTTAATTTACTATTAAATATTTTAAAAATTAATAATTTTATTAATGAACATGTATTTTTAAAATAATAATAACTACATATGTATAAAATATATAATTTAAACAAGTCCGTGCAACGCACGAGTTTAAAATCTAGTTTATATTGTGATAAAATGTTATTTTTAAGTATTGATAAATTCTTTTAAAAATATTGAAATTCAATTTAAAAATAAAGATGAAAAGGATATATTGAAAGATATAAGGTTAAGAAAAATTCTTCAAAATTTCATCATTGAAGAAAATTTTCTAAAAACTTTTGTGAAAGAATAGCTCCTAAAAATGTTCTCATTCAAAATATCTATTATAATTTATATATAGAGAGAGGAATATAGGATAAATAGATATGTAATAAATAGATTCTACCTTTGATAATAGTGCAATGTTTTTTTTTATTTGTTATTTTTTAACCTTACAAGTTTATTTTTTGGGTTAGATATGTTTTGAGTCTTTGTAAATAAGGTAATACTCCCTCCAATCTTTTATATATAAAAAACAAATTGGTATTTTTTTTAGTCCTAATTATAAGAAACATAAGCCTTCTTTCAAATGTATTAATTGTTAATTTTCTTCTATACTATTAAGTTATTGTAAAGTCTATTAATGAGACACTTACTCATTCTCCGTACAAGTCAATGCATGCATTAGCCTACCATCAATATAAGTCACAATCATTGGTAGAAAAATTATCCTTTGAATTATGAATAGTGTCATTAAATATAACTATCACTTAGATTATTTACTTCTATGGGTATTTCTAGAATAAAATTTAAATTTATGAAATTATTGATTAAAAATTTAAAATTAACTAACTTAACTATTTTCATTAGTCTTTTTTTATACAGACTATAGGTATCCTCCATGAAAGGCAATCCTGCTTGGGCCAAGTAGAACCACTATTGTAACACCTGCTTTTTTACATTGATGATTAATAAATTGATTGAAAATAAAGTGCAAGAGAAAATTAAATTTATTTCGTGAAAATTCAATTTAATAAAACATGTAATTTTGTTGTGCAAGTTTTAGTAGATAATTCTATTGAAATTGAGATTGTGTTATAAGTTGCTAATGTAAGATTATGCAGTGAAAGCGAGTAAACATTCAAGAAATTGAGGAGAATAATTATAATTATTCATTTCTGATTATAATTAGGAGTATGTAAATTTTTATTTAATTTGGACATCGTTGGTTTAAAATAGTGATATTTTAGTCCAATTCCAAGTTATCAAGGAAACTTTTTGGGAGTTGGAAAAACACTTTGAGTCATTCTACAATATTTCTAGATGCTCCAAATCAATATTAATGAGACATTAACTCATTAATTTGTGATTAACAAATAATTAAATTAATATTTTAATTTATTTTATTATGTCACTTATCAACAAAGTATGACAAATAGTTGCAAATAGTAACCAATAGTGCCTAGTAACCAAATAAGGAAGATTCTTGCCTTGTACTTAGGCTCCTTAATACAAGGATTGTTGTCCATGTCCCATGATTCAAGGAGAAAATTTGTTTTTTTTTCCTTTTATTTAAATTGATTTCAAAAAGAATTAACTGGAAAATTAAATCCTAAGTATAAATATGAAAACTTGGTGCCTAAGGTAGCCTATTTTCCATCCTTTCTTCTCCTTCATTGGTTATGTGACACCCATTCACGTTGAACGTAACCCATACTTATTTACTTACTTAATAATGTGAGTAAAATTTTCTTTTACTTTTAATAATACAAAATTTGTAAATAGTAGTAAAAATAAAATAAAACCTGTACGTATTCATCGTAGAACTATACATCATGATTTCATATTCAGAAAAATTACTGAAAAATAGGAAGATCAAAATATATATCAAAATAGTTACTATTTATTCCTAGTACGTCAAAAAGATCCTAGTCAGAGCAGTGTTCATCTACCCTATCCCATAAAATAACAAACTATCAAACTAGCCCTATAGGTCCTCATCAACAGCCAAGTCTTTATTAACCGCGATCAATCATGCATAAAAGAAAAATAATGGAGTGACGTGATTTGTTCTAAAATCACTTCTACATGTATGGTAGGAATTCTATCATAAAATACAAGTAAAACATAGTTGGCAATAAAAGGGGAACCTAAAGTTTATTCTATGTTATACTGTCCTTCACTCGGTATGGATCCATACTTTCCATTAGTGGGTAATAGTTCTTAACAGAACCTCATAAGTGACTAAGAGTACATATACCTCTCTCAACATCATCACATGGTATAGTCCTCGTCATCATTGAGGAACAAAATAACAATTTAGGATATCTATTTATAGAGGTATACTCTCACCAATCCTGATGATGCTGAGCAGTTGTCAGGGTTATCAAGTTGGTTAAGTGATTATCCCAGCTCAAGAGCACTACCTTGGCCATTAGGACGCTCACCACTCGATATGATACCCTCTAGACCTAACCATGGGTCCTTGCCTTTCGTCCCACAGTGTACCAAACTGTAGTTTCCCTAGCAAGGTGTCATGCCATTGCATGTCACTTGCTTTACATTACTCACTAATTTATCACTTCCTAACTTTTCAAACAGAGGTTTCCCTAGCCTCATTTAATTTGAGCACTAGCACAATTAATATGTCTGTCCTATATTGCAAAAATTACACTACCATAATCACATAAAATTTTAGCATAATAACGATATAGTAATTATAATTTAGTTACTAAAATTTTGACAGAATAATAACTAAATAAATACATTTTAATTTTCTAAATTTGAGCAGAATAACAACATAGCAAGTATAATTTAATAATTTAAATTTGAGTAGAGTAACAACTTAACAAATATAATTTAATAATTTAAATTTGAAAAGAGTAACAACTTAGCAATTATAATTTAATAATTTAAATTTGAGTAGAGTAACAACTTAACAAAAATTAAAGTTTAGCTTCAAACATAATATAATGGTAATAGTAATTAAAATTATGCCTAAACAGGTTTAGGAAAAAACCATTCCTACCAACATGCAAAGTGACAATAATTTAGAATCAACCCCACTCCCCCCATTACCTCTAAGGTGGTTGATGAAGAGGATGGAGTTGTTGGTGCAAAGCTCTTAGGAAGAGAATTTTTACTAGTTAATGGAAACTAGTAAAATTTAAGCAAAATAAGAGAGAAAGAAAATTTTTTAGAGAGATAAGGTCTTTAGCTTATGGAGGAGAAGAAGGGTGAAAATCTTGTCCAAAGTCATGCCTATTTATAGAGGAAAAATGAAAATAGGTGTTCACTTTGATGACATATGCCATTATGTCATAAATCTCATTTTTGATTTATTTTTAATTCAATTAAGGGACAAATATGAAAAACTAGGGACACATATCAATTTTAGGTGGTGAATCACCCCCTTTTAGGTTGAGAACATGCTGGGTGAGCTGTCCTAAAACTCCCCAGTATAAATTTTAACTGTAATTGATTAGCCGATACGGATAAAATTGCCGAAACTTTGAAAAAATAGCTTTTAATATCAAAATAATTAATTTAAATTTAAATCTGGACATATGTATTATTTTTAATAAAAAATAAATTTCTAAAAAAAAATTTAATTTTTATTAATTTATTTCAAATTGTATGTATTTATTTTGTATTTTTGAGTTAGAAAATTCATAAAAAATCCATTTTAATTCAATAAATACCAAAAATTTTATGAAAATTCTAAAATTTAATATTTTACCCATAAATAAACTCAAATGACCATTTTCACCCTTCTAGATGTCAAACTAATACTAGCTAGGCTTAATATACCTAGAGGCATTTTGGTCATTTTATATAGAAATTTCAGAAAATTCTCAAAATTATATTTTAATATATAGGACATGATTCCAAGCTCAAATTGACATTTTATTTTCAATTGAATCTTTTTCTCATGTCAGCCTTTAATGGGGAATTTCTTCTCTATTTTTTAGAATTACATTGTCAAATATTAGAAAAAAAATTGAAAATTTGAAATAGGATTGTTATATTTTTCATTATTTTTCTGTCAAAATAAAATTTTTATAATTAAATATAATTTTTATAAAATCTAATAAATATTTTGAGGTCAAAAAGTCTTTGGTTAATTCCAGCAGTCAACCAAGAGTATTTTTGTCATTTTACAAAAATTATCTTAATAAATTCCCGAAAAATTTCTAAAATTATTATTAATTATTCTAATTATGTTGATAGCTTAAAAAAATTTTTCAAACACTTCTAACTATTTTTATTTATTATTCTGTTATCTGACTTTTTAGGGACAAAACGTTCATTTTACAAATTTTTGGGTTTCGTTCCCAAAAATTATTAAAAATCTAAACTAAGTACTATTAATATGAATGTAACTATAGGGATCAAACTTTTAAGATTCATATCTAGTTCTCCAAAAATAAATACAAAATAATTAAGAAAATAATTTGATAAGCAAAAATAGGGGTTTTACAAGTTGAACCCCCCACTTCCCCTCTTCTCCTTCATTTTCTTTCACTTTCAAGCCTCTAAACTCCTCTCCAAAATCCTCTAAGACAAAAGTTCAAAGTGGTGCATCATGTGAAGCCTTTTCTCCTTGCTTCTTGGTGCCTTGGTTCACAATACTTTGGGTAAGCCTTTCCATTTCTCTCTTTTCTTTTATTTGGCCAAATAGCTTTCCCTCTCCTACCTCATTTTTTTTTTTTACTCATCAAAGTCTTGTTTATTGATGACATATTGGTTCCTCTTGAAGAACCTTACAAGACCTCAAGTTCCATCATCTTTTCACTCGCAAAGAGTTTTCCTTTTAGTGACTTCAAGAAGGTAAGAGAAGCTTATCTTTTCTTCTTGATTTGGCTGAATGTGTGCTTGCTTTAAAAATGTATAAATTGATTTGGTTGAAATGGTAATGATTTGGTTGTGACTTTGATGTTTGATTTGGTCTTAAAAAGACCAAGTTGTGGTGGTATGTTGCTAATTGGAAAAATTCCTACTATTGGTTGATTTGTTCTTTTTTAAAACTCATGAAAATAATTGTTATTTATGGATGTGTGTACTATTGTAAAATGTAACTTTATGGATTTATTATGCAATCTATGGCTTATAATAATTTGTGAAAGTTGGTGGTTTGTTGGTTGAATGTTATGACATGATTTGGTATGACATACTTACCTATGCTTGCCACGAATTTTTGTATGATTTTTTTTATATGTAGCTGTATTAAAGTGTTAAAGAAGTGGGTAGTTGCCCCCAAACCTATTTTGGTGAATTATTGTTGTTTAAGAAAGTTGTATGGCCTAAAACTATTAAAAATAGTTAACAAAATTTTAATAAAATGTTATGGTGATACTTTCTGCATATTTGGAGCTGTGGAGGGTTGGAAGTTGCTGTCTCAACTTGTGGAGGTGAAGAACTTGAAAAAAAATGATTAATTTTGAAGTTTCAAGTTAATATAGTTAAGAGAAAATAAATATTTATAATTAAGTAAAAGAAAAATGCTAGCAACACTCTTTCTAACACTTTCTATTATTAGTTGAAATTTATTAGAAATTACAAATTTTGAGAAGTCTCACTTTTCATTTAGTGAGTTTCTCTCCTGATTTAGAAGTAGGACTCATCAAAATTTGTGATTTCCAATAAAATTCACCCAATAGTAAAGAGAGTGTTATTAGCATTCCTCTTAAGTAAAAATACAAATAATGATTAAATGTTCTTATTTCACCTAAATACACAAATATAGAGGTGGCTTTTCAATTTAAAATATTTTTTACAGTTTATAATAATCTTTTGGAAAAGAGTGTTAAAAAAAAAGCTAATATAGGCTATTTTGTATAGAAAAATTAAAATAAGTTTTATAATTGAAAAATCTATAATTTATAATTTTAATAATTATTAATATATTATTTTTAAACTAATTTATTTGAAAAATAAATTTTCATAATTTATTTGGTATTTTTGATAATTTTGCGAGTAAAATAATATTATTTTGTGAGAAAATAAAACTAAAGGAAAAATTGTCATTTTGCATTTAGAGAAATTTTATTAAGAATTTATTATTCTACATGATTTTATAAATTAATGAATTAATTATATTTACTTCAATTATTTTATTATAACGAAAAGGGTATGTTTTTAAACTCTCAATTTTTGATAAATTGAGATTTCAATGTTTTATACTTTTAGGAGGAAATTCAAAAATTTAAAATGATTGGATTAAAGTATTTAAAATTTTACAAGTGGAACTCTAATAAAAATCTACCTTAAAATTTAATCATGTATGTTATCCATCTTGAATGGAAAATGTTGGACATAAAAAAGGTCGGTGATAAAAGTTACTTAGATAGAACTTCTTCTTGTTATGGGAAGAGGTTGTTTAGGTAAGACCTCTTCTTAGTTGGGATCGCTTAGGTAAGACGTCAACTTCTCATTGGTAGGGGTTGCTTAGGTAGGACCTCGACCAAAAGAAGAAGAATGACATAAGTTACTTAGGTAGAACTTCTGCATTGTCTTTGCTTACCTAAACAAAAGTGAAATTGTGATTATTGATAATATTGATAGTAGATATATGCATTCATGCATGAGTATATAGTGTTAATGCAAACAAGCAGACACGTAAGTTGGAGGTTGCTTAGAGGAGTACTTAGGTAGGACCTTCAACCTAATGTCAAAAAGGTTAGTGGATGCTATCAGGAATGGGCCTTAGGGATAGGCAGACAGATGATTTCACACCGAGGCCAAGGTCATTGCAAATCTTGTACCGTGGTAAGCCACTACACACACATACACACACACACACACACACACACACACACACACATATATATATATATCCTTACAAACTACTATATTATTTTCACTGATAAGTTTATGGTCCCTAATGGTTTATGGCACGTGTCGCCCTTCAAATTCATGTAATCCATTATTACTATTGTATCATGTTAAAGGACACGAATGCACTAGTCACTCAAATTGGTGAAAATCTCCCTAGAGTCATGTCTGCATACATTACATGATGGTTATCATGTTATATTGATGAACACATTTATTTGTTGTGATGAATGTTATGTGAGTTGATGTATGTGTTTTGACAATTATGTTCATGAATGAATTAAATTGAATATTACTAATGCATTGGAATACTTGAAAGTTTTATTTGCATCTTTGTTTATTTTCATAAACTTATCTTTGCTTTTCTGTGTGTGTGCCTTTGATGATTGTGATGTTACATTGCAGGAGTAGATTTTCCCCTTTTATCACTAATGTTTGTAACACCCCAATGTTTTCCTTCTACTTATTATGTATTATTATTATTATTATTAATTTCCATTTTTCTCCATTTTAATAAAATGGTATTTTGGGGGAAAATGATATTGGATATTATAATGTGGCTTTGTAATTAAAAGGTTTTTAAAAGTTTTAAAGACCCTTGGGTTGGGCTTAGTCTCCATAAGCCAAGTTATCTTTAAGAGTCCCTTCGGTATCTTAAAACCTAACCCTTTTCCATCTTCCTCTCCTTTTGCCTCTTTTGGAAACCCTTGCCATGAAGCCATAGTAGCTGTAAAAACTGAGGGAACGTTGTTGCTTGCTTGCATCCTCTTGCCGAAGATCATCTATTTCGAGGTAAGGTGAAGCAAGTTATCTCACTCATAGGTATGACTTTAGTCATGGGTAAAGGTGTTGGCCCTAGACCCCAAATTGGTTGCGATTGTGTGATTGTCTATGAAAAGGAAAGCGATTTTCCCCAATCTCTATATGTTAGGATTTAGCTCTGTGATTGGACTACATGATTTGTATGTTCTTGAGTTTTCCCCTTCTATTCTTGAATTGAGACTGTTAATGATTGATGATGTGACTGTTGAATTAAGGATGGAATCTTTGTACTTGCTCTATAATGAATGAAAATGTGTTAAGAATTGTTTAGAAATCCCCTTAGAATGATTAGAAGAGTGTGGGAATTGTTGAGTATGTTGCTAGGTTCACCGAACCCTAAATTGCAACGTTTGTTTATTGCCTCTCCCTAAGCGAGTGCGAGCCTTGCTGAGTGAGAGAAGGTCTAGAGACCAAAGCAAGTCTCTAGAAGGTTTTTCGCTCAGTGAGGCTATGTCTCGCTTAGCAAAAAGGTTAGAACAAAGAGGAAGGTAAATCCCTGGAGCGAAATCCTTCAGCAAGCCCTTGTCTTACTTAGGGAAAAAAGGAACAATAGAGAGTGGGTAAGTCTCTAGAATGAGAATCGCTTAATGAGTTGTGTATTACTCAACAAAAGGGTTAGAACATAGAGTAAGGTAAATCCTTAGAGGTGGCATTACTTAAAGAGAAGTACCCTCGCTAAGTGAGCAATATGAGTGGGTTAAGCGAGACCTATTCTCACTAAGCAAAAGCATGCAAACTGAGAGCAAATACTTATATTAGACTTGAAAGTGTGAATCACCTTTGTGAAATACATGCTAGTTGTTACGCTATGAGATGCCCACATGTTATTAAACATGTGTTAATAATTGGTGAATCTAACTATGAATTGTCCAATGAGGCAATAAGCATTGTTTATGTGATCATGCATCATAACATTGAGCTATGTGAAGAAGGGAAGTATATGGGAATTTGGCTAGTGGAAGCCATGGGCCTTGGGGGTGATGATACCTGGTACGAAAACTCTAATGGTTCATGTTAATCCTATAAAGCTAGAGTATACTAAAAAAACTTGGTAACCCTGACTAGTCACCAGAGAATATCATTCTAGTTAAGAGTGTGAAAGCCAAAGGCATCAGTACATTGATGACGCTTCTTGTGGTCGGGCATGTACTCCAAGAGCTTAGATCGGTACCATATGTGCATGACAACTAGTAGCTAAGTTGCATTGCATTACATGTGCACTTTATTATGTGTTCATTTAATTCTAACAAATTAGTATTATCCTGATTTTATATATATATATATATATATATATATATATATATATAAAGTGAGAGGAATGTATTATTATGAGAGGTGGAAGGATAAAATGATGATTGTTAGATCAAACTATACGGTCTAGATGCAACTTCTCACTAAACAAATGTTGAGGGTAATAACAACAACAACAACAACAACAATAATTTGTAAGTTATAAACTAAAGCGTTGCTTCAAATAATGTTTGAAATAACACCTAAATTATCTACATGCTTTCCAAACATGTTTAAATATGTTTACAATGTTCATAAATATATTAAACTTTAATTTAGTTTTTTAAATTAGAAAAATTATAATTTTCTACTTAAGTATATTTTAGATTTTAATTTCATCTTCTAACTTTTATTTGATTCAATTGATTGCCTAAGTTAATTTCATGATTTTAAAAATCAAATTGAGCTGAATGATGAACCGATTAGGTAGCTGCAGGTCAGCCTAATATATTTTAGGCCTAAAATAAATTTTGACGTAAAGCCTTTTTAAAAATAATAAAAGTAACAAAAAAATTAGAGCCTTTATAAAAAATAAAAGTGATTTTTCTTTAATTACCCCTAATACTAAGTAACTTTTTCCCTGGAAATTTAAAGTAAAGGCTTAGCTGACCTTATGCTAGGTCCAACCCTAGGTAGTTGGTTTAAGAAACTCACAAAATTGAAGCTCCAATGACCTGAACATGAACTAATAAAACTAAGACGGAGGCTAAGGTGAAAGACCTAAACATGTCTCTCACCATGCAAAAGATATTGTAAACCATTACATTTGATCATTTTTAATTGATGGTTGTGATTTTTTTCTTTTTTCTTTTTTTTTCCCTTTATTTCCTAGTTTACCTCGTCACTTTCTCTCTTACCAGCAACCTCAACTACGCTCGTCTCCTTCTCATCAATAATCCCATCACTCATAATTTCCACACCCTTTCTCTCTTCCTCTCAAATCTCAATGCTCCAACAACACAGCCACCACATTCCTCTCTATATTTAGGTGTTGTGCCTATTTGATACTTATTAAAATAATTATAAAAAATTTAAAAAAAATAAAAGAAGCTAAAAAAAAACTAAAAAGAGACAGAGGAAGGAGAGATCGGACGATTTGTGTCCAAATCTAAATTCGTGTTCAGACCTCCATCGATGAGAGATGGTATGAGAGCTCATAAGCGCAAAGATGGTTTGAACCTTTCAATCGTAGAGATTGTTTGAACCTCTTCTAGTACTAAACCATGACGAGCACAAAGTGCCATTCTAGAAGGGATCTAAATCTGTTTTGAGTTTGTTACATACTGAATTTGCAAATCTCGATGAATAAGTCAATTTTTGCATATCTTGTTGCTGTGGATGTACGATTCAGGGTTCTGCATCGCGTAGTGGAACCCCGCTTGGGCCGTAAGGTGCGTCACGTGCTTGAACAACAACACATCGAAGAGTTTGTGGAGGAGCATGGCGTTGTTGACATTGCGAACAAGGAGGCGCTGGCTTGCATGCTTGTGGTTGGGGTCGTAGTAGGGGTTGAAGTTGTTGATGGTGAGGGAGATGTGGGTGCCAATGAAGCCCACAAAGCTGGTGACGAGGATGACGAGGTTGGAGGCCAAGTTGTGGCGCGCAGATTTGGTGATGCACTTCTCCTAGTAGAGTCATGATAGAGAAGAGTGGGTGGAGAAAGGTTGAGAAAGAAAGAGAAGGGAGGGGCAAAATAGGAAAAGAGATGAAAAAAAGGGAAAATAAAATAAAAAAATGTCAACCATCCATTTAAAAATGAAGTGATCTAACAGTTCAAATTTAGTTACCCACGGTGGGAGACATCACTCAGTCTCCCACCTTAGCCACCGTCTAAAACTGGTAATTTGGCATTCAAAATCTTAACTTTGCCCTATTTTCGAGTTTGCTGTTTTCATATGGCATTTGGTTTTGCACTCATCCAATGATTGGCACTCCCTGTATTTAAAAACCATAGTGATTAATGACAAAAGAAGGAACAAGTTTATTCATTTTTGTCTTTATTACTTTAGGAGATTTCCTATCATTTAACAATTTAGGAGTGCTAGTAACACACTCTTCCTAACACATACTCTATTATTGGTTGAAATTTATTCAAAACTACAAAATCATAAGAAAGAGTCATTAAATAAGATGTGAGATTCACAAATTTTTGCAACTAGCGTAATAACCCGTGCCATGCACAGGTCTTAAATTTATAATTTATAATTTATAATTTTATATTATTATAATTATTTAATGTATTTCTTAATTATTTTTTAATTTTATAAAAATATCTACTAGTAAATATTAATATCAATATATATATATATATATATATATATATATATATATATTATATTCACACACATCTCACATTATTTTAATTTATAAAAATATGTGTTTTAAAAAATATTATCTTTATCAATATATTCTCATTTGTATATATAACTTTGATTTATACAAAATTTTAATAAGAGATATTAATATTAAAAAAATATTTCAAATTAAACTTTGTAATTATTAGTTTTTTCTTTAAAAATGAGTTTAATAAGCATTCAATGTTGGTGTAAAAGTTTTGCATAGTTAATTGTTATATATATATATATATATTAATTATATGTATCCAATTAAAATATTTTTATACAACAATGGATATTTGTTTTGTTATGTTTTGTCCTACATCAAAGCTATTCCTTTAAATTAAAGGACACTAATACTTAATTTCACAGAAATATATAATGTGCCATAGTCCTAATAATGATTTTTGGAATATTTTGAAGCAATTATTCCTCTCTTTATTTATTGTATGATACCAAGTATATGGTATTACTTATATTATATTAGATCTTAAATTTTACATTTTGTTTAAATTTTTTTTATAAATATGTGTGAATATAGAGTAGACGTATATATATATATATATATATATATATATATATATATATATATATATATATTAATCTTATCTTAATACTTATACGAATAAAAAATTATATGTAATTATATTTTGTAATAATTGATTTATCATTTAAATCCCAGTTTTAATTGGATAAAGAAAATAAGAGAGAAAGATAACATCAATCAAATGAAAGAGCAATTAAATTTATAAGTACTTGAATAAATTATCGATGTTTAAGTACATGTTTTATTATTATTATTTTTGTTTCATATGTATAGTAATTATTTATTATGGATATCATTCTAAAATTTTAAACTAATTAAAAGATTTGATAGCATTATGTATATCTTGTTCCAAACATAATATTTATGATATACAAATTATTTTTTTATTAAAGCATTCTTTTATTAATCATTGAAAAGATGATAAAATGAAAATTACATATAGAGGGAAAAAATGAGTATGGTAATGGTAAATATATATATATATATAATGAATCATATTGATTTTCAGCAATAAATTGAGTACAAAATTATAAGTATACATTGTCTACAATTTAATGTAATTAATATCATGTAAAAATGTTATTTATATTTTACACTTTGAAGAAAAGTGATATATATCATAATACACTATGTAGTTATATGTTGAAATAAATTAGTTTTAATTTGATATAATTTTTTGTCCTATGTAAATTAAAATAAATTTAAATTTGATTTAAATTAATTTTAAAAATAATATTTTTCACAACTTATTCGTTATTTTTTGGGTAGAGATCATATATATTTTTCACTAGAGACAATCCTGCTCGAACTGGATAGGACTACTAGTGACGGCCCTGAGCACGGTCAAGGTGGGCGACCGCCCAAGGCCCCATCGTTAGAGGGGCACCAAAAAAAAGATTTATCTAGTCTATACAAATATTAAAATAAAAATTTTATATAATTAAAATCATATAAAAATTTGTTATAAAAAATGAAACAATCCCCAATAATTAATTAATTAATGGGTGATGTTTCCACTTTTCAACAAAAATTTACCCTTAATTTTGGGAAAATCAATCAGTGATAATGCAATTTATGCATAGTGCCAACGTAAAGAGAATTATTTCCTTTTATTTCTCTTAAGGTGAATCTCTCTCTCAAGCCTCAACGTTAATGTAAAGTTGTAAACAAGGGCCTTTAAACTTTTTATCTTTCCTTCTAATCTCTCCATCTTTGATCTCTTTCTCTCTCTAATCTCCTTGTCACCCTGCCGTGCTGAACCACTTGAACACACAATTACTCTTAAGTAGAACAGTCGTGCTACACAACTGCTTCTTATGCCTCCTCATTGTTAATATCTATATCTCACTCTTTCTGCTCTGTCACTCTGTGTATCGTTGTCGTTGCAGTAAAGGCTTTGCCGTTTCATGGTGGTGAGAAGTGATTTCGTGAATCGTGACCTTTCTTACTCCACTGGAATCTTGAAATTGAACTCCGAATCTCCTCCCGTCAACCGTTGCGAACTTCTCTGTGATGTTCTACCATCGTCGATCCCCCTTCCATTGTGCAATGGCCTCCAAGAATTGTTGGTACTGTACATTTAATCGTTTCTATCTACTAAATAGGTGTTACATTTCTACCCGTATAACAATATCTTTTTTATTTGGACTAGCATCTTTGTGTGTGTGAACACAACATTAAAGTATAAAAAGAAAAGAAAAATAAATATGAAAGAAGCATTTTGTGGAAAATAAATTGAAAGAATCCTATTAGTGAAAAAAGAAAATTATGTCATTATATAGTACACACCAATTTTTGAAAAGAAAAAACATATCGCTGGAAAACAATTTTTTTAAAGTAAATAATAATCCAAATTGAAATGTAAAGTTTTTAAAAATTAAAATAATAAGTAAAAATAGATTTTTTTAATTAAATAGTAATCCAAACTAAAATATGAAGTAAAACTTAAAAATAAAAATAAAAAGTTGATCTAGAATATATAGCGAAATAGGAAGTGAGTTTAGAAAATAATATTCTAAATGATCAGTGTTATCACTCAAATATGAAAATAAAACCATTATTGTTATGCTTTTTATAATTGATATTGATTAATATATTGTCAAGTAGCGTGAATTAATATGGTTATTGTCGTACCAATTAAAAAAAGAAAGTAAATGTTATAATAATAATAATAATAATAATAATAATAATAATTATTATTATTATTATTATTATTATTATTATTATTATTATTATTATTATTGTGCCAAATTCCTTTTTATTCAATGTATGTTGGCATGTAGCAATTTGAGTTGATTTTATTTTATTTTTATGTACTATATTTATATCTTATATTTTAAACAATAATATTTTTCATGATTATTTTTAGAATCAAATTGAAGTTTGGTGCTCTGAAACTTTGCAATAAATTGGGGGTCGAAGTTGAAGGTTTAAAATCAGCAACCAGGTACTATTGTGTCATTACATTACTATTTACTCACCAGAGGCTCCTTGTTTGATTTATAGATTATAATTTTGTGTTTTGTCTATACTTGTTGTCTAATTGTCCAAACATGTTCCCTAGAAAACAACCTTCTAGTCATCTAAAACGGAAAAGAAAGAAACAAATTGAAATTGATATTGAATCTCAAAAGGGTGCTCTTGATAAATTTTTTGTTAAACATCCTATAATTTATGTTCAGAATGATGCAAATTTAGCTAATCTAGACTCCGAAGTTGAAAATTTAGAGAATGAAAAACTAGATAGGAATAATGAAGAGGAAGATATTTTGGTTTGAAATAATGACAATGAAGATGATTATCATGATGAAACTGAATATTTTGATGACATAGGTCGTAATGAAAATGAACATATCCTTGCTTTTGCTGATGAACAACCTAGTCAGTATATCCCATTAGACATTTATGATCCAAGAATATGGAATAACCTTAGAAGTAACTTACGAGATGAATTACTAAAAAATGGTCCTACAAGAGATATGTCAATTGTGAATGGTCCTAAGGATACTTTTGGTAGGCATTTCTCATCATCACATTATGTTCGTCACTGTTTTAATGGAGAAGAGCAAGATAGGAGTTGGCTTGTTTATTCAAAAGAATTAGATAGAGTTTTTTGTTTTTGCTGTAAGTTATTTGGTACAAGTCATAAAACATGGCTTTCATGAGTAAATGGATTGACTTACAAATAAGATTTCAAAAAAAGGTAATATTTGATAAAAATCTTCAAGAACTTATAAGAAAAGAAAAGAAAACACTGGAAGGATGTTTTAGTTAGGATAATTTCTATTGTTATATATCTTATTGAACAAAATTTAGCTTTTTGTAGAAAAAACGAGAGGATTAATGTAGAAAACAATAGAGACTTTTTTTCTCTTGTTGAGATGATTGCTGAGTGGGATCTAGTCATGCAAAAGCATTTTGATTGCATTAAGTATAATGAAATTCATTATCATTATCTTTGTCATAAGATCCAAAACGAATTGATTAATATGTTAGGTAATGAAGTTAAAAGTGCAATAGTCCAAAAAGTTAAAGAAGCAAAATACTTTTCTGTGATACTTGATTGCACTCCTGATGTAAGTCATCAAGAGCAAATGGCTCTCATACTACGTTGTGTGGATATTTTTACAAATCCAATAAAAGTAGAAGAGTTTTTTGTAGAATTTTTGAAAGTTTATGATACAACAGGTCAAAGGATTGTTTGAAGAATTACAAAGTATTTTAGAAACTCTTGGTCTTGATATTAATAATGTGAGAGGACAAGGATATGATAATGGATCAAATATGAAAGGTAAACACCAAGGTGTACAAAGAAAATTATTAGATATAAACCCTAGAGCATTATACACACCATGTGGTTGTCATAGCCTTAACTTGACACTTTGTGATATAGCAAATTCTTGATCTAAAGCTAAAGATTTTTTTGGAGTGCTACAATGTATTTACACTATATTTTCTCATTCAACAAAGCGTTGGAAAATTTTAACAGATAATGTGAAAGGTTTAACTATTAAACCTTTGTCACAAACAAGTTGGGAAAGTTATGTGAATAGTGTATATGCAATTAAAACTCAAGCTTTAGATGTAAGAGAAGCTTTACTTCAACTAGCTGAACAAGATAACGATCCAAAAATTAAGAGTGAAGTTGAATCTTTAGCAAATCATGGAATTGGAAACTTTCAGTTTGTAGTAGCTATGGTTATTTGGTTTGAGTTATTAATTGTTGTGAATGAAATTAGCAAAAGTTTGTAAACAAAAGACATGCGTATTAATGTGGCTATAAAACTAGGTTTGATTAAGTACTTGGAAAAATATAGAGAATCTGGATTTGCAAATGCTATTATTAGTGCTGAAAAAATTGCAAATGAAATAAAGATTGAATGTGTGTTTATTCAAAAACGTCAAATTCGTAGAAAAAAAAAACACTATGATGAAAATCCCTCTGAATGCACACAATCAGACCTTGAGTCTGCGAAAGAGTCTTTTAGGATCCATTATTTTTTATATATTTTAGATCAAGCAATTGGCTCACTTAATAGAAGACTTGAGCAATATAAAACATATGAGGAGATTTTTGGATTTTTATTTAGTATTGAAAGACTTAGATCATTTTCTGATCAAGACTTGAAATTATGTTGCAAACATCTTGAAACTTATCTAAAACATAATAATTCTTATGATCTTGATGGTGAAATTTTGTTTCAAGAATTAAAAGTCATTAGAGAGGTTTTAACAATTGAATCAAAATCAAGCTTTATGATATTGAATTCTTTGAAGACATTTAATTGTTTTCCTAATGCATGTATAGCTTATAGAATAATATTAACTATTCTTGTTACTATTGCATCTGCTGAAAGAAGTTTTTCAAAATTGAAATTGTTAAAATCCTATTTGCGATCTACTATGTCACAAGATAGATTAAATAGTCTTGTTTTGATTTCTATCGAAAATAATTTTTAAAAAAATCTTGATTATGAACAAATTATTAATGATTTTGAAACAAAAAATGCAAGAAGAACAATATTCAAATGATTATGAGGGCATCATTTTCTTGATTCACCCAGGGCACCAAAAATCTCAGGACCGACCTTGAGGACCACCATGAGTGACAATTATTGTAAAATAACTTATTTGTTATTTTCAATTTATTAATTGATTTTTTTTTTTACTTTATATATATTAGATTTATAATTTGAGTGTGATGTTTTTACTATAAATTAATGTAATTGAATTTAATTTTATTTAAACCAAAAATATTATTTATTACTTAACTTTTATTAATTTGTTGTTATGAATTAAAATGATAAAAATTAATTAAAAACAATATTTTTGGATGGAAAAGAATTATTATGATGATAATAAGTGACATATAGGATTTAATAAATAGAAAAATTCTTTAAATGTTTTCAAAATTAAAAAAAATTAAAATAATAAAGAGACTATCATATAAAAATTATTAATACATTTAGCAATACATATTTCTTTGCCATGTGATATGTGAAATATTAGAGGAAGGGAGTAAGGTTGTTTTTGCTTCACTATAAGATTCTTTTTAAAAAAAAAAAAACACTTTTTAAAACTGCTTTGTTAAGTCTTAGTTTGATCCACCTTAATAATAGAAATAGTAAAATCTATAAATAATGTTAGCAACTTAAGATGCAAACTAATTCAAATACCAAATATTATATTTTTTTAAAATATTTAAAGAAAATAAAAAAGACAGAAGATTAACTTAATTAAATAAAGAAGATAAAAAAGATGAAACTATTAAACAAACAATAAATGAATTCAATAATAATAAAAGAAATATACAATAAAAAATGAAGCAAATAAAATTAAAAAAAAAATGAAAGCTCTAAAGTTTGAAGATTACACAAATAAATAATCTTGAACAATAGTGTTTACAATGGAGTCAAAATTGAAAGACACGTTACAATAGAAGAAGGAGTTCTCACAAAGTTAGATGTTCACTTAATAAATTATTTATAAAAATAATTAAATATTTTACCTTAATTTGAATATGTTGTAACTTAATTAAAATATACACAAATCATAATTACCTTAATTAATTCATCGCACAATATATATCTCTCATAATTACCATGATTAATAGAATTATGCATTTTCACATATAAAAGTAGTATTTTTTAGCAATATTTAAAAATTATGTTTCATAAAAAATAAATTATATGTGAAAAGTACATATAATTATTTCATATATATATATATATATATATAATAATTATATTAACTAATTTAATTACATCAACAAAATTTTCTAACAAAGTTAATAATACATTAAATAAAAAACTAAATTATATATAATATGTATCATGTATCTCTCATCTTATAATACATGTCAAGAATTTTCACATTAAATTAGATCAAATTAACATAAATTTTTTCTTAATTTATTCTTCAAATAAAGGAGAATTCTAATTTCTGTCCAAATGTATAAGTTTCTTCAATCGAATATTATATACAATTAAATATTTATAAATTAACTAATTTAATTATAATTATGGGCAATTATCTTAATTATATGTGTGTGTGTGTGTGTGTGTATGTCATAATTATGTTATTTTATTGAAATTGGAATATATACCGATTGTAATTACCTTAATTATTATAACTATTCAAATGGACAGGAATGTTGATTTCAGTTGAGTTTGAAGCAACAATCAATTTATTTCCATTTAAAATGCTATTTATAACAAAAATTCAATAGGAAAATTTACTTCATTATTGTTTGGATAAATGAACAGTGCATATTTAGGTCAAACAAATCATTAATTATAAATCAATCGTCCATTTTGAACTTTGATCCATCAAAATGCTATTAAATTATTTCAAATTGATGTGTAATGAATAAATAAATACATAAATAGTGCGATAATACATGAACAATTTAATATGAAAATAATTTAAATAAAAATTCTATATTTAAGTCAAAATTAATGATCCTTTCTAAATTAACTGTCCTTTTGAAATTTAAAATTATATTAATATTGATTAATTCAATTTTGTAATTAAAATAATCTAATTATCTTTGTTTAAAATAATTTTCATTACCCTAATGAAAGTACATATTGATCATAATTACCTTTATTAATTCATATCACAATATATATCAGTCATAATTACCATGATTAACAAAATTATGTATTTTAACATATAAAAATATTATATTTTAGAAATATTTAATAATTATATTTCATAAAAAATAAATTATATAACAATTACATGTTATTATGTTAATCACATAAATTTAATAATTACATTAATTACTTTAATTATATTGATAAATTTTTTTAGCAAATTTAATAATATATTAAATAATAAAAGTAAAATATTTATAATGTGTTATGTGACTCTCATCTTAGTATACATGTCATGAATTTTCAAATTAAATCAATCAAATCGACATTATTTTTTCTTAATTTATTATTCAAATAAAGAAAAATTTTACTTTTATTCAAATGTTTAAGTTTCTTCAATTGATATTAAATATAATTAAAAATTTATAAATTAACTAATTTAATTATAATTATGAGCCATTACCTAATTATACATATTTATTAATTTCATTAATTACTTTAATTATATATTATAAATAATATATCTACCTTAATTTAAAATAATATTACTATCTTTCTTAAAAATATATATGTCATAATTGTGTTAACTTATTCAAATTGGAATATATACCAATTGTAATTACCTAAATTAAACGTTAATTTTGTGTGGATTTGAAGCAAAGTCAATTTATTTCATTTTTGAAAGAACAAAGATCGCACAAGAAAAGGGTTGAATTGTGTGTTTTAAAAACTTTTTAACTTAAACAAAATGAGTTTAAGAAATAGTTAAAATAAGGATAAGGGAAGAACAAGGTGTAACGACCCAACTGTCACTACTAAACATATACCATATACACCTATTAGGTGAATAAAATCAATTCAAATCATATCTGTATATAGGTAATACACATCAACTGAGAGATCCACCTATCTCTCCTGGTACCATACATGCATATCTGTCATCATCCTGTCATACACAACAATGGGATAACACCAGCCCATATCAAAGATATCAAAATTTACATCATTGGGGAAATAGGATACAAAACTCACTCCTTATAGCTAGTCAACCTATACACTCCCATCAAAAGAATAACTATACAGAACAACACTTCCAAAACAAAAAGAGTTGTCTCACAAGCAACTTCACCATCATCTCTGGGCAGTCGAGTCCACTGAAGCCTCGTTGTCTACTCCCACGCCATAGGACGTGATCATCACAAGCACATTAGCGCAACAGCAATAGCAGGACAACCAACAACAACAAAGCACGGCAAGGGTAAGCTTACTACAACAATGGCATAGCATATGATTATGGAAATGATCAACAATTCACAATATTCAATCATAAGTATATGGCACACCATTATATATCCAGAGTTCTCAACATCTACATATAGATGTACATATATAAAGCATTCATTTACATGGCAAAGAGTTCTCAATCCAGAACTCTATATCACAACCAATCCATCACAACTATGTCAATGCGTGATGACGCAACTCTTAAGAGATTTACAATATATCGGGAGATCAGCCAGGTCTCACCCCATACTGTGGCCTATCTAAGTACCATTCAGGGATTGCCAAACTCTGATCTATGGATAAGTTTAGTGGTTTGTCAGGATAAGTGTATGTGGGTGATGGCTTACCGTGACACAAGGCCTGCATCACCTTGGCCTCCTACAGAGTCGCCCATCCACTCATCCCCAAAGGCCCATCGTCAGCTACCCCACGTCTTATCCAGTACTAGGTTGGAGGCCCATCTGAGTTCCAACTCTGGTCACCATCCAACTTACGTGCCTACCTATACTACGGCATGGGGTCCATCGTCAACTACCTCAGCCGCCAACTATGCATGAATGCATGTACTATGCACCATCAACCACTCAACCATAACCAATAAACATACAACATATATATGTATATCAATACAACCAGTGGCAAAGAGATCCATCATCAGCTACCTCCCATGACCACTCACACCATCAACACCATACCACAACCAATAAACATACAACATATATATGTATATCTATACAACTAGTGGCAAAGCGGTCCATCGTCAACTACCTCACATGGCCACTCAACATCCACCAACACCATACCAGCCCCAAACCGGCCTCAATCATAATCAATAGGTAAGGCCCTATCTAAGTAGCCCACCTCGTGAGGAACAATATCATACATAACAAGCGAAGGTCCTATCTAAGCAACCTTCCACCTTAATAACATATCCAACCACCAATTCATAATTTAAAACCAAGACCCTTTTTGAAAACCATTTGGAAGATTGGCAAATCTTGAAATTCACAAAAACCTTTGAAACAATTCGCTTCTTTAAATTAAAGAAAATCATATCCCACCTTGACAACTCTCCATTTTTCTCAAATAGAGCTTTTGAAAACGTATAATACTCTTTTTATATGTGTATATACAAAATACTTTGCATTTTGAAATGAAACTGTGAAATCTTATATGGTACATTCAGTTCTAAAATAACAGATTATGTACTGTAGTAACAGATTATATCCATTTTGTAAAAATGCATCAGGATTCATTTTTCAGCAGGGATAATCGATTATGGGTTTCCATAATCAATTATTTCCGAACCAAAACCAGAATAAATTTTTCTAAAACCCAGATAATCGATTATCAGAGTTCATAATCGATTATTGCCGAGCCAAGTTCACGAAAACTGATCCTAGAGCTCCAGATAATTGATTATCAACTTCCATAATTGATTATTTGCGACAGGATTACGAAAAAACACAATTTTTTGTAGCAAAAACTCAAACTTTCATCCCCCAAACTTAAATTTTCGAATCAATGGGGTTCCAATATCATCAATCCATCTCAACTAAGCTGATATGCAACAGATTTCACCACAAATTCAACATTTCATCACACAAATCATGGTTTCTCCTTAAAAATTCAGATTTTTCCCCCAAAACCCATTTTCATTCAAAATCTCACCACAACTAACATATAATTCGGATTTAGACCAACCCAAAGTGATATTCACACACAATCATGTTCATACATCACAAATCTAGCAAGAGTAAGCTTCCCTTACCTCTTGGAGCTTCCGAATTCGAGCTTGGGGAAGGGAAAACGCAAGAGACACAGAACCTTGAGCCAAACTCTGTGAAAGCAAGGCAATAACAACCCTTCCACGCCTAGAAACGTGATTCCTCACTGGATTTGGGTCTCATACTTCAAGAATCTCGGTAAGGATTAGAGAAAAATTGAGAGAAAGAGAAAAGAGAGTGGGAGAGAGATGGGGCAATGAGAGAATTCGAGAGATGAGAGAGAGAACGAAGGGGGGAATGAGAAAATGAAAAGGAAGGGGTTTTAAAACTTCCCCTGGCCTCACAAAGGCTTCAGGCCCACTAAAGCTCAGGGTCCATCCATTCACTCTCCAAAACTCACAACGGTTCTAACTTAGTTGTTTTTCTCTCAACAACCCAAACCAATATCAACAACACTTTCAATTTGGCTCAAGCACATTTGTCTCAGCTCCCTAAACTCAGATAGGAATTCCAAGTTAACAAGATACAACTAACACCACACAACAACAATCTATTTATTTATTTGTTTTAAACACCATAATCACATATTAATTTTCACTTTTAGTTATTAAACCACTAAATCATGCATTAAGAAAAACATGGCGCTACATAAGGCACAGAGAGTTTTTATATTGGTTCACTCAAACTTAAGCTACGTTTTGTCCCTTCATCCTAAAGGTGTTCAACTAACCAACCTTAGGTTACACATAAGTATTCTTCTCTGCCTCTTCCGACTTTACAAAGCAATCTACCCAATTGCTTAACATATTATGTCTCATGAATTTTCACATTAAATGAAATCAAATCAAAATTAGTTTTTTCTTAATTTATTATTCAAATAAAAGAGATTTCTACTTTTGTATTCAAATGTTTAAGTTTCTTCAATCAATATTAAATAAAATTAAATATTTATAAATTAGCTTATTTCTAATTACAGACAATTACCTTAATTATATATATTTATTAATTACATTAATTACTTTAATTATACATTTTAACATAATATATTTACCTTAATTTAAAATATTCTTACTTTCATTTTTTTAAATATAAAATTATCTTAATCAATTCAAATTAGAATATATACATTTTGAAATTACCTTAATTATTATAATTATTTAAATGGACAGGGATGTTAATTTGGTGGATTTGAAGGAATAATTTATTTATTTATATTTAAAATGCTATTTATAAAGAAAAGTCAACAAATTTTTTTGTTCTATTTCCATAAAAATAAATGAATATTGCATATTTCTTTTGCTGATTTGAATATTTGCAATTAATTGAATATTGCACATTTAAGTCAAATTAATCATCCATTTTAAATTTTTGTCCACTAAATTGCTATTATATTTCAAATTGGCAACATTTGTAATATATAAATAAATAATGTGCTAATAAATGAACAATTTAATATTGATATAATTTAAATGGACATTCCAATTATATAAATTATATATAACAATTACATATAATGATTTTACTTTTAATTATATATATATATATATATATATATATATATATATATTTAATAATACATTAACACCGAATCAAATGACCCCCAATTGATGATGCAAAATTTAGTTTATTGAGTAAAATCATACAGAAATGATCAGATTTATTTTAAAGCCTAGTTTAGAATATCCTCTTCATCCATACTCTTATTTCTGTCTTAAATTCTTTTGAATTAGTACATGTGAAAAGAATAAAAATCTTAGTAGATCAAATTTAAAGGAATAAAGAAACAAAATAATAAAAACTCAAATAAAGAGGAAGTTAATAGCAAGTTGGGACCTTGAGCACCATCTTCACCTCCATCCTTAATGTCATTATCTTGACCGTCCATTCTAAATTATACACTAAGCAAAAACAATATAAATAAACAAATAAAAAAGGAACAATGAAACATAAAAGTGAAAAAGAAAAATAGAAGTTTCTCAAATGGAGGAAAAGCAAAAATCAAAAGAAAAAAACAAAAATTACCTAATGTATATGCAGCTCAATTTGACAATATATTTTCTCACCTTAACAAAAACATGAAGAAGATAAAGACAATAGACAAAATCAACGCAATAGGAGTGACTGTTCAAAGCATGTAACAAAAGAATACTGTCATCGGAGAAATGAGAGGAGAGTTTGGGTTTCTTTCGAATATGCGTTCCTTTTTCATTTCTTCTTTTCTTGGTCGCCTTTTATTTTCTAACTCTATTTGAATTTCAAAATAAAAACATTAGTTACTAACAATTCCTATAATTGTGTATAAAGGTGATTGTGAAATTGTGGTCAATTAGAATATACAATAAAAATTAATTCCCTAATTTTGTGTGTCATAATTGTCCATAAATTATTTTGTGTACAACTAATTGTGTGTCATAATTGTCCATAAATTGATTTGTGTGAAAATGAATGTGAGGCTAACATGTAAGCAAAAAATAGAGGGAAACATTCTGCTGTTGCCAAGTGGGATAAGATTTTATGTGAAATTGCTCCAGAGATTGATACGTGAAACTTTCCTATTTAATATGGATATAATTTAAATGGACATTCCAATTATATAAATTATATATAACAATTACATGTAATGATTTTAATTTTAATTATATATATTTAATAATACATTAACACCAAATCAAACGACCCCCAATTGATGATGTAAAATTTAGTTTATTAAGTAAAATTATACAAAAATGCTCATATTTGCTTTAAAGCCTAGTTTAAAATATCCTCTTCATCCATACTCTTGAAATATATAATAATAATTATACACAAATATCTTCTCAAATTATACTTAAAATATATAATAATAGTTATTTTGGTCCTTGAAACTTATATTAAATTATTGTTATAAATAATAGAATATAAGCAAAAAATTATTAAGTAAAAATTATTTATTGAATGTAAGTAAAAATTTATTGATTAAGTATATAATTTTTTTAAAAATAAAAATACTCGTTAATTTATCCTTGATTTCAGAAATAATTAAGGAAACTATATATATTATTTTCATTAGTTATTAAGAAATAATTAAGTCAAATGACCAATAAATTTTTTAATTATAATTAAGGTAGTTATTTAAAAGATAGATATTTAATAGAATTTTCAAATTCAAATATAGCTATTTAATACTCATTAATGTAATAATTATAATGATAATAATCATGATATGTAACCTAATCAAATATTTACGAATTATCATATAACGACATGTGTCATCCGAACCTTTGTGTAAATGACACGTGTCATTCAAACCTTGAAAGTTACTTTTAATTTGCCACGTGTAATCCAAACCTGTGAATGAATTCTCAAATTTGTTTATAATGATTTTTAAGAAATTTCAACCAACAAGAAAAAGTGTGTTCAAAAGAGTGTGTTGTTAGCATTTATCTTAACAATTTGGTGCTTTCATTCATGACCGGGGGCATCATGGCTGGCTAACCATAACAAACACTCATTCAAAAGCTACCGACATGCAATCATATTGAAAATGTGTTTCATAAGCTGACTCAAAATCAAATGGTTCTTACCACACAAATCAAAATATCTTTATGCTAAGGGTGTAATGGCCCGGGTTGGGTTGGGTTTATCCCTATTTAAGACTCAACCCAATTAAATTTAATTGGGTTGGGTTGGGTTGGGTTGGGTCGGGTTGAAGCTTTTTTGTCTAGTGACCCAACCCAATCCAACTCACCCAATAGTCGAGTTGGGTAATCGGGTCACGCACAAAAAATTGAAAATTTTAGAAAATTCAAACAAAAAAATCACAAAAAACAAAAAAAATAGGAAAAATACATACAATGCATGTTCAAATTAAAATACAAGTTCAATCACACAAATCCAACACTGACAAGAAAAATATTTTCCATTTATCAAATGAAATGTGAATAACTTAATTAGTTAATTAAGTGAAATAATAATTTTTTTTATTAAATAATAAGAAGTCGGGTTGGGTCGGGTTGATTGGGTTTGAAATGTTTCAACCCGTGACCTAACCCAAACCTAATTGGGTTTACTAAAAAAAAAACCCATCCCAACCCACCCAAATGTAATTGGGTTGGGTCTGGTTAGTCGGGTCGATAGGTTGGGCCAGACCCACTTACACCCCTACTTTATGCTAAGCTCAATGCTATTATGAAAAATAAAATTTCATTGGCACTTGAACAACAACAGGCATAGGCTACTCCTCAGTATTTTCATTTTGGCCCATCAATGAATCAATCATATTCTCCCTCTAAAACTCACATGAAACTTGAGGTGCCTAGATTTGAGAGTTGCAATGCAATGGAATTTTAAAATTTCCTAATTCTTTGATTATCACACAACATCGGAGGAAGACATGATAAAAATGGCTCCATGGATGTATCAAAATGGATTAATCACGTTTTGGAATGGGTTGCTGCAAGTGTTAGAAGTTGATTGCTCATATCAAAATCCACTAGTAACAATGTATTTAATGTTTTTGTAAGCAACAATTTCTTTCCTGAATATTTTGTTATAAAATCAACACATTGATATTTAGGCCTTACGTAGGTGATAGTTTGTGTGTTTTATATTTCGGTGACTTGGCCGAGTGATATGTTGGAGATAGTTACATGTGAGGTGCACTTTGGAGGTTGCGCATTGAAGGTCTATAGTGTTGGAAGGCAAAAGTGGTCTTCGGTTAAGAAGGAGGAGGTGGTTTTAGTTTTCGATAAGGCATAAGTAAAAGGTTTCGATGGTGCATTTTGTCATTATGACTTAATAGGAAGTGATTCTATCTAAGTACTTATATTATTGTAAGAAACTAGTTTGTAGACTTGTGTGATGTTGGGAGTTAGTTTTAAAAAAACAATGATATCAAATGTCAATGTGTTGGGGTCATTGTGAATTTGGTTGAATGGAGTTATCGAAGAGAAATGGATGAAGGTAAGTTGTCATCAAACTTCTATGCTTTTTTGACAAAATTCAAATTTTGTCGAAATACCCTTTTGACAAGACTATAATAAGTACACAAGAAAGTTGCTCGAAAAGTGTTCAACTCAAGAATCTACAAGGAATTCGAGGAAAAGTCCCTGTTATTCGAGAAAAAGTCCCTGTTATTTGAGAAGTTCGAATCATGTTCGAGGAAACATTCAAGTAATGTTCGACAAAAGATCTTGGACAAATTAGAATGATGTATAAAGGAGATTATAACAATGTTGGAAGCGGTTACTACTAGAAGACGGTTCTGTACAAGTGTCAGCATATTATTTATAAGTTATTTATATATTGTATACGTGTCTTGTTACAATAATTTTTACCGTCAAATGGAATGTCTAAAAATAAACGACCGTGTAGCCATTTTTCTTTGGTTCGGACCATTTACACAAATCCTGTATACCACACACGCCGCACTTATAGCTACCAGTTCCAAGGAGAACATGTATGTTCTAACCCATATTTTATTTTAGTGCATTACATTTGTTGCAATTCCTGTCTATAACTCTTTCTCCTTTCGATAACTCTTTCTTCTTTCAATAACTATTTCACAATTTAATTTAATGTTCATACTCTTGTTCAATTACTTTATGAATATCTCAAAATCATACATTTACATGTATTACAAATAAATTTGATACTAATTCAATTTGTATTAAGAACATAACAGATTCAAGTAGTATGTGGAATTATTGCTAAATAATGAAATACTAATTGAATTATTCTCAAGTCGAAAGTTTTAACTACTAGTTCTAACAAAAGAATCGACACTAAAATTTTAGATTCTAAGTCCCTTTTAAAAATATTTATTTGTTGATTAGAATCTCTGTGAGAAGTTATCAATTGAGAATCGAAGCAATTTCTATTTCTCAAACAAATTTCCACCATCAACAAATTGGCACGCCCGGTGGGACATCAATGTTGCCATAACGTTGAGAACTAGTCTTAAGAATTTGCATGATTTTAAGAAGTGGCAAAATAATGGCCAGTTCTAGTGGTCCAGGCAATCCTAGGTATAATGCTAGTCGAAGGAATAGGACATCTAGTAATGACAATAATAATAATATAAATAATCCACCAGGAATTTTGCCTGCTTTATCAGAAGCAGGCCTTAGTCATAGTGCAACTTTACATGTAAGCCAACCTTGGGGAATGCCAGGGTGGAGGTTGCAACAAACAAACATGGAAATGCCTTTTGCTCAACCCCAATCAATACCTTCTGCTTACGTGTCTATCCATTCGACATAGCCAAGGAATAGAAATTCAGAATTACAGGGAATAAATTATGCGTATAATAGTGAGCAATTGCAGTCAATGGGGGCAAACACTGAGGGTAATATGTTAAGAGAAAGTAATTTCTCAACTGGTATTACCAATCAAACTTTAATGGCATTTAGACAACAAATGGACCATAGTAATCATGATATGGTGAATATGTTAACTAATCAAATGACTACAATGTTGAATCCTATGTTTCAAACTACTCACAACAGTTATCAACAGTTATCCATGTTGATGGCAAGGGTTGCATATGCTTTAGAAAACCCTCAAGGGCAACGATTATTGGAAAATCAAACTGCAAGCCAAATTCCTGTAACTAATGTTACAAATCCTGTTAATAACCGTCAAGAGTTGTTTGAAAATCCTTTTACAATAAATTGAAATCAAAATGTAAGAGGGAATGATCAACAAAATCCTGTTTTGGTTAATAGAAATCAAAATGCTGACTAGTTTTTAAATTTATTTAAACAAGGTCAACAAAATCCTAGAGAAAACAATTTCCAAAATCAATCAAATCCTTTGAGACAAAATATTCAGAACCCACAACAAATAAATAAGATGATTGAACAAGCACTTAATAGGCATGGTTTTGAAGTAGGTTACTATAATCAACCATATTTTGTTTATGCATTTCTTGATTGTGTTCTACAATCAGAATTACCAAGAGGATTTAAAGTTCCAAAATTCTCCAAATTTGCAAGAGAATTAAGGGAATCAACTGTAGAACATGTTTCTCAATACCAAATAGAATGTGGGGATATAGGTTCTAATGAATATCTTTGAATGAAATATTTCCCTAGTTCTTTAACTAAGAATGCATTTACTTGGTTCACTACTATGCCTCATAATTCGATATATAATTGGGTTTAATTGGAAGAATTTTCCATGGACAATTCTTTAGGGGTGAAACTAGAGTGAGTCTGGTAGATTTATTGAATATCAAGATATTTAACTCTGAATCAGTTGATGACAATTTAAATAGATTTAGGCAAATGAAATCTAGAAGTTATACTCAAATACCTGAGCATGAGTTGGTTCGAATAACTGCTACTGGATTAGAATTTTTTATTTAAAAGAAGTTAGTGAATCAACATCCAAGGGATATGGCATAATTGGCTGATAAGGTTAGAAGAATCGAACAAATAAAATTCGAAAAGGATAAAAATAAAAGGTTTGACAAGATAATTTGAAAAGACAAAGTGGCATTTATCGAAACTAATAAAGTAAAAGAACCTGAAATTAATTTCGATACAAATATCGAATACGAAGATAATGAGGTTAGTATAGCGGAATTGAAAACAGGACCTCCATATGTTTGTCAATTGTTGAAACCTGAAGATAGAAATAGAATATCAAATCAAAAATATAGTTTTGATGTAACAAAAGCAGATAAAATATTTGATATTCTGTTAAAAGACAAACAGATCATATTGATTGAAGGCCATAAGTTGCCTTCTTTCGAGCAAAGGAAAGGGAAAAGATATTGTAAATATCATAATGTCTTTGGTCATTAGACTAATAATTGTATTCGTTTCAGGGAAATGATTTAGAAAGCAATAAATGATGGGAGATTGAAATTCGAAGAAAGACCAATGCAGATAGATACAGATCCTTTCCAAGTACAAACAAACTATGCAGAGCCTGTTCACGTTCCTATAGTGAATGCTTCGATTAAAGAAAATGAAGCGAAATCAATTAAGTCTCTGATTTCTGAGGAGGACTTGGAAAGGGCTTTGGATGAGTTTGAGAAGGAAAAAGATCAAATTTTTCCTCAATCTGGTGACACACTTGTACAGCCCCTTTCAAAATGGAGGATTCATACTATGTGAATTAGAAAGAGAAAGACAAGTTTTTTGGGTAGAATCCAGATGAAGGATTCATGTTAACTCGAAAGGTCGAAGATGATTCGGCCATAGTCTAATGATGGATAAGCAAAACATTTATTCGAGCTTCTTAGCTCGAATGTCAACCTATGTGGCCGAAAATAAAGCAAGAGCTTCTGTTATCGAAGCATAGTCGAGTGAAATGGCTAAAGTCGTTGGAAGTCAAAAAGGGAAAGATGTTGAAATTGGTGTTTGTGATAAAAATGACAAAGGAATGGCCTTAGAGGCCATCTACAAAGAAAAAGTAAATTCGGCAGAAATTATCGAAGATGGGAAAAGAAGTATAGAATTCAAGGAAGGAGAGTCCTTGAAAAATCAAGAGTGGATGATGGAAGATAAGCAAGAATATCAAAAGCTGGATTATATATATGATAATTCTTCTCTAGGCTTCGAGAAACTTGCATCCCCAAAGATGAAGAAAATGGAAGCGCAGGATCCTCTTGAGGAAATTAATTTGGGAGATGAAGTGAATCGAAGGCCAACTTACATAAGTAAATTGTTGGACAAAAATCTGTGTAGGTAGATTATTGAACTATTAAAAGAGTACAAGGACTGTTTTACATGGGATTATAATGAAATGCCAGGCTTGAGTCGAGAATAGGTCGAACATAGATTACCCATTAAGCAAGGAAAAAGACCAGTTAAACAAGCTCCTCGAAGATTTGCATCAGAATTGGTCTTGAAGATAAAAGAGATCTTTAGGCTACTGAAGGCCAAATTCATAAGAATAGCCAGGTATATTGATTGGATTTCAAATATTGTTCCTGTTATTAAAAAGAATGGTAAAATGCATGTTTGCATAGATTTTTGAGATTTAAATTTAGTTACTCCTAAAGATGAATACCTAATGCCTATTGCTGACATGTTAGTTGATTCAGCAGTAGGAAATGAAATACTAAGTTTATTAGATGGGTATTCAGGCTATAATCAAATATATATAGCAAAACAAGATATCTCAAAAACAGCTCTTCGATGCCTAGGATCTTTAGGAACTTATGAATGGGTTGTGATGCCTTTTGGGTTAAAAAATGCTGGTGCGACATATCAAAGGGCAATGAATCTTATTTTTCATGACTTAATAGGAAAATTTATGCAAGTTTATATTAATGATATTGTTGTTAAGTCAGAATCGAAAAATAATCATTTAAACCATTTGAGACAGTCATCTGAAAGAATGAGAAAACATGGTTTAAAGATGAATCCTATTAAGTGTCCTTTTGGTGTGTCTGTAGGTGAATTTTTAGGCTTCATTGTCCATCAAAAGGGCATCGAGATAGACAGGAATAAAGCTAAAGCTGTTTTTGAAATAGTATCTCCTCGAAATAAGAAAGAACTTCAATCATTATCAAGTAAAGTAAATTTTCTTCAAAGATTTATCTCTAATCTATCCGAAAAAACTAAAGTGTTTCCTCAATTGCTTAGACTGAAAAATGAAGCTGAATTCAGGTGGGAAAAGTAGCATGAGGATGATTTCGAAGAGATCAAAAATACTTGACTAACCCACCAGTTATGGTTCCACCAATGAAAGGTCGAATGTTAAAGCTGTATATTTCTGCATCAAAATCAACAATAGCCAGTATGTTGGTCCAAGATGATGAAAATGGTGTCGAAAGGGCTATTTACTATTTGAGTCGAATACTAAATGATGCTAAAAATAGATATGCTCCAATAGAGAAATTGCGTCTCTATTTATATTTCTCTTGTACAAAATTGAGATATTACATTAGACCTTTCAATGTACTTGTACTCTCCAAAAATAATATAATAAAGTTCATGTTGTCCAAATTTATTTTACATAATCGAGTGGGAAAATAGGCTTTAGCTCTTACAGAATTTTCTTTAAGTTTTGCTTCTTTGGAAGTAGTTAAAGGTAAAATCGTTGCTGATTTTATGGCTGATCATACTCCTGTTGATATTAAAGAATTTTATATAGGAATGAAACCCTGGATACTTTATTTTGATGATTCGAAACATGTTAATGGTTCAAGAGTTGGTATTGTAATTATTTCTCCTGATTACATACCTACTAAATTAATGTTTAAAATAAAACCCCCTTATTCAAATAATGAAGCAGAATATGAAGCTTTAATAGTTGGACTGGAAACTCTAATTGTACTAGGAGTTAATAATGTTTTAAGTCGAGGAGATTCTCAGTTAGTTATCAAACAATTAACTCAAGAATATAGATGTATTAGTGCAAATTTGATTAAGTATTTTTCTCGAGCAATTTTACTATTAAATATGTTTGAGGAAGTCACATTTGAACATGTTTCTCAAATTGAGAATAGCGAAGCAAATGACTTGGCAAAATTGCTTCGGGATATAATGTAACTAAACAGAAATTTGAATCATTGATTCGTGTGCAAAATAAGCTACCAAAGGTGTTCGAGGAATTTAATATTAATGTTTTGACTATTAATGATTGGAGAAAGCCATTAGTAGATTACCCGAAGAATCCCAATACATCTGTTGATCGAAAGATTAAATATAGAGCTCTTAGTTATGCCATTTTGGGTGATGGTACTTTGTTTCGTTGTCTGGGTGAAGTCAAAGCATATATTACCTTAGCAGAAATTCATGAAGGCATTTATGGATCCCATCAAGCAAGGGAGAAAATGAAATGGCTTTTATTTCGATAAGGGTATTATTGGCCTACAATTTTAAAAGATTGCATAAAATATGCCAAATTTTGTGAAGAATGTCAAAAACATGGACCAATTCAACAAGTTCTTGCAAGTGAATTACATTCAATTATTAAGCCTTGGCCACTTCGAGGATGGGCAATGGATCTAATAGGATAAATACATCCTCTTTCATCAAAGGGGCATAAATATATTCTAGTTGCAGTGGATTATTTCACTAAGTGGGTTGAAGCTATAGCTTTAAAAGATGTTGATCAACATGACATAATCAATTTTATTGAGGAATATATTATACATCGATTTGGCATTCCAGAAACTATTACAACAGACCAAGGAACTATTTTTATTGATCGAAAAGTTGTTCAATATGGTGAATCGAGAAGTATTAAATTAATAACTTCAACTCCTTATTATGTCCAAGCAAATGGTCAAGTTGAAGCCATAAATAATATTTTGATAAGCTTGATTAAAAAACATATTGGCAGAAAACCAAGAAGTTGGCATGAAACTTTAAGTCAGATTTTATGGGCTTATCAAAATTTACCAAAACGAGCTACAGGGTTGACACCTTTTCGTCTAGTCTATGGTCATGAAGTTTTTTTTCCAATCAAGATTAATTTATAATCAATATGAATTCAAAGGCAAAATGAGTTACCCGTTCAAGATTATTGGAATCTAATGTTTGATGAATTGAATAATCTAGATGATGAAAGGTTGATTGCTTTAGAGAATATAATTCGACAAAAAGAAAGGATTGCTTAATTTTATAATAAAAAGGTAAAGAATAAAGCATTCTAGTTGGAGACTCAGTTTGGAAAGTTATTTTACCAATTGATAAGAAATCGAGAACTTATGGTAAATGGTCTTCAAGTTGGGATGGACCATATATTGTTGAAAAAGGATATTCCAATAATGCTTATTCGATTTGAGAAGTTAATACAGGTGGTCGAATTATGTCAATTAATAGAAAATATCTAAAGCAATATAGTCCAACAATTACAGAAATTAATATACCATTCCATTAAAATAATCATGTACAGAAGTTTGTTTCGATATGTATAAAAAAAACTCTTCGAGGAAGTTTTTCTTTCAGCCTCCCATGACGCTTGCATAAATCATGTAACTTTGTCGAAAGCTTGGCAAGTTTTTCTTCCAAAGACATCTTTTTCGAAAGTTGGCTCTTTAAGGATTGAGCTATTGTTCTTGCAAAAGTCATTGTTTCAGTTTGCTTTTTCTTGATATTCTCTTTGACATCATTTATTTCTTTCTGCTTTCTTCAATTCTCACCAAGAGCTTTTCTAAGTCTTTTTCTTTGATTTTCAAGTTATTTAGAGACGGATTGAGCTTGGCAGAATCTTTTTAAGACTTTCGACTAATGTTTTGATTTTTTCCAGTTGAGATCGATCTTCCTTGGTTTCATTCTCGATCATTTCAATAGTTTCCAAACATTGTCGATCGTCTTTTTGGACTTTGTAAGCAGCGTTGACAATGTCCAAAAATTGCTCCATCACATCTCTTTGGTCATCAGAAAATTTACTATCAAAGAATCTTAATTTCTCGATAGCAACCTCCATTTCTTTTTTATAGTTAGCTTTGGCCAGATTAGCAGACAAATCTTCATCGAAGGCCAAACTTTGAAAATGGTTGAATGCTTGTTGGAAGGCTTCTTTATTATCTGGTTTATTTTGACTTGCCTCTGAAACCTCAGAAGATGCAGAGTGGCCACTCAACCATTTTGTGAGTATGTCAAAAATATCTTCTTCTTCTTCTTCCAGTCCTTCTAACTCCAATTTTGGAGGATTGTCAACGACTTGATAACTGGAAGACTTACTGGCAGTGGCTACAAGGCTTGGTTCTAGTGATCTTTCTTTTTCTTTTTCGAGCCTTTCTGGAGTGGTAACTTGTTCTTCGCCTGGCTCTTCATTTGGATTATCAGGACTAGGTTGGTCAAAATCTATAGGTTCATTTTGTTCATGTTCACTTGAAACTTCTTCTTCTTCAATTGGAATTGCTTCATGTTACTTAGCTGTTTTTTCCAAAGGAGAAGACTCGCTTTGGCTTGGGGTTCCTTTATTCTAAGGATCCGAAGTTTCGAGATGAACAAAAGTATCCTTTGATGTACCTTGTACTAAAAGAAATCAAGAAAGATCAATATAAATGATTCAAAAGATAAAAGCAATGTATATACGGTTAGGAAAGGCCAATTTGTGCACCTGGTTCAATTGGGTTCATTCTCTGAAGAGTCGAGCTGGCTTTTGGGGATGTTTCTTCATTTATATCAGGTTGGAAACATGAAGTGTTAGGAGAGTATTTATGGTAGAAAAATAATTAATCGGTTAAAGGTGCTTTTACCATATTTGTTTCGACAGGTTCTGCTGGAGGCTTGCGAGATGAAGAAATGTCCACTACATCTAAATCCTACAAGTAATTTAACCAAGATTTGTCTCGATTAACACTCACAAGATTTTTGTTTAAAAGTTCAACCACATAGCCTAATTTTAGATCTCGTATGGTATATACTTATTGGTATTGCCTGAAATATTTGGATAAGTTAAAATAACGATGGAAGGGAATCTTACATTATGTTCAATGCAAAAAATTACCTTAGATCTTTTCTTTTTCTTGATGGGAGATTTTTTTGCTAAAGGAAGATCTTCATCAAACTCATTAGCAATACTTTTTTTGATTATTTTTTCACTCAAGTTGACCTATTGATGGAAATGATATTTTAAAAAGGAATATTGATGTGAAAAATCAAAGTAAAAATAGCTGAGTTTGAGTCGAAGTAGGCTTGGTCACATCAATTGGTTTTTCTGTAGGGGCAAATGTAAACTTCTTTGAAGTCTTCTCTTTGATTATTGGTGCCCCCGTGACCTGATTAATTATAAATTTGTACAGTTATCGAAATGGGGAAAATAGAAGAAGTTGAAATGTGTAATATAAATTTGATGTACTTACCTTCAACTTCCTTTTTCAATTTCATTTTTATAAGAGATTTAGAAGTACTCATTTTTGAAGAAGTCTGAGAATAAAATATGTATTAGTCGAAAGAAAATTATTAAAAGGAAAAGAAATCGAAATGCTTATTTTTTTGGGGGCAACAGCCTCTATGGTACTTGGAGCTTTTCTTTTCCTTGTTTTTAATGGTTGTGGGTCTTCATCTCCACTTTCTCATTCTTCTGTCCTTAGTGGAATAGGTTGCTTAATAGCTATGAAAAGAAAGTTTGAAAATAGGTGAGACAATATTGAAAAATACAATTCGATATTTAAAAATAGAGTTTCTTACCAATTCTTGTTTTCGTCAACAATTCGACATCTTTTATATCATAGTGCAGCCAGGGGGAAGAGTTAGGAAAATCATCGAGATAACATTTAGCAAATGTGGCTCTTTCATTTTTTGGAATTCTTTCATGTTTAAAAATGGTAGAAAGACTGTGAAGTTCTCGAGCCCAAATAGGATACCTTAAATCTTTAGCTATGCCAAAGAGGGTAGTAGGCAAAGGGGGTAAGTTAGTAGGGCAATACTTTTCAAAATCAGTTTTGCCTAAAGGATTAATAATTTTTCGATTTGCTCTATTTCTCTCGATTTTTTCCCCTAAGGTAAAGACTACCTCTTTTGATAGTTAAAGAAATGTCCTTTGGATGATAACAGGTACGGTAGAAATTCTCAAATTTTATAATCTTTGATTTGAGACTCCATTTACCTTCATTGTGTTCTGGTTCCTACAAAAATGCAAAATTTGTGGTTATCTTCTCGAAACATTATGTAGAAGAGACTGCGCAAGGAGAATAATAGCCTTACCACCATTCATCGAATGGTTGAATACAAAAGAAGCTATTCTCAAAAGGGATTAGGGTAAAAGCTTGCAATCTTTTTCTCCACCCTTCACTCAAAGTGGGGCCTATTAGGTCTTCCAGGTTGGCTAAATAGTCTGGTTCACGCCTCTTTTTAAATAAAAGAACTGGTAAAAGTTGGCAAAGACCAAACTATCGAGTCAAAAGTTGTGGTTGATAGGCATAAAATCGAATTTCTCTTGGCTAAAATCCAGCAAAAATAATATCTCGAGTTAGAAAGGCCGTCCAGATTTCGATTAATTCTGATTGTTGACTAGGAGTCGTACAAGGAAATCTGACTTTAAGCCAATTTGGACCAATTAAGTTTTGCTTAATAAATGGCGCAAGCCTCAGTAAATTCTCGAAAACCCAGAATAATTTCAATATACTTCTTAAAATGATTGAGCATGACTTTCTTTTTGTGGCTTGGAGTCAAATACATTAACCTTGCACCTTCGATTGGTTGGGAAGTCTATTTTCCCAAAAGTGGTATTCTTTTCTCGAAAATGGCATTCAACCAAAGTTGTAGTAGCCAGAGAGGACTAGGGATGTTCTTCATTTGTTTTGGCATTTTTAGCAGTTCAACTGCTTCATCCATTGTAGAATATAGAGAGGCCAACAATAGTTTGCTCAGGCAAATATTCTTGCTAGTGTGGAGAGCTTGTGCAAGATAAAAATAATATTTTAGCACTTGCAGTGATCGAGTGCAAAATACGTGAGAAGCAAACCAATAAAGGAGAAAAGCAATGTGCTCATTGTCATCTACGAGGGCAAGTCTTTCCCCCATATGTTCAACAACGTAAAGGTTGTAAGTCTTCATGTCCCAATTGATTGGAACATTTTCGATATCTATCTCACCCTTAAATAAACTTAGCCCATAAGACAAACCAGTGGGTTTCAAACCTATTATTGCAGCTATGTCGAGAAGAGTAGGGCTAACGAATCCACAAAGGAATTCAAAGGCATGACAACTTCAATTCCAAAAATGGAAAGAAGTAATAAGCATAGGAATATCTAAGGTAGAAATGTCTAAACAATTTAGTTGAATAAATTTGTATATTCTTAATTTTTTTCCAATCATCCTGCTTGGATGCCTCTACTCTATCTAACCAACGGAAATAGGTTTCTTTAGAAACTAGAGGTGAAGCCCTAAATACTTTAGTTGGATCCTTAATGAAGTCTGCTCTTATGGTTTCCCCGTAAATCAAGGGTTTGTCTTGTTCAAAAGTAAGAAGAAACAAAGAAAGTTTTTCCTAAGAAAGGTGAGAATCATACGACCCAAGAAAAGCAATGTTCTGAGAACCTATGGAGAAAGGAATGAGTACCTGTGAGGCCTATATCTTCATGCTTTCTTCTTCATATAAAGGAGTTGGAACAAATTTCTTGTCGTCCACTTGTAGAAGTTCTCTACCTTTTACTGCCATGGGAACAGAAGACTTGTAGGTGGAGGTTGTTGTAGCTTTTTAAGAAAAGGAAGCCATTGCTAATGATGGCGAGAAGGAAAGCTTGAACCTTGGAGAAATCTTGGAACTCTTGGAGGAAGAAGGAGGAAAGACGGTGAAAGTAAGAAAGCTCAAGGTAAAAAGGTAAAGGTAAAAAAGGGTTTTACGATACCTTATATAGAGGATTCAGGAAAGTGGGAAATTAATATCCACTACAAAATTTAAATACTTACCTTTTAACTTACCAAATCCCCAGAGATATCGCCATAAATCCATCATGGGGTATTGGGAAGCCAAATTTGCGCTACACAATGTGATATTGACGGTTACCTCTTTAGCACGTTATTATAATGGCGAAGCAAAAGACCTTTATACCCTTGAAAATCAATCGTTAGCTGTCAAGATAAAAGTACAAGCGAAAATTACTAAGTTATAAAAATACATTTGCTTTCGACTAATTTCAAGCAAGGTATTTTTAAGGGGCATCTGTTGGGGTCATTGTGAATTTGGTCGAATGGAGTTATCGAAGAAAAATGGATGAAGGTAAGTTGTCATCAAACTTCTGTGCTTTTTCGACAAAATTTAAATTTTGTCGAAATACCCTTTTTGACAAGACTATAATAAGTACACAAGAAAGCTGCTCGAAAAGTGTTCAACTCAAGAATCTTCAAGCAATTCGAGGAAAAGTCCCTATTATTTGAGGAGAAGTTCGAATCATGTTTGAGGAAACATTCAAGTAATGTTCGACAAAAGATCTTGGACAAATTAGAATGATGTATAAAGGAGATTATAACAATGTTGGAAGCAGTTACTACTAGAAGACGGTTCTGTACAGGTGTCAGCATATTATTTAGAAGTTATTTATATATTGTATACGTGTCTTGTTATAATAATTTTCCCGTCAAATGGAATGTCTATAAATAAACGACCGTGTAGCCATTTTTCTTTGGTTCTAACCATTTACATAAATCCTGTATACCACACAGGCCACACTTATGGCTACCAGTCCCAAGGTGAACGTGTATGTTCTAACCCATCTTTTGTTTAATGCATTACATTTGTTGCAATTCCTGTCTATAACTCTTTCTCCTTTCGATAACTCTTTCTTCTTTCAATAACACCTTCACAATTTAATTTAATGTTCATACTCTTGTTCAATTACTTTATGAATATCTCAAAATCATACATTTACATGTATTACAAATGAATTTGATACTAATTCAATTTGTATTAAAAACATAACAGATTCGAGTAGTATGCAGAATTATTGCTAAATAATGAAAAATTAATTGAATTATTCTCAAGTTGAAAGTTTTAACTGCTAGTTCTAATAAAAGAATCGACACTAAAATTTTAGATTCTAAGTCCCTTTTAAAAATCTTTATTTGTTGATTAGAATCTCTGTGCGAAGTTATCTATTAAGAATTGAAACAATTTTGATTTCTCAAACAAATTTCTACCATCAACACAAGGGTAAGAATATAATTTGAAATATATAATTGAAGGATATAATAAACGTGATAATAATATATATGAAAATTTATATGATTTAGATATTAATAGATGTACAATCAAATAATAATTATTTGTTAATATTTTAAATTAGGGGTGTTTACAGATATAGGTGTCCGTAGACCCAAATCGACCCAACTAACCCAATTAATTCAGTTCCATTTTTTTGAGCGTTTGGGTCACACTTGATCTAACTCGTTCAAACATGTTCAAGTACAAGTTGGGTAATCGAGTTTTGATTTTCAAACACGTGAACCAGTAAACCCAACCCTGTTGACATGACATTTTATTAAAATTTTTGTTTTTATATATTTTTATATACAAATAATTACAAAAGGTCAAGTTGCTAGAAATGTGTACACTTAAATGTTAAATTTAGGCAAATTTGTTAAAAGAAAAAAAAAACTGTAACACTTAATACATATCTTTATAATGTGTTAAAATTCGTAAGAAAAAAAATAAAATTTTTAAAAATTTAACATAATTTTAAATATACAGACTCGGTTGACCGACCCAAACCAACCAATTAATAATCAGGTTGGTTCGATTTGAGTTTGACAAAAAAAAAAATTGCATAAACCCAACCTTATTCAACCCAACCTATATTATTTTGATTGGTTTGGGTAATTCGAGTTTAGCCAAACTCGACCCAAATCAACCCATGTACACCTCTATTTTAAATAATACATTATACATTAAAATATAATATAATAAAAAGAAGTGCAACACAAATACTTTTTGGGAGGTCACTCATCCTACTACTGTAACACTCCTTTAATTTTAAATATAATTCATATTAATTTAATTATTAATTTAAGTTGATGAAAATGTGAGCAATTTTTTTTTTAATTCTATAATATAAAAATTCTAAATTTAACAGAATTTGGAAATAAAAGCGAAATGATAAAAACTACTTATGTATATATATATAAAATTGTACATCATGGTTTGATAATACAGAAAACTAAAAACATACATCAAAAGATAGACACTATTTAATCCAATATATACATCAAAAAAGTCCTATACAAAGCAGTGTTCATTTACCTTATCCATCATACAAAAAGAAAAATACTATAGGTCTTCAGGTTCTCTCCCATTGAGATGTCCTCTAACTTATACTCAACATCATGGGGCATTAATGTCGCCTTCAATAATCATGATCAATCATACACAAAAGAAAATAATGGAGTGAGGTGTTTTGTACTAAAATCACTTTTACATGTATGGAAGGAAATCTACCATAAAACAAAGATAAAACATAGTTGACAACAAAAGGGATCATAAGGTTCATTCTAAGTTGTATCAAACTATCCTTGACTAGGTATGGATCCATACTTCCCATTAGTGGGCAATAGTTCTCAATAGAATTTGGGAAGTGACTAGGAGTACATATACCTCATTAACATCATCACATGGTACAGTCTTCATCATTATTGAGGAAAATAATAGTCAGGATATCCATTTATAGAGATATACTTTCAAACCAATCCTGGAATGCTGAGTAGTTGTCGAGGTTATCGGGCTTGGTCAAGCAAATATCCCAGCTCAAAGGTGCTACCCTGGCCATTAGGACCTTCACCACTCGATGCCTATCCCCAAGACCTCCTCAAGTGGGTCCCTACCTTTCATTCCTCAGTGTACCAAACTGTAACTTCCCTAGTAGGGTGTCATGCCACCGCATATCACTTGCTTTACATTACTTACTAAACTATCAATTCCTAACTTCTCAAGCAGAGGTTTCCCTAGTCTCAATTAATTTGAGCACCAGTACAATCAACATTTCTACCTTATTTTGCAGATATTACACAATCCCAAAATTTTAATAGAATAACAATTTAGTAATTATATAAAATCTTTATCAGAATAACGATATAGTAATTATAATTTAACTACTAAAATTCTGGCAGAATAACAACTAAATAAATACATTTTAATTTTCTAAATTTGAGCAGAGTAACAACTTAGCAAGTGCATTTTAATTTTCAAAAATTGAGCAGAGTAACAGCTTAGCAATTATAATTTAATAATCTAAATTTGAGCAGAATAACAACTTAGCAATTATAATTTAATAATTTAAATTTGAGCAGAGTAACGACTTAATAAAAATTAAAGTTTAATATCAAACATAATATGATAATAATAACTAAAACTATGCCTAAACAGGTTTAGGGGAAAACCCTTCCTACCAACATGCAAAGTGACAATAATTTAGAACCAACCCCACTCCCCCAATTACCTCTAAGATAGTTGATGAAGACGATGGAATTGTTGATGCAAAGCTCTTACGAAGAGAACTTCACTAGTTGTTGGAAAACTAGTAAAATTTTAGCATAAAAACAAAGTAAAATAAAATAATTTCTAGAGAAAGAAGCTCTCTAAGAATTTGACTAGCTTGAGAGAGAGGAGGATGTGTGAAAAATAACCAAGAAGCATGGGTATTTATAGAGGAGAAAGGTGGGTTAGGTGTCCACTTGATAACATCATTCATTATGTCATAATTTACTTTTTATTTTTCTTTTTAATTAATTTTAGGGACACATGACCCAAATAGGTGGTGAATCACCTATTTTAGAGCTAGGGACGTGCTCCACCAACTGTCCTAAGCTCCCATGTGCCAATTTTTATCTGTAGGTGAATTAACCGGTATCGATAAAAACGCCTAAACTTGAAAAATTAGCTTTTAATATCAAAATAATGAATTTTAATGAAAAAATGTAAAAATACATTATTTTTCATCAAAAATAAATTTCTAATAATAAATTTTATTTTTATTAATTTATTTCAAATTATATGTATTTATTTTGTATTTTTAAGCTAGAAAATTCATAAAAAATCCATTTTAATTCAATAAATACCAAAGTTTTTATGAAAATTATAAAATTAAATAAACTAAAATTACCATTTTCACCCTTTTTGAATGTCAAACCAGTACTGGTTGGCTTATTAGACACTTAGGGACATTTTGGTCATTTTACACAAGAATTTTAGAAAATTTCCAAAAAATATCTAAAATTATATTTTAATATATATGACATAATTCTAAGCTCAAATTTACATTTTAATGTCAATTGAATATTTTTCTCATGTCAGCCCTTAATGTGAGGAAATAGGGACAAAACTATCATTTTCTAATTTTTTTGGGCTCCGGCTCAAAAAAATTATTAAAAATCACGATTTAATAGATCTTAAAATTCTGAGCATAATGGTGAGGATCAAAATGTTGAAATTTCTTCTCGACTTTTCAAAATTATATTGTCAAATATTATAAAAACGGTTGACAAAATTAAAATAGGGTTGTTATATTTTTCACTATTTTTATTACAGTATAAAATTTTTATAATGAAATATACTTAATATAAAATTTTCAAAATATTTTAAAGTCAAAAGGTCTCTGATTGGTTCCTGTAGTCAATCAGGGGTATTTTTGTCATTTTTGAAAATTTGTTTCAATAAATTTACGAAAAAATTATAAAATTATTATTAATTATTCTAAATACATTGATGCCTTAAAAACAATTTTTAAAATGCTTCCAACTATTTTTATTTATTAATTATGTTATTTAACATTTTAAGGGCAAAATGGTCATTTTATAAATTTTCAAACTTCGTTTCTCCAAAATTATTAAAAATCTAAACTAAATACTACTTTCTAATATGAACATAACCATAGGGATCAATCTTTTGAGATCTCCATCTGGTTTTCTAGAAATAAATATAGAATAATTTAATATATAAAAATAGGGGTGTTACAACTACTACTCTCGCCCAAGCACGCTTAACTGCAGAGAGTGTACTTGGGCAAGAGTAGTAGACTACTAGTAGTAGTAATAGGATGGGTGACTTCCTAGGAAATCTTTGTGTTGCACCTCTTTTTATTATATTTTAAATAGTGGTAAAAGGTTTGGGTAGTATGTACAAGATCCTAGGTTATAATTTTGTTGCCGTCATTGTACACAAAAAAAAGTATAGTAATAAATTATCAATTTTTAAATATGTAAAATTTTGTAACCTTAATTTATGTGAACTTAAAATTTAATAGTTAGATTAATAAAATTTATTTTAGATAAAAAATTGTTAAAAGTGTCATTTTTCTATAAGTTTGATATGCTCTAATGTCCCTCGTATTGTACAAAATGAAATAATATTTTTATTCCATAATATATTAAATATTGGACATTATTTATAAAATTATAATATTAAAAGGTTTTTTTAACAGAAAGGAAAAATAAAGAAATAGAAAAAACGAAGCTACATAAAATTATAATATTAAAAGGGCTCAGTTTTACGTTTGCATCACATTCCAGGATTAAATTATTATTTAGATAATTAGATATTTGTATTTTTTTAATAAAATGCAGCTAATTGATAAAATTAAAGGTTCCATGTCTTGGTGCTTTCATCGAGGGGCATCATGACCGACCAAGTGACCATAACACATTCAAAAGCTACCCACGTGTTTCATAAGCTCAATCAAAATCAAATGGTTCTTACCACAAATCAAAATATCTTCTTGCTAAGCTCGATGCTATTATGAGCAATATAATTTTTCTGGAACTCAAGCAACAACAGGCCCCTCCTCAGTATTAATCTCATTCGGGCCCATCAACGATTCAGGCAGATATGATTCTCCCTCTAAAACTCACATGAAACTTGAGGTGCCCAGATTTGACAGTTGCGATGCAATGGAATTTTAAGGGGCTGTTTACTTTAAAAAATATTTTCTATTTTCATTTTCTATTTTCATTTTCTGAAAATAGTTTTCATTTTCAAAATTTTTTATTTTGCAAATATATTTGGTTTAAATTTGTATTTTCTATTTTCAAAAATATCAAAACACTCTTAAACAGATTTCACCATAGTTGAACTCTTCCAACATTGGCCACTTGAAAAAATTGTTTCTCCACACAAATCCAAAGTTCCTCCATCTAATCAGAAAAACTACTATGTAAATCCTTGCAACAGCGTTGCTGTACATTGACTGACTACTGCATCTCCACCCTAAACAGCTGTGACCTCGAGTCTTCTTCCGCTCCAAGCCCTGTCATCGAGATTCAAAAAACAAAGGGGGTGATGCGAAAGCAGATCAAGGACAAGCAGAAGCTCCAGCCGGCAATCACTCCCTCATGTGCCTCTCTTTTGCACCATGGCCTAAGCCTATGAGAGCCGACGTGTAGTGTGAAGCGATTACAGTAAATCTTGATAATATTTACCATATGTGCCACTAAGTTTTCATATTTTAGAAATGGCTGAAAATGATGTTTTTTTATTTTCAGTTTTGGGTATATTTTCCAAAACATTTTCTTTGAAAATGTTTCCTAAACTTCAACTAAACGTATTTTCAATTTTATTTTCTGTTTTCTTTGAAAATGAAAACAGAAAACAATGAAACCAAACAGGCCTAGTTTTTCTAATTTTTTGATTATCACACAACGTCGGAGGAAGACATGATAAAAATGGCTTCATTTTATAAGGATATGGCCCAGCAATTAGTCGGTACCAGTGATGTATCGAAATGGATTGATCATTTTTTGGAATGGCTAGCTTTCGGCGTTAGAAACTCAATTATTTGCACCTTTTTATTATGATGACCCTTGAGAAGTGTTTTTTAAGATAAGGAAAAGTGGATTGAGGTTAGAGCCGGCAAAATGATCCGGTCCGATAGATCTGCTTAAACAATCCTCAAAAAAGGTTGGATTGGACCTTTAAAAAAATGACCCAAAAGAAATTGAGCTATTTAGCCTGATGGACCAATTGGGCTCGGGCCAGACTTGTTTGGTGTATTATTTTTGTGGGCTGATTGCTCAATCTGGTGTAATTTTAAAAACAAATTACTAAAATTGGGTCCTTTTGAAACATATTACCGGCATGGGGCTGTTTTGACCATTGACCGGTTAAAACTCGTCTCCACGTCAACATTTTTTATTTTTTTTAAATTACACGTAAGCATTTAATGTGGCAAAAATCTTTATTCTCACTAGCGAAAATAACAGGATGATGCCACGTGGCGTCATCCTGTTATTTCCACTAGTGAGAATAGCGGAAATCACAGGATGATACCACATGGCGTCTTCTTGTGATTTTTGCGTATGAGCGAGGGGGAAAATACAGGATAACGTAAAACTTCAAAATGACATAACTTTTGGCTCGGATGCCGGATTGGGGTGCCTTTTTTTATTATTTCATATAACTTTTCGAGATCTATGCATTGGCAAATTCCCAGAGGCCTACTATTTTTCCCAAAAGACATTTTTTTCTAGGTTAACGAAGATCTAGAAAGAATTTATATGTATGCAAAAATCATAGAGAGACGCCACGTGACATCATCCTGTGATTTTCGCTAGTGGCAGTAGTGGAAATCACAAGATGACGCCACGTGGCATCATCCTTTTATTTCCGCTACTGCCACTAGCGGAAATAACAAGATGATGCCACATGGCGTCATCCTGTTATTTCCGCTAGTGAGAATAGCAATTTTTGCCACCTCGGAAGCTTACGTGTAATTTAAAAAAATAAAAAATGCTGACGTAGACCATTTTTGCTAATCAGACTGACGAGTTTTGACTGGTCAAAACAGCCCCATGCTAATAATATGTTTCAAAAAGACTCTATTTTAGTAATTTGTTTTTAAAATTGTACCAGATTGGTCAATCAACCTATTTTTGTGACTTTCAGTGTCAGATTGAGACCGTGGCGTTTAAACCTTTCTTTTTCACTTCAATTTCATTTTTCCCCCTTTCCTAATCCAGAGTGTCAGAGCCAAAGCGCAAAGGCAGAGACGCACGCAGACACCGCCCGCCCAGGGATGTCTAAACTCGTTATTTGATGCCCTGCGACTTATATTTGGAAAATAAATTGTCTAAACTCGTGATTTGATGCACTGTGTCTTATCTTTTAATTGTCTAAACTTTAACTTGCATCCATTTATTTTTGAAAAATAAATTTGATGCCCGGGAGACGTGGTACTCTATGCTATATGCCTAATTGCCTATATCTAAACTAGTAAACTTTAACTTATATGCTACATGCCGAATTGTGCTATTTGACTTATTGTCAACTATTAGATAATAGACATGACGAATGAATAGTTCTTTTTGTGAAGCATTAGTTGGATGAAAATGACAAATTATAATTGACTTTAGGAAAGAGAAATAATGACAAAATTAATGATAACTACTTATCGGTCTAAAAGAAAAAATTAAGGCTAAACTGGTGGTCCACAAAGGACTGGGCTGGGTCACAAAAAATACAGCCCACACATAGATCGGGTCGAGCTGTTGGAGAGTGTTGCTCGAGCCGGCCCGGCCTGTTTAACACCTCTAATTGAGGTCAGAGCTGACAAAATGGGTCGGGCTTGCCAGGCTAGCTTGAACATGCCTATTAGAATATAGGGCTTGGGCTCTAAATTATGAGCCCTAATAAAATGCTAGCCTTTTTAGCCCGATCGGATAAAGCCTGTGTTATAAATGGGGTTCGCGTCGGGCTAGCCCGGTTGTGTTCGAGCTACCCTCTTCTCTGTCAATTTAATAGGTTAAGTTAATATAAACAATGTGTATTAATGTATATATGTTACTTATGATATTTTAAAATTCAAGATAATTATGATTATAATCAATTGATGCAAATACAATAGTGTTGCACTAAGATTATTCAAGCACATGGCATTAAAGACTTTTACAATGTCAATTATCATGAATTTCCTTAAATATTGAATAATAATATTTTACAATTACTTTTACGTAATTTTATACTTATGGTTCAAATTCAAATTCAAATTTATATAATATATTTTATAATAATATATTACACATAATAATATATTTTATGATCACTTTTACGTAATTGTATATATATATATATATATATATATATATATATATATATATATATATATTAAAATCATTATTTTATTTACATATTTTAAAAATCATATATAAAATTTTTAGAATTTTCTTAACATTAAATCAATGCAAGCTAAAAATTGATGTGGGTCTTAAATTTTGGGAGAAAATAAAAAATCAACCAAAAAAAGATAAAAAAAAAATTCGGCCCGACCTGAAAAGCTCGCAACCAGTATAGGGCTGGGCTTGGGCATCAATTTAGAAGATTGAATTAAATTTGGGCTTTTTTGGCCCAGCCCATTGTAGCTTGTGGCCCACATTAAGCTAGCTCGCAATGGGTTGGGTAGCCGGTTTTGTCACCTTTAATTGAGGTAAAAGAAAGAGAGAGAAAGTGACAAATGTGATAAGTGATGTGATAGAAAAATTTGGATGAAATTGATGGAAGAAAATCCTTTGCAATTTTGAAAATATTGTATGAAATATCAGCCATTCTTTAATTATTATTTTTATAGTTTTAATTTATAAAGGATAAAAAAAATGCATGAATGGTGAGATTTGTTAAACTGGACACTTTTTAGTTTTTCTAAATTAGAAAGCATATATGCTCAAAATTAATATGCAAGAGAAAATAAATATATAATATATTTATAAGTACTCTAACTATAAAGGTATGGTTAATGAATATCTTACTAAGTTTGAGTGTTTGACTAACAAAATTGTTGGTTTGCCTATTACTTTCCTCTTAAGTTGTTTCATTCTAAGACCAACCCCTAATATTAGACAAGAAGTTTAAAAGTGTGTTTGGAACTTAGTTGAGTTTAATAGAATGTCAATTCATCAACCTTATTTCTTCCATGTTTGTTGTATTAGAAAGTGATAATTTTTGTTTACAAAATTCTAAATCCAAACACACCTTTAGATCTATAGTCAAGCAGTTGAGTTGCTTATGCTAAATTGCAAGAAGATAAACTGTTAGATGAATCTTGCTTTATTAGGGGAAAGAACACCAATTTATGCTTTTTCAAGGCCAAATTGTTCGCATTTCTAACAGTACAATTATGGCTTCGCCTTAAAAGGCTTAGCTCCCCTACTACCAACTCCTCCAAGAACAAATTATAAGTTTACTCTTGAGGAAGTGATGGCATGTGATAAAAAAGTTTAGCCTTAACCATAATCCAAGGGGTACTTTTACTTGTCAGTGAAAGTAAAAAAAAAAAATAGAATGGTGATGCTGCCATTAAAGGCCTAACAGAGCTTAAAACCTGAGCAATTGTTGTTAGAAGGAGATAAAAGTGGCTTTACAAAGCCCAAATTAGCATTTACGCTCTATCTTTTCATCTTTCACAAGAAGGCAATTGCTATTTGCACACCCCATATTACTTTCCACACCTCCCTTTCCAATTTTTTTGAAGGATTTTACATAAATAGCCTTACTAACATGGGGTCTCAATTATAGAAAGATGTAGGAAAAATGACACATCATCTAAAGTGATGGCCATTTTCCTTACTAAAAAGTGGAAGGAGCTGGTGTCCTTATGTCATTGTTCAACAAAAGCAAACAAGATGTCCTTCTTTACTATGTAGTAGTGTGCCAGTGTAAAAGGCGCCAGCCTTGACCTATCCACATATCTCCTCATTTGCTTGTCCTTAAGTAGGGATAAAATCTTGCCCATGATTGTCCACCTTCAGCTTCGGTCAGCTTAGTCCTTCCCGCAATCGTGGGGCAATATAGTGCCTATATGACCTCAAGACAGAACAGTCCTCAAGACCTCCTAAGTAAGGGGCCCCAACAACCCATGGCTTAAGAAGGGCCTAGGGCTTAGCAACAAGTACTTGATATGTGGCACATCAACAAGCATTGCTTTCTCTGCCTCATGTTGTAAAACACCTCACAGTGTAGCTTTATCTCTATGAGCTGAAGCAGTAGGTCGTGGGCACTCAACTCTACTTGTATCAACTCTCACTGTACCACCTTTATTGTATCTACCCTAGAAGCCTTGCTTCCATGTCTTACAAATTGCGTTTGTAGTGACGTATTATACCTACACTAGTAAAAATGAATAAAAATTTAATAAAAATGAATAAAGATTTGATAAAAATGAATAAAAAGTTAAATAAATAAGTGAAAATATCCAGACACACAACGAAAACATGTTTTTGTTGTGTATGCATGTACAGTGAAAACATGTTTCTGTTGCATTGGTGAGAACAGAAAAAAAAATATGTACAAATGAAGAGAAACTCACCTAGATGACGATGTCAATGGGAAGAGGAACCACTAGGTGCAAAAAGGAAGAAGAACACCTGGGTGGGAGGTGGGAAGAGGATGAAATTGAAGAAGAAGGTGAGAAGTTGGGAAACGAAAAGATGGTGCGAAAATGGTGGAAGAGAAAGGGGGTGCAAAAATGGTGGAAAAGAAAGGGGTGGGAGGGAAAGGAGTGTGAAAGGACATGGGCATTTTGAGGATTTTAAAAAATACAAAAAAAATTGAGGGTAAGAAGATAAAAAAAAGAGTGTAAAAATCATAAGCCTTTATACAATCATCTACCACAAAAAACTTTACGGGGCAAATTTCTAAAACAATAGGCCTAAATCCTAATTGATGAAGAGAGCACGCATAATTTCATGCAAGATCATGTATTATTTTTGGATTTGACTTCTTTACAGTTAGTAATTTATTTTAGAAGATAAGTAAAGTAATTAATTTTAGTTGTTAATGAAAATCAAATATTGATATTATATGCATATACATATAGAATCATTTGTGTTAGAATATCAAATGTATATTTTCTTATCAATGATTAAAATTACTTACTTTACTCTTACTAATTTTAGAAGAGTCCTAATTTTTCTTTGATGGACTATATATGTGTGTGTGTGTGTGAGAGAGAGAGAGAGAGAGTCAGGATCCGTTAACACCAGATGTCAAAGTTAATCAAATTACACCTTCAATGGCTTTTTGTAGAATGTAAATATAACTAATCTAATCTTTGAATTATGTGATATTATCTTCACGATCATATATATGAAATTTCATATCATTTGAGCTTTTTTAGATATGTTATTTAACATTGAATATTTACGTATATTTTAATAACATATTGTATGTTAAAATAAAGTGATGTGATGAACTATTAAATAATTTTAGAATTGTATGAAATTTTGTATACTTAATCTAATTAATAAGAACATCAAATTCAACTGTTGGATTGGTTAAATTTGCATTCTACAAAAAGTTATTGAAAGTATAATTTGACTAACTTTGACACATAATGTCAACAAATCTTGACTTATATATATATATATATATATATATATATATATATATATATATATAGGGAGTAACTCTTATGAGAATACTTATTTTTATGAGAACATGAAAACAACTAATAACAACTGTTATATCAAGATTAAAAAAATAAACCAGGATTAAAACCACAACCACAATCACCGCCAACCCTACCACCACCATCACTGCCCGTTGCCATTAAGGGCGGTGGCGACGACGGTGACGACGACAGCAATAGTGACGTGGATGGTTGTGGTTTTAAGTGAGACCATCATTATTGTCATGGTTGTCGTCGGTGGTCTCACTTAAAACCATAGTTATTAAACTTGAATCGGATTGACCGGTCCGACCAGTTTAACTGGAAACTAGACCTATAACCAGTCCGATTAGTCTATCAGATTGGATATGCAAGTGGCTTAGTGCTGACATCATTGACTTGGCATTTAATCGAATTAAATTGGCCGAGTTTCCCAAGTTTGTAGGCACTTTATTTACTAGTTTGAGACTTTACGCAATATCTCATGTTATCCCACTCATTGACACACGTCACGCTATCTCAGATGTTCATGCCCACACATTGTCATACTGGTCATACTAGCCACATATTATCCAATGTTAAGAATTCAAATTTCAAATTAGTGAACAATACACACATTCATTTAAGGTTCAAAAATAATTCACCAAAGGTATACAAATGGGGTTCAAACTGTAATCCTTTTAGATAATTAAAACAAATTGTGCCATTGCACCAAGTTGATCATTTGGTGTAGTAGTGACAAAAATAATATATATATATACATAACTTCAGTATAAAATTCATAAATTTATTATATATCGGTTCATGCAGTACAATCAATAACCCACTAGTTCAACCAATGACCCATTGACCCAGTACCTCGACTGAGTCGATGATTGGTCTGGTTCTGATAACACTACTTAAAACCACAACCATCCTTGCTACCGCTGCCGTTGCTGTCACTGTCGTCACCATCGTCCCCACCACCACTGGTGGTGGGGCAATGGCGACAACAATGATAATGGTGGTCTCACTTAAAACCACAATCACTGACTTCACTGCTAGCACTGTTGGTGGTAGTAATAGTAATGATGGCAGGCGGTGATGGTGGCGATGACAGTGGTGTTGTTGACAACGATGGTTGTTGTTTTAAACGAGTTTAAGGTTTAGGGTTGTTTATAATTGGGTTTTAATCCCGACGTTTATTTTTTTTTAATCTTGATCCAACAATTGTTATTAGTTGTTCTCATGTTCTCATATAAGTAAGTGTTCTCTCAGGAGTTGCTCCATATATATATATATATATATATATATATATATATATATATTCTATGATTATAATTATTTATTATAAAAAGTAAAAATTTATTCATATTATATATTAAATGACATCAATAAAATTGAATAAATTTGTTTATAGAAAAACATTAACTATATATAAATATAATAATTATCAACATAATAAATCAAAATAATTAAAATTCAATATTAATTCCAGTTCTTGATATTTCAATTAAATGACAGAAAACCCCTTATGCAAAAAGAGAGGTATGTAATAAAATATAATTCCTTTAGATTGAGCATTCTACACCTAGTTTTTGATCTAGCAAATTTATGTTTTTTTTTTTTTTTTATAAACCAAGAGATGTATTAATAATGAAAGCTTGAGAAAGGCACACGGAGTGACCCCTCTCAAACCCAAAATGTATAGCATGAGAACAAAGGTCCTAGAGCTAAGGATACTGATTTACACTTTAAAGAAAACCCAAAAGCTATAAGACAGTAAAAAATTAGTCCTTGCTAGCTGTTGTGCTTGTACCATGTATTTCCTTCTAATAAATCAACTTGGACTAATAATTGAATAAGAGAATCTCATCCTTCCTAATGCTTCTGATGGGCACATCTAAAGTTTTATAACTTTCGACATATCTATTGCTGCATAGTCCTTTGAAGTTCACGTTTTTGGCTTTGAGACATAGTGCCCTTTGCATCTTTTAATGTAAAAAGAGTCCAATACTTACAAAAATACTTGGACTGCTATTTGTTTGAAACGTGTGGCTGTTATAAGTGCCTAGATAAGATGTTTTTTAAGACTTTACAGTGTACCCACCACATATTTGACAATTTCGCATAGAGAATATTGCTCCCAACTGTCCACACCAACGTCTCTTAGGAATGCATATGTGCTTTCCAAGAACTTCAAGAATTCCCCTATCCTCCCAACACATTTAGCTATGCAGTGCCTCTTCTTCTTGTTCTTTAGGCCTTCATCCTGAGCATACTACCTCGTATTTATTTTACTGTTGCAATGTTTTAGAACATTGGCATCTTTACTCATTTCCCTCACACTGTATTAGAGATCAAGACATGCCCTAGGGTTTAACATCCAACTAGATAGTGGATAGGAGAATCCACCCCTAACCTTATTCCACTCCCATGAGAAAAGCTTTACAGATTCAACGATTTCATCTATATCCTTCTTGTTTATTGAGAAAATAACAAAATTCTTGGCCAACCAAATTGTCCACACCATGGCGAACCATACCCTGATCCATCTCTCTTTATCAAGTTTACCATAGTCTAACAGGCCAATGAACTAGAGGAAATGTAATTGAAGCTCTTTATGTAGTGCTGAGTTAATGCCCCACCAATGTAATACTTCCTTCCAAACCACTGAAGAAATACTACACTCCAGCAGTAAATGGCTTGTATTTTCCTCATCCAATTCACATCCCTTGCATTGTGTGTCATTGCGATCCACTATACTCTAGCAGGCTAAATTATGGAGAGAGGGTATCTTATCTAGTGCTATCTGTAAAGAACTGCACTTTCGAAAGTACACCTTTGATCCACATTTTTTTAAAAAGCCCATCTCCAAATTCTCTCTAATTGGACATGATTACCTTGTATGCTGTTTGCACAAAATAATGACTTATTTTTTCTGCCTTCCACTCCCACCTATCTTGTTCCCCTCCTATCAACTGAACTCTATTCACAATCAACTCGAGTTCTTGCACTAATTCATGTTCCCATTGGAACAATGGCCTCCTCCAATTCCAAATCCAAGTCCACACCCCATCCTGCTAGTTTCCTAATTCCTCCATTGTTGCCTTCTTGTTTGACGCTATGCTTTACAAACATTGGAATTGCTCTCTTAAAGGGCCACCCTCCACCCATGGATCATGCCAAAAGATAGTGTCTTCCCCCCTCCCACCTTCCTATAAGCTGTGCCTGAGAACCAATTGGGTTGGAAAGAAATGTCCTTCTCCATAGAATTAACGTCCAACCACCAATTTGAACATCTACTTCCTTTAACTTCCCAACACCCATCTCCTTTATCATACTTACTTTTAAGCACCCTAAACCATAGCTTATTTTTCTCCTGCTTCATACGCCGCCACCACTTTCCCAGTAGAACCAAATTAAACGCTCTAAGATTTTTTATTCCTAATCCCCCCTCTTCCCTCCTCTTGCACACCTTTCCTTATGACACCCAGTGTATTTTTCTCCTTTCTTCCCCCTACCCCATAAAAAATTCTTAAAGAGAGACTCAAGTAAAGTGATAATACCTTTTGGTGCCTGGAAGAATGAAAAGAAGTAGATCGGGAGAGATAGCAAGACTCATTTGAGCAACACAACTCTTCCACCTTAGGAGATATAGTTACTTTCCCAAGAGGCTAAGCGTTGTCTCACCACATCTACCATAGGTTGCCATGTAGCCTTTTTTCTTGGGTTCACCCCTATTGGCAAGCCAAGGTATTTAAAGGGCAACAAGCCAGTTTTGCAATTTAGGTAAGAGGTTATCTCCACCTTCCACGATTCCTCCACATTAACTCCTACCAATTGGCTTTTGTAAAAATTCACCTTCAGACCTGAGGATAGCTCAAAGAACTGCAAGATAGCTTTGATAGCACGAATGTTTTGCCAGGATTTATCCCTAATTATAAGGGTATCATCTGCAAATTGGAGATGAGAAATATAAGGCCCTTTATCACCAACTTTGAACCCCTTATAAAGACCTATATTGCCGGCCTCCCTAAACATGATACTAATGCCCTCTGCTCTAATTAGGAAAAGGAAGGGAAATAGTGGATATCATTGTCTAAGTCCTCTACCCATGCTAAATTCTTTAGTTAGGCAGCCATTGACAAGAACAGAGACTCTAGCAAACTTCAAGCATTCTCTAATCCATTCACACCACTTTGATACAAATTCCATGCGCTCCATCATATAAAGAAGATATTCCCAACATACAGAGTCAAAAGCTTTCTCAAAATCCACCTTGAAGCATAACAACTCTTTTCCTCTTCTTTTTGCCTCATCCACTACTTCATTCGCTACTAACACCCCATCTAAAATCTCCCTCCCTTTTATAAAGTTCGTTTGGTTTTTAGAGATGACTGTTGATATGACCTTCCTCAATCTGTTAGCCAGTACCTTAGAGAGCACTTTATACATACACCTAATTAGAGAAATTGGTCTATACTCCCGTAACTTTTGTGGATTTTCTTTTTGGGGGACCAAAGTAATAAAACTATGCGATCCCTTGACTAGCTTCCCATTGGAGTGGAATTCCATTAGAAAGTCAATAAAATCCCCTTTATTGTATCAAAGAAATCTTTGATGAAAGAGAAATTAATACCATTCGGCCCCGGGCTTTTAGAGCTTTCACAATCCCAAATTGCTTCCTTTATTTCTTTCTCTGTAAACGGAGCAGTTAATATTTGATTATCCCTTTCACTAATGCGTGAGAATTGTACTGCTTCTAGCTTTGGCCTGTCCCACTGCATGTTCCTAAAGTGTTGCTTAAAATGGTCTTTGATTTTTTTCCTCAATGGCTCCACCCCTTCCACGTTCACCCCATCAAAGTTTAAACACAGAATCTCATTCCCTCTTCTCCTCTTCAATAGGCATCTATGAAAGAAGCTAGAATTTGCATCTCCCTCCTTCAACCATTTCATTCTAGACTTCTGCCAAATCAAGCTACTCTTCATTCCCATGAGTCTTTTTATTTTTTACATCACTTCTTTTCTTTTTTCCACCTCTTGGCTATTCAGTCCCTTCGACTCACCTTTAATATCCAGTTGATAAAGCTCATTGTTTGATTCTTTTAGGCTTCTATCAATGTCCCCAAAATGTTTTATGTTCCACTCCAATTTATTTTTGATAGCCTTCAACTTCTCCTTCAAAATAAACGCCTTTCTACTAACTATCTGCAACCCTTTCCATTCTGCTTTAACAAAATCCTTGTACCTCTTATCCTCCTTCCAATAGTTTAGAATGCGAAAAGGCTTTGGGCCCTACTTTACCTATTTCTCCTTCAGAATAATTGCATAATGATCTGAAACACTTCTTTGCAGGCCTTACTAGGATATATTTCTCCATGTATTCAACCATTCCTTAATCCCCAAGAACCTGTCAAGCCTACTTATTGTTGTTCCATCTGTTTTATACCAAGTATACTTTCTTCCAAACCATGGGTAAATCAATAAGTCCCAAATCTTGGATGAAGACATTAAACGCCTCCATTTCTTCCCGTCTATTATTCATTACAACTTCTTTAAATTGAACTTTTGTTTCACTTGTATATATAGGGTTATCTTCATCAGTGCCTCAAAGAAAAAGGTATACGTAGTCCTTCAACTGCTATCGAGTTTTCCACGGATATTGTCAGGTATGGTGTCTAACCATATTTTTTGTTTTCTCATTTTTATCTTATAAAAATAAATTATTAAGAATAAAAGAGAAGTAGATAAGAGGAGGATAAAATACATCAAAAAAATAAATTAGCTCCAAAGTGCTTTCCAATTATCTTTACATCTATTATATAACACCCCATCTATTTGTTGAATTGTGACATTGCGCTCCTAGTCATTGCGGGTCCACAAGGAGAGCATTCTTCGAAAGAATGTAGACTTTTCCTACTTTTTAATTGAAAAAATACAACCTATATACATTTTCCAAATTAAAAATAATCTTTGCAGCTTTGCAATATGTAGCAAGCTAAATTGATTCTTTCAACATTTAGAAATATAAAGAGTAAAAGTAAAACTACTACAATCTTATTAAGGACAAAGAAATCACTTGTTACAAGATATGGTATTTTTAAATTCTCTGCACTTGGTATATCTCAAATTTTGTTATATACTTATAAGCACTAATACTCGACATACGAGGAACATTTGTAACCTATGTCATAAAGAGGATATAGCAAATTGTGAATTGATAGGAGTATACCACATAAGCAAAAAAGCTCATGGGGAAGAATTTGTGATTTCCAAAAATCTGAGATGGGAATGTCACATTCTGCGGCTTAGGCTTAATATATTATAAATAGATAGATATTGGTATGAATTTAAAAAATAAAGTAAAAAAAGGAAAATGCAATTTGGAGAATTCAAAGTGTCCAACACGGACATGGTTACTATTTTGTGGTGTTTGTGCTTCCTTAGTTCCCACGTGCTTAAGCAAACATGTAACATGGATTGTAAACAAGAGAAGACAAATACGAGAAAGAGAAATGCTAGGAACACACTCTTTGATACATTCTTTTGAATACATGTCCTCTTATTGATTGAAATTTATTAGAAATCACAAAATTGTGTAGGTCTCACATCCTATTTAATAAATCTTTATCATGATTTTGTAGTTTGCAATAAATTTTAACCAATTAGAGAGGGAGTGTTAGAAGAAGTGTGTTAAAGAATGTGTTGCTAGCACTTCTTATATGAGGAATGGTTATTTCAGAACTTATGTTGACGACAAAATGAAGTGATACTATCAAGGAGAACAAAATGGTAAGGGAATAATTCTGATTGAATGATGATCACCTATTTTTAGATTTTTTTAATCAAGACTTTTAATTTGGATGCAATCTTCACAGATGTGGACAAAAAAGGAATGGAAATACTGAAACTTTGATTATGTTTACGTTAGGAAGTCAACTTGTCAAATACCCTCAAAGCTCAAAGTGGACCTTAGAGTCTAGTGAGCCTCAGCAACGTGTAACTTGGTGTGTATGGGTTAGTTAAACCTATTTAAATGCATGTCCTCCTTCTATCTGTACTTGTGATCCTCAAGGGTGTGAAGTACACCTTTCTTAGATTTGCGAAGAGGATCTAGGGACCCGTTACATTGGCCTGAATGTAAGGCCCATGAAATCCTCAAGATATGATAAATTGTAGCTCAAAACACCATTGCCTAACTACACCAATAGGTCAATTTATATGATCTAGGTTAATCTGCTTAATTTAGGTTGGCCTTTACATTGCTTGTTCACTAGATATTTGTATCCTTGATAGATTGACCTAGTGACATGTCATCATAGTTGGCCACATGTGATCAAGGTCAGCCACGTTGTCTAGTTGGTCAGATGATCCATAAGTGTAAGATGACCTTATCACCTTGTGTATCTTTTTTGTATAATCTAATTTGTAATTCTTATTACAAAAGGAACAAAATTTTTCTTCTACTTTATTATTTCTTTACAATGAATCTTTAAACTATTGCAAGTTTGAATATATTATTCTTTTATAAAATATATATCAACGAAAAATTATTTATTTTTAAACTCTTAAATATTAGAATAAACTCTTCAAAAAAATAATATTAGAATAAAAAAGGTTTTATTATTAATACACAATTGTTCAAAAAATTTGTACTTTGTAAAAGAATAAGAGATATTAGATCAGGGTTGAGACAACCCACAACATTACCTGAGCTCGTCCTAAAAATACATGGGATCTATTTTCTAAAATTTGAACTTGTCAAAATTGACCACGTGATGGATAAGTTAGTGAGACAAGACGGGTCATGCACATTGTTAGCACTCATCAAAATTCATTTGATAATAGGGATGGCAAAATCTCCACGGTTGTGAGTATACGTAAGGTGAGGCAGAAACAGTAAAGAACGGACCTTTGTCCGTCCATTGATACTCCTCCTACTTGATGATTAGTAGTATAGGCTGCTGGTTGACCCCAACCAACAGCAAACATTTTTAACAGTGTTTTCATTGAATATTTTGTCTACAATCTCAACTTGAAGAAGAGATGTGAGGGAAGTGAATGGTGTTTTGTGTTTGCTATTGCCTAGAGCCTTTCGTCGGTGGCAGAGCATGGACTCCTCTAATACTGAAGCAACTCAATCACAAACTTATATAATGCAATGATCTATTTAAATATTCCTGGCATGCGTATGAACTTATAGATTAATTCTAAATAACATGGCTTTTACTTTAAAAACCTCTATGCATAGGCCAACATACAGATAACTGAATTTAATGCTTATGAAAGAAATATATTAATTAATCCATTTTAATATATGGTAGAAAGTATATTCTTCAATCTGCATAAATATTTTAGCATACTTGATTCAACAATGCCTCATTCATCAAGTATCACTTTTTCTTAATCAATTTCTCAAGAAAATATAGAAAATAGCATTTATGAAATAAGATATACCTTAAATATTAAGTACATGGTTAACAAAACAACACTTCAATTACTAACATTTAGCACTCATCACACAAAAGCAAAGATAACTCATAACATAAATGACAAAACTTAGATACAATATCATAGATACTGTTGATGTTGTTTTCTAATCAGAATTGGAGTTTACCTTAGAAATATGCGTTGGCAATTAATGGAATCCTTTATTACGTAAATTACTGAAATAAAGCTCCAATTTTGATCGGAGAACAGCATCAACGATACCTATAATACTGCATTTAAATTTTATCCTAACATAAATCAGAATTGAGTTCAAATGAAAATGGAACTGGTTTAAGATGAAGAGGAACTTTTTTGGAGGTAACGAGCCCAAATGTTTCACTCATGTCTATGTCTTGTCCAGATGGACCAGTTGCAGGCAGCTTCCAATTGAACCAATAAAGAAGGTTGGCCAGCATGTACTCAACAGAAGCAAGCCCAAATGTCATTCCGGGGCATGCCCTTCTCCCAAAACCAAATGGAATAAATTGCAAGTCTTGGCCTTTAAAATGAACTTGGCTGTCATAATATCTCTCTGGAATGAACTCTTCAGGCCTTTCCCAAACTTCAGGGTCCCTCTGAATTGCCCATACATTGACATATACCACTGTTTTTGCGGGAATGTCATACCCTCTCAGTTTCACATGAGATGATGTCTCTCTAGGAATCAAGAGAGGAGCAGGTGGATGTAGCCTTAGAGTTTCTTTGATTACACATTTCATGTAGTCCATTTGATTGATGTCATTTTCCTCAACTTTTGATTTATGCCCTACAAATTTTCTCAACTCTTCCTGAGCTTTCTTCAATTTCATTGGATTTTTCAAGAGCTCTGCAATAGCCCATTCTAGTGTTGATGCGGTTGTATCACTTCCTGCGGCAAACATGTCCTGAAATTATAAAAATAACAAAAATAAATCTGAGCTCCACCTTGTGTTTGGGATACAAAAATTCCATGTGTTTCTTTTTAATGCAATTTATGGCTAGTTTGTATTAGACTGTCCTGAATTAGTTAGCAACCTCCGACAATAAGCCTTAACGAAGGCTTAAAATGATGCTTTATTTTCATATATTTTAGAGTTAATACGTAATTTGGTCTAACGTGACAACATAATATTGCTTTGATTTCTCAAGATGCACATCTATAAATTAGTCCTTAAAAGTGTCAACTTACTATTAAGTTTATCCTGTCAAATTGTCAACTTGGAAACAATTTCATCCCTTGAAGGACTAATTTGTATAGACAAAAACTTTCAAGAATAAAGCAATGCAAATTACCACTTCCATTGACCAAATTGTATATTAACTCTAGAGTAAACTACATTAACACTTTCTCAGGTTTTGTTAATTTTTTTTTGAAATTTCTCATTTTTCTTATTTTTACACTAACTTCTCTTAATTGTATACACTGACACCCTCTATAAATTATATTGACACTCCTATTAGGCAAAAAACACATTATACGGTGTGCCTCTATATGAGGGTTGCTATAAACATTAAAAAAGAAAGGGAAAAGGTCATGTGCAATCTCAAGAAACTTCAAGAAGATGTGACTATTTATTGTGGCTTGGATATTTGTTGTGTGAGTCGGTCAGTCAGTTAAAATGTTTGAATAGAAAAATGAAAGCAGCAGAAGAGAAAAGGAGGGAAACCAATAGAATTGATTTGATGTCATTGTTGGTGAGTTCAGACTCAGGTATGCCATCCTTCTGAAGTTGGATGAGGATATCCACAAAATCTTTCTCAGTGGAGCAGTGGTCAGCTTCCTTCTGCATCTTCTTATGCTCTGCTATTACCTGATCAAATAAGGAATCCAAGGCTCCAAAAGTGGCCCTGAATTCTTGAATTTGACCAGTTAGAAAATCAACCCAACTCAAGAAAGGAAAGCGATCCCCCACAGTGACAACGGCAAGTTGAATCATCACCCTCCTTGCAAGCTCTTTGATCCTGCTGCTATAATCTTCTGTAATGTACTTGTGTCCAAGAGCACATTTACAGATGATGCTGTTTGCTGTTTCAATAAGCAACTCACTTAGATTCACAGATGATGTATCACTCAAACTTACTTCACGTATCTTGTTAACCAATTCTGCAACCTCTTCTTCTCTTATCAGTTTAAAAGACTGCACCCTTTTGGGGCTCAGAAGTTCAAGGACACATATTTTTCTTTTCTGTTTCCAGCTTTCACCATAGGATGCAAAACCAATGTCATTACATCCATACACTAAGTTTTTGGCTGCTGCGATTTTGGATCGGTTTGAGAAAGTTATGTCATGAGTTTTCAGGATTTCCCTGACCACATCTGCAGATGAAACCACTAGAGCTTGAGTCTGCCCAAACTGTAACATCATCAGAGAGCCATGCTTTTGTGAGAGGGCTCTAAAAGAACGGTATGGCAACGTGCCTAGCTGATGAAGATTGCCTATGATTGGTAGCTTTTTTGGGGATGGAGGCAGATTGAAACTGGGTTTGATTTTGGCTCTTCTTGCTAGCTCCAACACAACAATAGCAAGAAGAAAGCAGAAAAGATATTGGCGAGAAGTAGAAGAAAAGAAAGTTGTTTTAAGTTGCTCATGTGGCCATTGTATACAAGCCATTCTGTATCTAACCACACCCGGCTAAGGCACACACACACACACACTTAAACCATAACATATATATAGGCACAGCCGTCGTCATGGACTCATGGTATATTTTTGTTCATTCTCTATTCTTAATATAATCCGTACAAGTCATAATACAATAATGTTTTTGTACAATAATAATATTAGTGCAAAATTAATTTTCACACCCCATTTGTGACCGGTGAAATGATGAGAAAAGAAGAAAGAAATAGAAAGAAGAGAAGGGTAGGCATAAAAGTTAGGATATGGAAAAATCAAACTTTATACTATGTTATGTTTAAAGTTTAATGACTATATATTGTCAGTGTAAAATGTTTTACACTATCAATCAATTAAAAGTCACTGTTAATATAATTTTTAAGATAATTATTGTAAAAGTCAACAAACTTATCATAAACGGTGGTTTGTGATTGGATATCAGTATAAAATTATTTTACACTATCAATGTATAGTCTATTTTCTCTTATGTTTATACAACTTTCTTTTTATAGTAAAATAAGAGATGAAATGATGCTAATAGCATTCTTCAAAAAGTATATAATTTTCTTAAAGGCTTAAATATGATTTTAGTCACCATAAAAATATGAATAAATTACACTATTCTTTCACGTGGGATGTTTAAATTGTAATACTATTCTCTCTATTTTTAAAAGTTATATTCTCATTTCATGATAAATGAATATGCTTTACACTTAAGTCTCTTTTAATATAAATTAACAAACCTTCTAAAAATATTTTCTTTCTCTCTCCCTGATCCTTAATATCATTGACAGATAGTTTTGAAAATCTACTATCATGAAGACATGGTGAACTTTTTGTATATTTATGTTTTGGTTCGAATACCTAATATCTCTTCCTCCTCCTCCATTTTTGCTTCCAAAAAGTTTGATTTTTGAACCTCCTATATTAGGTTCTTTGGTGTTTCATTTGGTGGGAGCTGTAGATAAAGATTCAAGTTTGCATTTTTTTCTTTTTGAAGATTTTCTTGAGGACTGGGGAGATGAAAGCTCATTACATTAATCAAACCAACTCGAAACCATGTGATGAAATTATTTATGAAAGACTTTTAGTTAATAATTGATAAAAGCATGTGTGTATTTTTTTGGTCACATGGCATAAATAATATAATGTAACATCATATACCCATGCATGATACCATGACTTGACCCTAATCCATGGATTTAAATCATTATGTGGAGCGATACAGCCAGTAGTGTCTGTTATCATAGCAAATATCAAATATTAATATAATCAATTTCCATGGAGGCACGTGCCATAAGCTATTTAGGATGACATACTAGACTGATCATGGGTAAGACAATATCAAGTTAGAACGTTCATGCACGAGTTGTCGAAATTAACCCGACACGAGGGTGCCTCCACCCAGTCACATGTTGGATTTCGCTCCTGAACGTCTCCAAAGTCTCCCAATGACTGCCACTAACCTTTACACATACTCCCCCTCTTAGGGGTTGTAGCTCTCATCATAATATACCTCATATGCAATATGCATGAATGCATATAAGTCATTCAACAATTTCGTGATTAATTATTAGATGTGATTTTCATTCTCGTGCGTAAGATCCTTGACCTTCCTCATCTCAACCCTCAATACTCATTACCAAAGCCACTAGGTCCCAAAATTCTCATCATCATCATTACACCCATCACTCATCTCGTATTGATATCTTTAAATCTTATGCATCTTTAGTATTTTATGCAAGTTTTAGAGTCTTATGAAATCTCAAATACAATATGGAACCTAGAATAATTTACTAACTTAAAGTAATTCAATCTATTTAGTGGTGTGTTAATAAATCTTAGCTTCAACTACCACTAATTAGCGGCTATTGTTGGTGATTAACGAAATTATCTTATTATTCAACTAAGTCTTAATAATTGCTTAACCTTTGTTTAAGCATTCATTAATTAGTAGTTAATCTCAATTACATTCAACATTAATTAACTCCAATTCTCTCCAATTAAGAGTCTTAACACCTTAATTAATGATCTAAGACATTATTAAATTATTTTGAAATATTGTGCACAACATTTTATTCTAAGCGTACACGCACTCAATTAATTATGTATTTATTTTACTTAGTAAGTCATCCCTAATCTCACCACTTAACTTTAATTTTAATAATTAATATCAAAATTAATTATTTATTTTAAAACTCCAGAATTATAGTTGTTAGGATTTTCTTCACATTTAATTATTTTCTCAACTTAGTTCATTTTCTATACTTCTAAAATTTATTCCAAGCATGTTACTAAGTGTTTTACTTTACTCATAACCAAAAAAAGTGTTTTATTTTACTTCCACCACTAAAATTAAGATTTAATTATTACAGAGATACTAATTTTCTGGATGCATAGTTATTTTTAATATGAATTTACCATTTTACCCTTAGTTTAAGAAATTATTAATTTCTACTAATTTTTTATTTTAAAAATCAATCTTCCATTTCTTTTCAACTGGACAATTAAAGTATTTTAATTAAATTTTGATATTTCATTTGATAATTTAAATTATTATTCTAAAATTACAATTTTAGCCTTAATTAAATTTTCTTTACTTTTTATTCCTTTTATTATTCTAATCAGTCTTTTAATTAAGCTTAACATCGAGTGATGTTACAACATAGACCTCATCTTACCAGAGCATGCTACATGACAAACAAATGAAAAGTAAGGTCGTCTCCATCATGAAAAACTCAAGAGACCTTATCAAATTATGAAAAACACCAATTGCTTCCAAACCATTGTCTTGTACGCTTTTGACATCCTCTTGGTTCCAAATTAAACCATCTGTATTGAATAAACACACCCAAGACAACTTCTCAACCAGCCAAAAAGACGTAACTTGGAATTCCTTCACTTCACGCAGCAATACAACATATATTTCAGCTTCAAAATTGCTTTCAAAACCACGTCCCTGAATTATGCTCGCAGGGTGACAATTACAAAACACCATTAACTCTTACACATTGAAAGCCTAAATACAGCCTTTGCTAGGCTAGTCACCATAGTCTCATCCAAGCTTATCACGGATCTACCTGATATTCTTTCAAAATCTTCTATAATATGATCAGAACACCAGTTATTTGAGAATTTAAATTGCACTCCTATCTGCTTACATAATTTTCTCCCCTTGATGCTATCACCTTCCACACTGCAAAATACAAACAATTCCTAGTATCAGCAAACAGCCATAATCTTCATACCATCATCACACCATAAATTAAGCACCCCCTGTATTGGCATCCTTATCATAGTTCTAAATTGCGGACTGCAACACATGTTGCGACCGTAATTTTGCGGTTGAGGAACTATCCGCAACAGCAATGGTCTGCAATTGCAACGTGAACTAAAATCACAAGAATTGTAGCAACGCATCCGCAATGGAGCTGCAACACCATCCTGTTCCATTTTTTTGTAAAAAAATAAACAAAGATTCAAACTTAAATCTTCTATTCTTATAGGTGTGGTCGCATGGAATATTGACAAAGGGAATGATGCATTTGATGGTGGCTGGTTTAAGTGCTGGTAGGTTGCATGATGCATTCAAGACAAGGGAAAAGAGTGAGCCGCAATGGCCGAATTCGCATCGCAATAGCCACAATGCTCGCAATCACAACCACAATCACGACTGCGACCACAATTTAAAACCATGCCTTATCATACACACCCCGTCAGGAAGTTGCACCCTCTGTTATACATAATCCCAAAGGAACAACACGTTTAAATCATTTACACATGGACCACAATAAGAGTTGAGTAATTAAAGTCACGTGGGCCTCATCTTGTCGCAGCATACTACATGACAAACTAGTGAGAGTAATTAAATTGATAAGGAAAAAAAAATACTAATTCCTAACCCCATATTTTTAACCAACTATGTGATGATTGTGGCTATCATTTGATTTCTATCATTACCCTTGTTAGTTATTATATAGTGTTTGATGTTTATTTTGTATTGATGAAGTGAAATGCATGATATTAAAATATAGAAATTTATGTTATGTTTGAGAAAAGTAGTAGAAAAGTTAGCTAGAAACACTAAAAAGCTAGTTAATAACTAGTTGATAACTAAAAGTTAATAGCTGAAAGTTGTTAATCTAGCTTATTCAATTCTAAGAGTTTGATAAAATCATTTGTTGAAGTAGCTAATAAATATAAAATGAAAGAAATAAATATGTTTATATGATATTTTTATATAAATTTTAATTTTATTTATTGATAACAATATTTTTTTGCATATTTATATTTTTATCTTTTTTAATTAATTTTAAACTCTTGTAATTTTTTATTTACAGATCAATTATTTAAATTACACTTTTTAGTTTCAATTATTATATTTTTTATTCTAATATTAATCTTATATTATATCTTAAAATATTTTCAATCAAGTTCAAAATAAAATAAAAATAACTATACTTACACAAATTGCATACTTTCATCATGTTGATTAGTGTAATTATTAAAATATCTTGAAGTATAATGTTAGAATAGAATAAATTATGTAAATAAGTAATGGTTAACATAAATAGTGTAATACAAAAATATTCAAAAAATAATAGAAAAAATAAATAAACATATTATCTATCGTTATCAATATCTTGAAGTATAATGCTAAAATAATAAAATAAATATTGTAAACAATGTAATGATTAAAATAGACAATGTAATATAAAAAAAAATCCAAAAACTAATAACAAAAATAAAATAAAGCTATTATTTATCATTATCAATATTTTATGTAATAAAGGATAAAATTAATAAAAACCTACCTTATGTTAAAAATAAATAAAAAAGATAAAAATAATAAAAGCTTACCTTATGAGTGAAAGAAGAGAAATAATAATAACAATAATATCTTACCTTATATAAAAATAGATAAAAATTAATAAATATTTTAAAAACATATATATATATATATATATATATATATATATGTATGTATGTATGTATGTATGTAGTGTATAAAAGAAGTTAGAACCTAACATTACTTCAAATACGTCTCAAAAATAATATAAACTACTAAAAAAATTTATTTATCAAACACTATTAATAACATTAAACAAATTTTAGTTTAGTTAAAAAAGCTGAAACTTTTAGCATCGTAACCAATGACGTAAGCTACCATTAAAACTTCATAATCCACATTTTGTGGGGAACCACCCGTAAACGAAATTGAATCATTACAAGCAACTCATGCATTGTTTGGCAATTACAATAGCCACAAGTTTTAATGGTATTCTTTGTGACAATATATACTGCCATAGTTTTCGTTTTTTTATTCATAACGATGGCATAATTCTATGACACATTTGATTCTAAAATATATACTATCAAAATTTCTAAATAAAAATCACTACATGGACTTTGATAACATAGAAATTTTCATTAGCTATTTAAGTACACATATAGAGCTGATAAGCAAGTTAACAAGTCAATGTTTTGTTTTTTTTTTTTGACATCAAATAATAAGTCAATGTTTAATGGTTACTTAAAGTAACTTAGTCCTAATCCTTCATATATAGTATTCCCTAGTGTAATAACATCTCCCTTGCAAGGGTGTTGAGTTTATAATTCCTATAATTTATAAATTTTATATATTGTTTTATTTTTAATATATTTCTAAATTATCTTTTAATTTAATAAAAATATATGTTAGTAGATATGTATATAAATATTTATATATATATATATATATATGTGTGTGTGTGTGTGTGTGTGTGTGTGTGTGTGTGTGTGTGTGTGTGTGCAAGTAATTATAGTCATATGTGTCTTATATTCTTTTAATTTACAAAAATATATGTTAGTAGAAAATATCATTATGACCATAGACATTTGTTTCATGATTTTGGGTCTCATATCAAACATTTCCATTAAATTGCATGATATTACTACTTAATTTTGAACAAATAGATAATAGACAATAGTCTTGATAGTAATTTTTGTATCCTCTCCCTCTAAATTTTAAGTCACAAAAAAAAAAGTATAAGGTGTTATACTGCTATTTATATTACTTTTGATATTAATTGCATTATAAGAAATAAGGAAGTTTTTTAAAATTTGATTTTAAATCAAATATTGATTCTTACATACACATATAATTCAATTCTTTCTTTTTTAAAGAAGTTTTGCATCTTGAGTTATAAGATATTGATCTTAATTTCCCAATTAAAATAAGACATTATGCATATCCTTATTTATAAAGAATTTCTATTTATTTATGTTAAGTTCTTATTTATTTTCTAATAAATAAGTTTATTTTGAACAATTTTTTAAATTACAGATTTATATACTTTCATTATTATTACCAATTATGTTTTGTATCTTTCAATAATGATAAAATTATTCTCATGTTCAAAGTATTTTAAATTATTACTATTGTTAAAGAAATCATATGTTTTAGATTACATTTCATATTTCAAATTCTTATTTATCATTATATTAATTTATTTCAGGAAATTAAAATTGTGATATTAAATCATAAATATTAAATTATGATACGTTTATTTTGGGAATATTAAAATCATGATATTAAAATCACAAGTCTAAATAATATATTTAGACTTCAATCATGATATTAAAATTCTGTTGTGGTAGATTAATGGAATCTCTCTATCTTTTTTGTCACCATGATACAAAATTGCTCGTGATAATAAATTGAATTTCCTACAGTAAAAATAAATATCTTGCTCTAATAGTTGATCCTAAATAATTGAAAATTTTAAATATAAATTAAAAGTTAAAATTTGAAATCATTTATGTTTAGTACATGAAATTTATAAATCAGTGTCTTATATGTAAATTTATTTTATTAAAGATACTTTTAAATTTAATTTACTAAATTAATTATTCTCAAATAAGTATACATTGCAAATATAAGCTTGAATAAATTATTTCATTATTATCATTGTTTAAGTATATGTTTTGTTGAATTTTTGTCTTATATTTATAGTAATTATTTATTACGCATATCATTTAAAAAAAAAACTAATTGAAAGTTTTAATTGTATTATGTAATATTTTGATTTGAATATAATCTTTAATGATATATAAATTATTAAAGTATTATTTTATTAATTACTAAAAAATGATAAAATAAAAATTATTTTTAAGAAAAAAATAATGAATATGGTAGTAATACATAATATGAGACCTAAAAAATAAAATCATTATAATAAAATATTATTATTATTATTTAATTTGAATTTGATTAAATATACATTTAATTCTAATATAATGGAATAATTACATATGATTTTTTTTAATTTTATAATTAATTACTTGTTCTGCATAAGCATTATAGATTGATTGTGATATTTTATATATAAATTAGTTTATTTTTAGTGAATCAATTTTTAGTATAAATGAATCAATTTTATATATCATTCTATTTGCAAGATGATTAATTAATTGACTGTAATTTTATAATTTAAAAAAAAATTAAAACTAAGAAACTCTTTGTTATAATATTTTTTTTTGACATAATTGTTTTAAAATTTTAATTTTTTTATCTTTTAAGTTTCTTATTATAATAATTCTTTTCTTGTCACAATTATTTGCTATAATAATTGCTTTCATTTCCAAAATTTTCACTGATGACTTTAAAATTATTTCAAAAATTAATTGAGTTTGGTTTTGTTTTGTAAGAAGATTCATCATGTTTTTTCTTTTATTACTATGTTGAATACTTGATAGGTATTCATCATCATGTTTGTGATATGAGTAATTGAATGTTATTCCACAATTAAAAAATAGAAATTAAAAAAATAGGAAATTTCTCGTTATAATAATTTCTTACTATAATTATTTTAAAACTTCCAAATTACTTTTGTTTTCAAATTGCTTTCTATAATAATATTTTTCTTATCATATTTGTTAGTTTTAAAATTGTTTCAAATTAATTGAGTGTGATTTTTATTGATAAGAAAATTCACCTTATTATCTTTTTATTATCATGCTGAATATTTGGCATGTATACATCACTATATTTGAAAGACAATTAATTGAGTATAATTCTACAATTTAAGTAAAATGAGAAGTTAAAAAAAATAGAAAACTAATATCAATTATTATATTGACAACAAGTTATTATTAGAAATCATAAAAAAAAAATTGAGAAACGAAAAAGAGAATAATATTAAGAAATGAAACGGCAGCTAGGCCCAAGGTGTACCTCTCACATCCCCACCAAAGAATACAAGAGGGTCCATAAGATAAGAATCTGGCCCAAAGCAAATAAGTACACCAACCCTCAAATGGGAAACAAAAATGCTTAATAGTACGAAAATGATTTCGTAAAATGTACATGAGCATGCCTGTGTATTCCGTCAAATATGCTTTTTATATTATTTAATTTTTTCATTGATATTTATTTTAAAGGTTAAATATGTTTTTAGTCCTCAAAAAATATGATAAAATTAGTTTTAGTTTCCAAAAAAATTTTCCTTGAATAAAGTCTCTCAAATATTGAAAATACGTTAATTAGATCATTATGTTAAACTCTATTTTACTTTTCTGTTAATGATGGTCACATCAGTAACACAATCACCATTAATTTGTTGATGTGCCATCCATGTCAATTGTTATATCTAGGTCAGATTAGTAACATATTTTTTAAATAAAATTATTACATGTTTAACCCTAAATCACAAATTTTTTTTAACCTTAAAGTAAAAGTAATTACATGATTTTTTATTAAAAATTATCACTGGACATTTCAAATAATAAAATACTTTACTTGAAAGCTAATATGATCATCATTTAATAGAAAAATTAAACAAAGTTTAGCATAGGAATCTAATTAGAAATTTTTAGGCTTAATTGCATTTTATGCCATCTTAGTTTCATCATTTTGTAGATTTTGCCACCATGTTTATTTTCTCTCGCATTTTGCTATCTTATTTTTGAAATCTTTCAAATTTTGCCCAATCTTGCTCATTTTTATTTAATGAATAGTTGATGATTGGGTAAAATTTGCAAGATTTCAAAAATAAAGTGGCAAAATGCGAGAGAAAATAAACACGGTGGCAAAATTCGCAAAATGATAAAACTTAGATGGCACAAAGTGTAATTAAGCCTAATTTTATCTATTTGATTGTGTGAATTTTTTATATGCAAAATTTAGATAAAGTATCATTAGTATTGATAGTATTTTTAATTAAACTTGATATTTTATGTTAATAATTGCCATTTTTATTTTAATAATTAAATTTAATGGTAAGTTTTGAAACAAAGTATTAATTTTAATTAAAGGTATTATAAAAAATGTCAAAGATTGAAATCATTTCCAATAATCAAACTTTTATCTAAAATAAATTAAATCATTAAGTATAAATATTATGAATTTACATTAATAATATAATACATTATATTAACATTTAACATAATGATAATATGTATTACTTTTTTATATTAATAAAATTATCCATTAATATAATGTATCATATTCTTAAAATAACTTTTATAGTCTTAAATATTAATAGTATAAAAGTTAAACCTTTAGGATTTAAAGGTATGTATTGTTGGTGTAAATATATTGTCAATTAATCAAAAATTATTTTTGGTGTGATTTTTAAAGTGATTATTATTAAAGTTAACAAATTTATTATATATAATAATTTGTAATTAGACAATAGTGTAAAAAAAATTATACTATTAGTGTATAAACTCTTTTTTCTATATTTAGTGTAAATTTTTTTACACTAAAACTAATTAAAAATCATGTTTGATATAACTTTTAAAGTAATTATTAACAAAATTAACAAACTTAGAATATATGATGATTTGCAATTAAATCACACTGTTACACTGTAGATACATATATTTTCTCCATTTTATTTTATTTTACGCAATGTTGAAGATAAATATGGTACGCAAATTAATGATATTTTTGACAACTCACCCATTAATTGTCCGAGTTGAACATGCATGATGACAGCTGCAATAAAGTTTAAAAAAATACTAATTATCCAGTATTAACACGCGCAAAGATCTTCAGCTTTTGAAAAATTAAAGAAAATCTTGGTCGTAAAAGGGATCATATTTTAAAGTAAAATTAACAAAAATTTATTTTATTAACAATTACACCTTTTGTAGGTTTTTGGACAAGAATCTCAATATTTTGGTTTAGTATCTATGTATTTTTTTAAAAAAAATTATATATTAACCAATTAGAAATTATAGTATATATAACTTTTAAAATAATTATTATGAAATTCAACAAATTTATTGTGCATAACAATTTATGATAAGATAACTGTGTAAACTTTTTATACTATTAGTACCTATATTATTTACTCATATTTTTCACAGTTTTATTATATTTATGTATATAATAATAAAATTATAATGTAAATAAGTGAAAAATTAAATAATAAAAAATTATATACATATAACTAGTGTTATAAAAGTCAGACCAAATTGTCTAGTCCGACTGAAAAACGAATTAACCAATTTAGTATTTAGTCCAAATAAACTATTGAGCTGACTTTGAAATAAAAAACCAGTCAAAGAACTAAAAAATCGGTCAAAACTGATAAAAATTGCTAAAAACCGATAAAAACTAATTTTCAGTAGATAAATAAAAAATGCTTAATACGATGTCATTTTTATTTTTTAAAAAAATAAAAGATCAACTTAAAACATTTATTATTTTTTTAATTTTAGATATAAACTTGTCATATTAATAAATATTGTTGCATATTTTAAAACTTAAAATTAAATATTATGATAGATTTAATTTGACTGCTTGTATTTTTTGACAACCATGTACGTACAATATCCATTTGCTATGTCGATGATTAATTTTCACAGAAAAATCTAACTAATCATTTTTAATAGGGTTTCTCTTTTCAACCACATTTTTTCTATTCACAAAATGTAGGTACTTTAAAATATTAAAAATTACAAAATAATATTTATTTTTAGTTTTATTATTATAAAATTATGTACAATACTATTTTATATACTATTTAATTATTATTATATTAATACCATTTCCTCCATTCAACCTTAAATCAATTTGTGACCCTTTCTGTCCGATTTTAAATACATTAGGTACAAGTTATTTAAGTATATAAATGTATATTGATAATGACCTGCTTTATTGTCTTCTTGCTAAATAATAGCTACCACATTGTTTCACCTGTCCCATTCATTATACCAATAATATTTTGAAAGGTTCAAGTGACAGTGGTCATGCATTCCGCTTCGAGGTCGAATTAAAAACAGGTTTGGATATATATTGCATATCATTAAATCCTCATGGCACTGATGGCAGGCAGAATAAATTTTTTGAGTGTCGAGGGTATTCTTTAGTTGATAGTTCAAGATTAATTTTTTGAGGTACAAAGATTTATTTAAAAGGTTGATTTCTCTCAATATATGATCTTTCATATCATGCAGAATAATTGTTGCTTAATCGCACAACTTTTCGAGTATTTAAAATTAAATTTTCAAGAAAATTACAAAATATTTTTTATTTTATTTTGGCTTAATTACACTTTGTACTACTCAAGTTTCATCATTTTACGAACTTTGTCACTGTGTTTATGTTCTCTCGTATTTTGTCACTTTATTTTTGAAATCTTACAAATTTTACCCAATCATCAACTATTCATTAAATAAAAATTAGCAACATTGAGCAAAATTTGCAATATTTTAAAAATAAGATAATAAAATGCAAGAGAAAATAAACATGGCGGCAAAATCTGCAAAATGATTAAATTTGGGTGACACCAAATATAATTAAGCCAAATTTTTAATATTTAAGAGATTTTATTCAAAGAAAATTTTTTCTAAAAATTAAAACCAATTCTGTCATATTTTTAGAAAACCAAAATGATATTTAACCCTATTTTAAGTATGGCGCTTTGGCTATTCGTACTGAATAGCATTCCTGTGAAAATAGCACCCGCCACCTAGAATTTTTGTGGTGCTCCCCATTTTGTTCGTTGCGCACACTGTCCACGCATCTTACAGGCTGTTTCTCATCAAAAATGTGAGCACCAGTATCACGCGAGACATAGAACTAATTTCATAATTTAAAAAATTAAAAAACTAAAAGAAATTCTTTACTTTAATAATTTTTTTCATAATTACTTTAAAATATTCAAATTTCTTACAATAACAATTTTTTCTTGCCGCAATTCATTGCTATAACGATTGCTTTCATTTTCAAAATTTTCATTTATTATTTTAAAATTGTTTCGAATTAATTGAGTGAGATTTTAATTTGTTCAATGATTCATCATGCTTTCATTTTATTACCATGCTAAATATTTGACATATGAGCATCACCATGTTTGCGAGATGTCAGATGAGTAATCGAACATTATTCCAAAATTAAAATAAAAGAAATTAAAAATAAGAGATTCTTTGTTATAATAATTTCTTGCTATATTTGCTTTAAAATTTTCTATTTTTTTGTTTTTTATTTTCTTTCTATAATAACCGTTTTCTTACCATATTTGTGATTATTTTAAAATTGTTTCAAATTAATTGAGTGTGATTTGATTTATAAGAAGATTCACTTTATTATCCATTTATCATCATATTGAATATTTGGCATGTATATCACTATATTAAAATCAGAAGTTAAAAAAAAAAAAACTGACATAAATTATTATATTATGTCAATATTCCCTAATTATTAATCAAATACATAATATGAATTTATTTACATAGTTGAATAAAATTATTCTTAAATATTTTTTATATCAATATTGTTATTTATTTTAAAATTAAGACACTAAATAATTTGTGTAACTGATGAAACAATAATTTGAAAAATGTGTTATAAAATACCATAGTTTCATTTTGGCTAAATTGCATTTTTTGTTCCCCTATTTTTTTCAATCTACAATTTTGGTCCTCCTGTTTTTTTTAAAGACATTTAGTCCTCTTATTTTTAAATATTCGTAATTTTGGTTCTTCTATTTTTTTTAAGACATTTAGTCCTCTTGTTTTTAAAAATAAGCAATTTTGGTATCGCTGTCAAATCTCTTGCGTTGACTGCTAGTGGTTTAACGTTGACTCTAACGTGTCATCAATGATTTTAATGTTGACTTTGACTTTGACACGTCATTTAAATATTGATATATCAAAACCAACATTAAATTAGTAACGTTCAACGCAAGAGATTTGACAGCGAGACCAAAATTGTGGATTAGAAAAAATAGAGACTAAAAATGCAATATAGCCTTTAATTTTTCACATTATACTGTTGTTTGAAAGCTCAGTCTCATTATCCATTGTATTGTCTTTTATCTCACACATATTTATAGAAGGTTTAACTTCATCTTGCACCACATTGTCATTCACGTAAGACAATATTCCATATTTGATAATCATTACATAACTTAACTCATAATTCAAAAATTTGAATAAAAAACATATAAAGAAAATATAAATAATCAAGAGAAACAAATAATATAATATCTCTTTAAAATGTCCAAAGATGTCAATATCTATTAAATAAAAAATAAATGAATTATAAATCAACAAAAATTAAATAAAAAGTCATGGATGTTAAAACTCTCCATAGAGAAAAAACCAAGAAAAAAGACACTAAGTTACGTATAAAGGAATGAATTGGTATGACCATTTTAAAAATTAGTAAATAACATGATTTACGTACAATTCCTCTCCAATTTTCTCATCAAGGTTTCACCTTTGGTAACTACACAAACGTGAGGTCAGAAAAAGTAAAACAATGGTATGTAAGCCGTGGTCGAAGAAAGAAATAAAAAAAGAGAATTGGAAGTATCTAATAAAAGAATAACAATGAAAGGAACAAATAATGAAGAAAGAAAAGAAAAACATTGATTTACCTATAATTTCTTTATTTTCATAATCAATGGTGAATCTTTGTAGAAGTGCTAACAATAGGATTAAAAGCAATGATCTTATTATTTTAATTTAAACATATATATGTATTGATCATAATTAATTTAATTATTTCAAATTAGAATATATATTTTAATCACCTTAATTACTATATTTATATATTACAATATTTATATATTTTTATGAATTAAAAAAATATTAAAAAATTAAATAAAAAATTTTAGCAGCATTTTGGCAAAAAAAGAATCAATGTGGCATTGCCACATATTTACCATAAATTATTATTAAATAGCAATAATAAATATAAATCATGACCATAAATTCTATTATTATTTATTATGTTAGTATTTAAGGCAAAATAACAATTTACTATCAATATTATTATTATTATTATTATTATTATTATTATTATTATTATTATTATTATTATTATTATCATTATGATACATATTTATGGTAAATAATGATAATAAATATAAAGCATTACCGTAAATTTCGTTATTATTCATTTCATTAGTATTTAAATTAACATAACAATTTATTATAATTATTATCATTATGATACATATTTGCAATAAATTATTATAAACTCATGATGATAAACAATAAATTACTATAATTATAAAAAATATTTCATAAAATTTAATAAATTGATTATCGTATTATATAAAATCAAGATTTAATAATTTAATTAATTAATTTAATCAAAATATATACTTATTATAATTACCTTAATTACTATATTTAAATATAATAATGTATTTTTATGAATTAAAAAAAAGAAAAATTTGTTGAATTTAGGCAAAAAAAAAATGAATATGATGATGACACATGACATTTGCCTATATAGTAAAATCTTCTTTTATAATAGATAATAAATAATAGATAATAGACGTGTTTTTATGAATTAAACAAAATGAAAAAAATGATAAAACTTAGGCAAAAAAAGAATGAATATGGTGATATCAGATGACATCTGTCTATTTGACAAAACCTTCTTTTATAGTATATAATAGATAATAAATAATAAATACTAGATTTGATTTGTTTTTGAATAACAATTTGATAATTACTTTAGTTAATTTAAATTACAATTTGAATATTATTACTTTCTTTTTTAAAAAAAATAAAATATATATATATATATATATATATATATATATATATATCATAATTACCTTAATCTATTTTTAAACATTTAATTAAGGTAATTATTATGTCAAATGCATTAAGACTAAATTACCTTCAAGAAAAAAGAACAAGAATAGAAGGAGTAGATTGAATGGAAGAAAATTATTGTGAAAGAAATAGTTCTCAATTTCATAAGAGTTTCATGCCTAAACTACTTTATTTTATAAAAAAAAATATTTTATAAAATTTAATAAATTGATTACCGTATTATATAAAATCAAAATCTATTTAAGATTTAATAATTTAATTGATTAATTAAATCAAAATATATGCTTGTTATAATTACCATAACTACTATATTTAAATATAATAATGTGTTTTTATAAATTAAAAAAATAAAAAAATTGATGAAATTAGGCGAAAAAACAATGAATATGATAATGTTACATGACATTTGATTACGTGGCAAAATCTTCTTTTATAATATATAATAGATTAGTTTAACATCAAGTATAATTATAATTAACTATATGCATTTGTTCACGACTGACTAAAAAGGATTTTTCTTGACACAATGGGGAATCGATTTCAAAAGTTTTCTTTTTTAACTCAGTTATGACCAAAATCGAGTTAAAAAGTAGACTTTTTAAATTGGTTCATTGAAGAACTAAGTTAAAAAGTCTAATTTCTTAACTTGATTAATATCATAACTGAGTTAAAAAGATCATTTAAATAAGTTCATTGGAGAACCGATTAAAAGTCTAATTTTTTAACTTGATTAATATCGTAACCCAGTTCAAGTTAAAAAGATCATAACTCGGTTAATATTTGCACAGGCTTACAATTTTCCATCCATCTAGATCTAAAAATGCTATGATTTTTCTATTAATGCCAAGAATTGGCCCTGGTTGCCGAGTAATCTTCCTCAGCACTCTTATATACATCATCAGTAGCAATAACAATCTGTTATATATGGAACATGAATTTTATCATTAAGGAGTACAAAAACTAAGAAAAAGGACAAAAAAAACAATTTAGGCTTTATAAGAAAGTCAAGTAACACAACCATTAACTAACCTGTGCATAAGCATTTTCCCTAGAGTATGCAATTACTCCATAGTTATATGTCAACTCCAACATAGTTGTCTTATGCTCCTCTCCATACTTGAGCAGAGCTATACTGTACTATATGACATGCAACATGTTGCAAGTTACCTGAATGGCTTACACTTGAAAAATGTTCCAGCTAGTAAGTATATTGCTAAGATATAGGCAAGAAGAAATTTCACCTTGTATTCATTATAGCAAAAAACTACATATAATTAGAGAACCACGATATGCATTGACACATGCAACAATGAAAAGGTTAGTAGTGTAACATACTATATGTTAATTTGACAACAAAATGGGATTCTTTTAGGCCAAATCCAAGAAAAACAATGGTGTATTTCTCCTCCGAGATATCTTTTTGCCTCAAAAGCTTCATGCCAAAACCTTCTATATAAAGCCTAAGAGAAACACGAAGGGGTTTAAAGCACCTAATTAAACATAAAGAATGTAATAATTAATGAGAACTCATGTCACAAAAAACCAACTTGATGGTGTGATCAAGGTCACCAACACAATAGACAACATGAATCAAGTGGTACTTATCTTCCTTTGGCCATTCCAACAAGTCAGCCATATTCAATGTTTGCTTCTACAACACTTAAAATCATCATTTAAACACAACTGAATATCATCTACCATCCAGCAATAATAATAGCCACACCATCCAGCTAATGCAATAAGGAGTAGGGAGAAGGTTTTGTACCTTCAATGGCGAATATGTCGAGCTTCGAGCTACAAGATGGACCTTCGAGCTTCGAGGAGGGAGATAGAGCTTCAAGCTTCAACCAAGGAAACCTTCGAGCAAGATTGAAGACATGAAACCGTCCAGCTTTGAGCTTGGAGGAGGTAGGAGGAGCTTCAAAGGTTTGAAGGGCGGGTTAAGTTTCGAAGGTAAGGGCGGGATTTAAAACACAATTTAAATCGATTCTGTATAGATCGATTTAAAAACTCACTTTTAAATCAGTTAAGCTAATAATCAATTTAAAAAGTGAGCTTTTAAATCAATTTATATAGAACCAATTTAAATAAGTTTGTCATTATTATGACAATGCCACCACGTAATGGTTTTAAAACGATTCAGTAGAAACTGATTTAAAATCCTATTATAGAAAATGAATTTTGTAGTAGTGTTAAAATTGATAAGTACAATAAATCATAAGTTCCTTTCATTACTAATCCATGGCAGCAAGAAGCATCTTTGAAGTATACCTACAAAAAAAATAAAAATAAAAAATGGAAATAGGTCAAATTAAGAGACTTGTGCAAAAGAGTATGAATTCTTTCTGCCTCTAAGCAATAAACAAAATTGTTGATGATGAAAGAAGACCTAACAATGTTGGTGATGGGGTGGCGCAAGCACACCATGCTTCTTCCCTTGTTTGTCATTTTTCAGATGAAAGGGGTTGATGAATATGATTGAAGAGAAGTAGGAGAAAAAGAAAGAAGTGAGAGAGGAGGAATAACAATAGGGTCTATAGAAAATAATCATATGAGAAAAGGAGAAGGAAGATGAGGAGGTGATGGGAGAAGGAATAAAAATAAAAAATAAAACTGATAGTGTGAGAGTTATCTTTGGTAACTTAAAGGCCAAAGACAATGTCTTAATTATAAATTACTTATGACGAAAATAATTAAATAAAATAAGCTGGCAAGTTAGTAGATTAAAGGCAAGTATTCAAATTCAAATATTTGGTTTATATTAATCATAATAAATATGCATGAAAAATCAAAAATTAATTATTAGGGATAGTCAATATTTATTATGGGTATTAATGGAAGTTGAATTTTCATTTTTAAAGGTTAAGTATTTAAACTATAATAAATATGCACGAAAAATTGAAAATTAATTATTATGAGTAGTCAATATTTAATATAGGAATTAATGTGAGGTGAATTTTCATTTTTAAAGGTTAAATATTCAAATTCAAATATTTGATTTACATTGATTGTAATAAATATGTATAGGAAACCGAAAACAAATTATTAAGGGTAGTCAGTATTTATTACGAGTATTAATAGGAGCTAAATTTTTGTTTTTAAGTGATAATTTATTTTTATTGGTAAATATGTTTTAGAGGAGTTCTAGCAACACACTCTCTAATACATTCTTTTAAACACACTTTCTTATTGGTTGAAATTTATTGAAAATCACAAAATTAGAAGAGCGAATCATTAAATAAGATGTGAGACCCACAAAATTTTGTAATTTTCAATAAATTTTAACTAATAAGAGAGAGTGTGTTGCAAGCATATCTCTATGTTTTAATCTAAATTTCCTTTTTTAACAAGGTGTAAAGAAGAGTACCCTCTAAAAGGCATTAGACCACATGAGGATATGTAGCAATACTTGTTATAACTACCTTAATTACTATATTTAAATATAATAATGTGTTTTTATGAATTAAAAAAAGAACATAAAAATTGATGAATCTCGGCAGAAAAAAAAATGAATATGGTGATGCCACATGGCATGTACCTACATAGCAAAACCTTATTTTATAATAATAATAATAATAATAATAATAATAGATGTGTTTTTATGAATTAAAAAACAAAAAAATCATAAAATTTACGTAAAAAAAGAATGAATAGGATGATGTCATGTGACATCTGCCTACGTGTCAAAATCTTCTTTTATAGTATATAATAGATAATAGATTTGATTTGTTTTCAAATAATAATTTGATAATTACTTTAGTTAATTCAAATTACAGCTTGAATAGTGTTACTTTCTTTTTTAAAAAAATATATTTCATAATTACCTTAATTTATTTTTAAAATTTTAATTAAGGTAATTAATACTATACCAAATGCATTATGACTAAATTACCCTCAAGAAAAAAGAGTGGGAATAGAATAAGTAAATTAGATGGAAGAAAGTTATTGTGAAAGAAATAGTGTTCAATTTCATAAGAGTTTCCAGCCTAAACTAATTTACTTTTATAAAAAAAATATTTCATAAAATTTGATAAATTTGATTACTGTATTATATAAAATCAAATTTTATTTAAGATTTAATAATTTAATTGATTAATTTATTCAAAATATATACTTGTTATAATTACCTTAATTATTATATTTAAATATAATAACGTATTTTTATAAATTAAAAAAATTGATGAATTTAGGCAGAAAATGAATGAATATAGTGATGCTACATGACATTTGACTACGTGCAAAACTTTTTTGTGTAATATATAATAGATAATAGATTAGTTTAACATCAAATATGATTATAATTAACTATATGCATCGATGCACGATAAGTTGAAAAGGATTTTCTTGACACATTTCGAGATGCTTAATTTCTACTTTTCTCATTGTGAATACCCAATTTTATCCGAGCAATCTATGCAAAATAATAATAATAATAATAAATTTAGTTAATAACATCTTTTGCCTTACGCTTATTGGGTTAGACATACATTGGGCCCATAACTCTTTTAAATAGAGGAAAAAGAAGAGAAAGAATTCCAAAACTAAGAAGTGTAATATTAAATAATTAAAAAAGGTTTAGATCTGAATAGGAAAGAAGATAAAAAAAGGAAAGTGTAATAAGGAGTAAGTGTCTCCTTTTAAATCAAGAAAAAAATAGATAAAATAAATACAATTGAAAGTTTTTTAAGTTGTTGGGCCAATACATTAAAATAAAAGTATTGGGCCCAAGGCCCATTCCTAATGAAAAAAAAAACAAGCTAAACACAATCAAAAAAAGAGAAAGGAAAAACGTGAAAGGACCAGAAACTTGCAAAGCAAGTTTTCTGTATCTTATAAATAGGATGAACAAATGAATAGGAAAGAAGATCATTGTTTAGAAAAAAGAGAGAGAGAGAGAGAGAAGCCAAACAAACGCTAACAAAAACAGAAAAAAGGGAGGAACATGAGGGATACTAGCACTTTTAAAAACTTGCAGTGCAAGTTTTCGATATCTATCAATATACAAAAAACGAGGACTTTTAAAAAAGGGAGGGGAAAAGGGTCCGAATAGAAAGAAAAAAAAAACAGAAGAAAAGAAGCTAAGAGAAGGGAGAGAGGAAAAGAAGGAGGGGGAACAAAAGCTTCGCTGTTTGAACAGAAGAGTAAAGAGTTGCAGTTACACTACTGGATTGGATTTGCAAATTCATCTCCGGATCATTTTTGTGAAACTGTTGTGGTATCTCTTTTCCTCTCGTGCTCTGTTTTTTTTCATTTTTCTTCTTCCAATACATCTAATCCTTATATTATTCGTTGATGTATGGATGAATTCTCGCCCCTAGATTATGTTCTGTTATCGTTTGAGGCTTGATACTTTTTAATTAAAATGTAAAATTCATCTCTACCACTCTTCTCTAATTCGCGATGCTCATATTCACAGTATTCGTCATCTTAGGACTTTCACTCACCACGCAACAACACATACACGGAGGCAATTCTCACTTTCTTTTACACGTATAGTATACACACTGAGATGATTTCATCACATTGCGCAATCAGAGTCTAAATGGCATCATAACCATGCTTATAATCTACACCTCACTTTCCCCTTCTTTTTTTCATAAATTCAGATCAGTTTTCAGAAAAGAAACGAAAATAAGAAATAATGAATAAAAAAATTAGTAGAACCAAAATCCCCATTCTACTGCTTCGCATCTCTCTTCGCATCACTGTCGTGGCACACGCCAGCCTTGCGCGAGCTCCTCAGGTATAGCCTGTAGTGTGAAGATCCTCGTCGATCTCCGTTTTACGGTTTCTGTCGTGCTGCCGATTGTGCTCTTGGTGCGTTTCTGTTGAATCCCCTTCACACCCTAGCCGTGACAAATCTCCGTTCTCATCATTGTCCTCTGCAGCGCCATTGTAAGAAAATCCTTAGGTCTCTCACAATCAGTTATGCTGTAGAAGGGCTACAAGCCCACACGTTCATTCCCCCTACAACAGATCAAAAATGGGCTTAGGGTCCAATACTATTCGTTTAAAATGTGTAAAGTTGGGCTTGGCCTTCGTTTCGTCTCTTTTATATACCTTGATTCGTGGCTTTAGTTAAAAGGTTAATTGATATCGTGATCCAAGCTATTGCCAACGTGAGGTACAATAGAAGTCCAACATGATCAAGTAAATTTGAATTGCCAACGTGATGGTTCCTTTGGTATATTGATTTGATGAAATAATTAATAGTCAAAATATTTGTTTATTGATTACAATTAAGTTTTTATTATTATTCCGCATGTTTCTTGGTTCTGTTATTAATAAATAATTTATTAACTAATGAATTCTCTCTAAATAAATATTTAAGCTTGATAATGGCCACTTAGGATGCACTTCCTATTTGGACATTATTAAAGATTTTTTTTAATATTAATGATAATTATTTAAGATGTACTTCTTATTTGGTTATCATTTTTTTAATAATAATAATAATAATAATAATAAATAAAACAATAAAAAAGGATTTTAAATAGTCACTTTGGATACACTTCCTATTCGACTATTATAGAAATCAAAAAAATCAACCCATAAATCATTTTCTACCAAAGAACTACATGAGTTTGATTCCTCATTGCACCTAAGGATACGTAGGAGCAGGGGCCCACCCCTGTCGATCTCAAAAATATAAAAATTAATTTCTTTCCAAAAATAAAATGTTTTCTTCTAAAAATAAAATTCTTAAATAAAATAAAGACATTTTCTTTTTAAGGGTAAAATAAATACTTTAGAAGCTATCCATTTTGCACATTTAATTAGGGGTAACCGTCTTGATGATGGACGTTGTAGGGTGCTAACACCTTTCTTACGCATAACTGACTCCTGAACCCATTCTTGGTTTCATAGACCACATTTCTTTTAAAGGATTTTTCCATATATTTTTCCTTAATAAACTATGGTGGCGACTCCTCTGATTTTAATTTTTTTTTCGCCATCGGTCATGACCCCAGTTGCGACACTCATCCTATACTTGCAAATAAATTGATCAAACTCATTATTCAATGATAGAAGAGAAAAAGAAAAACCTCTTATCCCGTAAATTTATGGCAATTCTTTTTACTAGACATATTATGAACATAAATATAGGTTCAACATATAATGGTTTGAATTCTATGTATGTTATTGTGTTAAATAATTATAAAGAAAGTCTTGTCGCTTGTAGACTAAGTCAAATAGGATCGTTTTTTATGGAAGATACCTGTAGTCTCATGCTAACAAAATGCAATGGTTATATGAGAGGCGTTTCTGTTCCTGATGGCCACAAATAAAACTTGGGGAATGATCCCATTACTCATGTGACTATAAAACATGGGGAATAAAACTCCAAGCGGTTTAAGAAGTTTGCCATTTTCTTAGTACTATAAGGCATATAAACAATGAAATGAGGTAATACATGGAGGCAGCATTAAGGTTATACAAAAAAATTACCAGTACAGGAAGGAGAGAGTTTGGTAAAATGACCCAATGTGAATGCAATGTATTTCAATTAATTTCTTAAATCAATTCAACAATTGATATTATTCATACTTTCTTCCTTCAGAAATATCCTTGCATAGGAAGGGAGCTCAAGTGAGTCAGGTATTTTCAGTTGATGACTGCTCACGACAGTTAGCTATCATCAAAATTGAAATGTCTTGATGTCCATAGGGATGACAAAAATCCCCAAGGTTGTGGGTATCCATAAGGTGAGACAGAACCAGTAAAGAACGGACCTTTGTCCCTGCATTGATACTCATCCTACTTGATGACTAGTAGTATAGGCTGCTGGTTGAGTCCAGCCAACAGGAAACATTTTTAACAGTATTTTCATTGAATATCTTTGTCTACAATCTCAAGTTGAAGAAGAGATATGAGGGAAGTGAATGATGTTTTATTATGTTTGCTATTGCCTAGCCTTTCCTTGGCAGTGGCAGAGCATGAACTATAATGATACTTTAGCAACTCAATTACAAACTTCTATAGTATAATGATTTATCTAAATATTCCTTATAGGTGCATGAACTTATAGATTAATTCTAAATAACATGGCTTTTACTTGGAAAACCACCATGCATAGGCCAACTTGCAGATAACTGAGTTTAATGTTTGTGAAAGAAATACATTAATTAATTCACTTTAATATATGGTAGAAAGTATGTTCTTGAATCCGCATACACATTTTAGCATACTTGATTCAATAATACATCATTCATTAAGTATCACTTTTTCTTCATCAAGTTCTCAATGAACATACAGAAAATAGAATTTCTGAAATCAGACATTATGTTCCTGAAGTTAAGTACATGGGTAACAACACAATATTTCAATAACTAACATTTAGCACTCACAACACAAAAGCAAAGGTAACACATAACATAAATCACTTTTAAAGTAAATTAGAAATTGGATTCAAATGAAAATGGAATTGGTTTAAGATGAAGTGGCACTGTCTTGGGGGTAATGAGGCCATATGTTTCACTCATGTCTATGTCTTGTCCAGATGTGTCAGTTGCAGGCAGCTTCCAATTGAACCAATAAAGAAGGTTGGCCAGAACATACTCAACAGAAACAAGCCCAAATGTCATTCCAGGGCATGCCCTTCTCCCAAAACCAAATGGAATGAATTGTAAGTCTTGGCCTTTAAAATGAACCTGGCTGTTATCATGTCTCTCTGGAATAAACTCTTCAGGCCTTTCCCAAAGTTCAGGGTCCCTCTGAACTGCCCATGCATTGACATATACCAATGTTTTTGCTGGAATATCGTAGCCTCTGAGTTTCACATGAGATGATGTCTCTCTAGGACCCAAGAGAGGAGCAGGTGGATGTAACCTTAGAGTTTCTTTGATTACACATTTCATGTAGTCCATTTGGTTGATTTCATTTTCCTCTACTTTCGATTTATGCCCTACAAATTTTCTCACCTCTTCCTGGGCTTTCTTCAATTTCATTGGATTTTTCATGAGCTCTGCAATAGCCCATTCTAGTGCTGATGCGGTTGTATCACTTCCTGCTACAAACATGTCCTGAAATTATAAAAATAACAAAAATAATTCTGAGCTCCACCATTTGTTTGGGATTCAAAAATTCCATGTGTTTCTCAATTTGAGGCTAATTTGTATTAGACTGTCCTGAATTAGTTAGCAATCTCCAACCATAAACCTTATCGAAGGCTCATTATTTTCATATATTTCCATTATTTTCATGCGTAATTTGGTCTAACGTGACAACATAATATTGCTTTGATGTCTCAAGATGCACATCTATAAATTAGTCCTTAAAAGTGACAACTTAGTATTGAGTTTACCCTGTCAAATTGTCAACTTGTAAATAATTTCATCCCTTGAAGGACTAATTTGTATGGGCAAAACGTTTCAAGACTAACGCAATACAAATTACCACTTCCATTGACCAAATTGTATATTAACTCAAGAGTAAATTATACTGACACTTTGTCAAGTTTCATCAATTTTTTTTTTATATCCTTTTATTTTTTATCCCTACAATATCTCCTCTCAATTGTTTAGAATACATTACATTGATATCTCTTATATATTATACCGACACCCCTATTACCCAAAAACCATATTATATGGTGTACCTCTACAAGAGGGTTGCTCTAAAATTTAAAAAATGGGAGGAGTCATGTGCAATCTCAAGAAACCTCAGGAAGATGTGACTATACTAATTGTGGCTTGGATATTTGTCATGTCTGAGTAAGTGAGTCTGTTAAAATGTTTGAATAGAAAAATGAAAGCAACAGAAGAGAAAAAGAGGGAAACCAATAGAATTGATTTGATGTTGTTGTTGCTGAGCTCAGAGTCAGGCATGCCATCCTTCTGAAGTTGGATGAGGATATCCACAAAATCTTTCTCAGTGGAGCAGTGGTCAGCTTCCTTCTGCATCTTCTTATGCTCTGCTATTACCTGATCAAATAAGGAATCCAAGGCTCCAAAAGTGGCCTTGAATTCTTGAATTTGGCCAGTTAGATAATCAACCCAACCCAACAAAGGAAAGAGATCCCCCACTGTGACAACTGCTAGTTGAATCATCACCCTCCTTGCAAGCACTTTGATCCTGCTGCAACGATCTTCTGTAATGTACTTGTGTCCAAGAGCACATTTACAGATGATGCTGTTTGCTGTTTCAATAAGCAACTCACTTAGATTCACAGAGGATGAATCACTCAAACTTGCTTCACGTATTTTGTTAACCAATTCTGCAGTCTCTTCTTCTCTTATCAGTTTAAAAGACTGCACCCTTTTGGGGCTCAGAAGTTCAAGGACACATATTTTTCTTTTCTGTTTCCAGCTTTCACCATAGGATGCAAAACCAATGTCATTACATCCATAGAGTAAGTTTTTTGCTGCTGCGATTTTGGGTCGGTTTGAGAAAGTTATGTCATGAGTTTTCAGGATTTCCCCGACCACATCTGCAGATGAAACCACCAGAGCTTGAGTCTGCCCCAACTGTAACATCATCAGAGAGCCATGCTTTTGTGAGAGGGCTCTAAAAGAACGGTATGGCAATGTGCCTAGCTGATGAAGATTGCCTATGATTGGTAGCTTTTTTGGGGATGGAGGCAGATTGAAACTGGGTTTGATTTTGGCTCTTCTTGCTAGCTTCAACACAACAATAACAAGAAGAAAGCAGAAAAGATATTGGTGAGAAGTAGAAGAAAAGAAAGTTGTTTTAAGTTGCTCATGTGGCCATTGTATACAAGCCATTCTGTATCTAACCACACCCGGCTAAGACACACACACACACTTACACTATAACATATATATAGGCACAGCCATCGTCATAGACTCATGGTATATTTTTGTTCATTGTCTCTTCTTAATATAATCCGTACAAGTCATAATACAATAATGTTGTTTGTACAATAATAATATTAATGCAAAATTAATTTTCACACCCCATTTGTGACCGGTGAAATGATGAGAAAAGAAGAAAGAAATAGAAAGAAGAGAAGGGTAGGCATAAAAGTTAGGATATGGAAAAATCAAACTTTTATACTATGTTATGTTTAAAGTTTAATGGTTATATATTATCAATGTAAAATGTTTTACACTATTAACCAATTAAAAATCACAGTTAATATGACTTTTAAGATAATTATTGTAAAAATCAACAAACTTATCATAAACAGTGGTTTGTGATTGGACGTTAGTGTAAAATTGTTTTACACTATCATTGTATAGTCTATTTTCTCTTATGTTTATACAATAATAATGTTAATGGGAAATTAATGTTCACACCCCATTTGTGACCAGTGAAATGATGAGAAATTAAGAAAGAAATAGAAAGAAGAGTAAGGTAGGTATAAAAGTTAGGATATGGAAAAATCAAACTTTATACTATGTTATGTTTGAAGTTTAATAGTTATATACTGTCAGTGTAAAATGTTTTATACTATTAACCAATTAAAAATCACGGTTAATATGACTTTTAAGATAATTATTGTAAAAATCAACAAACTTATCATAAACGGTGGTTTGTGATTGGATGTCAATGTAAAATTGTTTTACACTATCAATGTATAGTCTATTTTCTCTTATGTTTATACAACTTTCTTTTTATAGTAAAATAAGAGATGAAATGATGTTAATAACATTGCTTCAAAAAGCATATAATTTTCTTAAAGGCTTAAATATGATTTTAGTCATTATAAAAATATAAATAAATTACACTATTCTTTCACGTGGGATGTTTTAATTGTACTACTATTCTCTCTATTTTTAAAAGTTATATTCTCATTTCCTGATAAATGAATATGCTTTACACTTAAGCCTATTTTAATATAAATTAACAAACCTTCTAGAAATATTCTTTTTCTCTCTCCCTGATCCTTAATATCATTGACAGATAGTTTTGAAAATCTACTATTATGAAGACATGGCGAACTTCTTGTATATTTATGTTTTTGTTTGAATACATGATATCTCCTCCTCCTCCTCCTCCTCCTCCATTTTTGCTTCCAAAAAGTTTGATTTTTGAACCTCCTATATTAGGTTCTTTGGTGTTTAATTTGGTGGGAGCTGTAGATAAAGATTTAAGTTTGCATTTTTTTTCTTTTTGAAGATTTTCTTGAGGACTGGGGAGATGAAAGCTCATTACATTAATCAAACCAACTCGAAACCATGTGATGAAATTATTTATGAAAGACTTTTAGTTAATAATTGATAAAAACATGTGTGTATTTTTTTGGTCACATGGCATAAATAATATAATGTAACATTGTATACCCATGCATGATACCATGACTTGACCCTAGTCCATGGATTTACATCACTATGTGGAGCGATACAGCCAATAGTGTCTATTATCATAGCAAATATCAAATATTAATATAATCAATTTTCATGGAGGCACGTGCCATAAGCTATTCAGGATGACATACTGGACTGATCATGAGTAAGACAGTATCAAGTCAAAACATTCATGCACAGATTGTCGAAATTAACCCAACACGAGGGTGCCTCCACCCAGTCACATGTGGGATTTCACTCCTGAACGTCTCCAAGGTCTCCAAACAACTGCCACTAACCGTTACACATACTCCCCCTCTTAGGGGTTGTAGCTCTCATCATAATATAACTGATATGCAATATGCATGGATGCATATAAGTCAGTCAACAATTCCGTGATTAATTGTTAGATGTAATTTTCATTCTCGTGCTTAAGATCCTTGACCCCCCTCATCTCAATCCTCCATACTCATTACCCAAGCCACTAGGTCCCAAAATTATCATCATCATTATTATGCTCATCACTCATCTCGTATTGATATCTTTAAATCTTATGCATCTTAAGTATTTTATGCAAGTTTTAGAATCTTATGAAATCTCAAGTACAATATGGAACTTGGAATGATTTACTAAGTAATTCAATCTATTTAGTGGTGTGTTAATAAATCTTACCTTCAACTACCAATAATTAGCGGCTATTGTTGGTGAATAACGAAATTATATTATTATTCAATTAAGTCTCAATAATTGCTTAACCTTTGTTTAAGCATTCATTAATTAGTAGTTAATCTCAATTACATTCAACATTAATTAACTCCAAATCTCTCAAATTAAGAGTCTTAACACCTTAATTAATGATCTAAGACGTTATTAAATTATTTTGAAATATTGCGCACAACATTTTATTCTAAGCATATATGCACTCAATTAATTATGTATTTATTTTACTTGGTAAGTCATCCCTAATCTCACCAATTAACTTTAATTTTAATAATTAATATTAATATTAATTATTTTATTCTAAAACTCCAGAATTATAGTTCTTAGGATTTTCTTCAACATTTAATTATTTTCTCAACTTAGTTCATTTTCTAGACTTCTAAAATTTATTCCAAGCATGTTACTAAGTGTTTGACTTTACTCAACCAAAAAAAGTGTTTTATTTTACTTCCACCACTAAAATTAAGATTTAATTATTACAGAGATACTAATTTTCTGGATGCGAAGTTATTTTTAATATGAATTTATCATTTTACTCTTAGTTTAAGAAATTATTAATTTCTACTAATTTTTTATTTTGAAAATCAATCTTCCATTTCTTTTCAACTAGACAATTAAAGTATTTTAATTAAATTTTGATATTTCATTTGATAATCTAAATTATTATTCTAAAATTACAATTTTACCCTTAGGGTTTGTTTGGTAGAGAGGAAAGAAATAGAGAGAAAGGAAGGGAAGAGAAGGAAAAAGAAAAAAAGAGAAATAGAGTAAGAATTAAGGTTGTTTGGTTGAAGAGAAATAAAAGAAAAGTTAATTTTTTGAAGTTATTTTTATTTTAACTATTATTATTATTATTCATTTTTATTATTAATATTATTTTTATTATTATTAACAATTTTTTATTATTAATATATTATTTTTTATTATTATTAACGAAATTTTTTTATTTTTATTATTATTATTATTATTATTGACCGAGAGGGGACATATTATTATTATAACTCGGGGGGGCGGGGGGGGGGACCTAGGTTGGTATAAGGGAAAAAGCAGTAAAATCTGTTTGGTAGATAGCCAAACCAATTTTATGCTTTGCAACAGCACCACAAAATGTCGACTTGTATGATTTCTTTGCTAATCTTTTCATTTTAGCGAAGAAATTTAAAGGTGTGGGGCCCATGATTTTTTTGTGCAAAAACTCTTTATTTCCACTGAAACAAACAAAAGAAAATTGCTATATTTCACTCTCTTCTCTTCTTTTCTCTTCTCCTCTCTCCAAATTCACCTCAACCAAACAGACCCTTGATTAAATTTTCTTTACTTTTTGCTCCTCTTATTATTCTAAATTGCATTTTTCTTATACCAATCTTTTAATTAAGCTTAACATCGGATGATGTTACAACATAGACCTCATCTTACCAGAGCATGCTACATGACAAACTAATGAAAAGTAAGGTCGTCTCAATCATGAAAAACTCAAGAGACCTTATCAAATTATGAAAAACACTAATTGCTTCCAAACCATTGTCTTGTAAGCTTTTGACATCTTCTTGGTTCCAAATGAAACCATCTTTATTGAATAAACGCACCCAAGACAACTTCTCAACCGGCCAAAAAGACGTAACTTGGAATTCCTTCACTTCACGCAGCAATACAACATATGTTTCAGTTTCAAAATTGCTTTCAACATCACATCCCTGAATTGTGCTCGCAGGGTGACAATTACAAAACACCATTAACTCTTACACATTGAAAGCCTAAATACAATCTTTGCTAGGCTAGTCACCATGGTATCATCCAAGCTTATCACGGATCTACCTGATATTCTTTCGAAATCTTCTATAATATGATCAGAACACCAGTTATTTGAGAATTTAAATTGCACTCCTATCTGCTTACATAATTTTTCCCCCTTGATGCTATCACCTTCCACACTACAAAATACAAACAATTCCTAGTATCAGCAAACAGCCATAATCTTCATACCATCATCACACCATAAATTAAGCACCCCCTGTATTGGCATCCTTATCATAGTTCTAAATTGCAGACCGTAACACGTGTTGCGACTGTAATTTTGTGGTTGAGAAACTACCCGCAACGGCAATGGTCTGCAATTGCATGTGAACTAAAATCATAAGAATTGTCACAACACATCCACAATGGAGCCGCAACGAAACCACAGCACCATCCTGTTCCATTTTTTTGTGAAAAAATCAACAAATATTCAAACTTAAATATTCTATTCTGATGGATGTGGTCGTATGGAATGTTGGGAAAGGGAAGGAGGCATTTGATGGTGGTTGGTTTAAGTGCTGGTAGACTGCGTGATGCATTTAAGACAAGGGAAAAGGGTGAGCCGCAACAGCCAAATTTGAATCGCAGCAGCCGCAATGCCCGCAATCACAACCACAATCATGACTGCGACCGCAATTTAGAACCATGCCTTTATCATACACACCCCGTCAGGAAGTTGCCCCCCTCTGCTATACATAATCGCAAAGGAACAACACGTTTAAATCATTTACACATGGACCACAATAAGAGTTGAGTAATTAAAGTCACGTGAGCCTTATCTTGTCACAACATACTACATGACAAACTAGCGAGAGTAATTAAATTGATAAGGAAAAAAAATACTAATTCCTAACCCCTTATTTTTAACTAACTATATGATGATTATGGCTATTATTTGATTTCTATTATTACCCTTGTTAGTTATTATATAGTGTTTAATGCTTATTTTGTATTGATGAAGTGAAATGCATGACATTAAAATATAGAAATTTATGCTATGTTTGAGAAAAGTAGCTGAAAAGTTAACTAGAAGCACTAAAAAACTAGTTAATAGTTGAAAGTTGTTAATCTAGCTTATTCAATTCTAAGAGTTTGGTAAAATCATTTGTTGAAGTAGTTAATAAATATAAAATGAGAGAAATAAATATGTCTATATGATATTTTTATATAAATTTTAATTTTATTTATTGATAAAAATGTATTTTTGCATATTTATATTTTTAGCTTTTTTAATTAATTTTAAACTCTTGTAATTTTTTATTTATAGATCAATTATTTAAATTACATTTTTTAGTTTCAACTATTATATTTTTATTCTAATATTAATCTTATATTATATCTTAAAATATTTCCAATCAAGTTCAAAATAAAATAAAATAATATATACTTACACAGATGTCATACTTTCATTATGTTGATTAGTGTAATTAGTAAAAATATCTTGAATTATAGTGTTAAAATAATAGAATAAATTATGTAAATAATGTAATGGTTAACATAAACAATGTAATACAAAAATATTCAAAAAAAAAACATATTTTCTACTGTTATCAATATCTAAAAGTATAATGCTAAAATAATAAAATAATATTGTAAACAATGTAATGATTAAAATAAACAGTATAATATTAAAAATATCTAAAAACTAATAACAAAAATAAAATAAAATAAACATATTATTTATCATTATCAATATTTTATGTAATAAAGGGTAAAATTAATAAAAACCTATCTTATGTAAAAAAAAAAAGATAAAAATAATAAAATCTTAACTTATGAGTGACAGAAGAGAAAATAATAATAATAATATCTTACCTTATATAAAAAGGATAAAAAATTAATAAATATTTTAAATATATATATATGTGTGTGTGTGTGGGATTTGCTACCATACACCCATTAGTTTTTTGGTTGGAATATGTTTGCAAGCTACACTATTAGTATATTTTAAGAATAATTCTAGTTATAACTTGCTAATATACTCCAACTAAAAAACGAGTGTACGTTAGCAAACCCCACAAGCATTTGCTAACGTACACAAACTTGTTTTTTAGTTGGAATACGTTAACAAGCTACATCATTGGTGTATTTTAAGAACAATCTTAATTATAACTTGCTAATGTATTCTAACTAAAAATCAAGTAGGTGTATGTTAACAAATTCATATATATATATGGATAGGATCCGTTAACACCAGGTGTAAGAGTTATTCAAATTACACCTTCAATAACTTTTTATATAATGCAAATTTAACCAATCCAACCATTAAATTTGATGTTCTTATTAATTAGATTAAGTGTGCAAAATTTCATACAATTATCTATGCAAAATTTCGTACAATTCTAAAATTATTTAATAGTTCATTAAATCACTTTATTTTAACGTACAATATGATATTAAAATATATGTAAATATTCAATATTAGATAACATATTTAGAAGAGTCCAAATGATGTCCAATTTGATATACATAATCATAAAGATAATATCATCAAATTCAACGGTTGGATTGGTTAAATTTGTATTATACAAAAAGTTATTGAAGGTATAATTTGATTAACTCTTACACCTGGTGTTAACGAATCCTGTCCCATCTAGTATTTGATAAATAATTTTTTCAAATAATAATTTGATAATTACTTTAGTTAATTCAAATTATAGTTTGAATACTATTACTTTCTTTTTTAAAAAAAATATATTTCATAATTACCTTAATTTATTTTTAAACATTTAATTAAGGTAATTAATACTATATCAAATGCATTATGACTAAATTACGCTCAAGAAAAAAGAGCAGGAATAGAATAAGTAAATTAGATGGAAGAAAGTTATTGTGAAAGAAATAGTGTTCAATTGCATAAGAGTTTCCTGCCTAAACTAATTTACTTTTATCATAAATTTAATAAATTCATTATCGTATTATATAAAATCAAAATTTATTTAAGATTTAATAATTTAATTGATTTCAAAATACATACTTGTTATAATTACCTTAATATTATATTTAAATATAATAATATGTTTTTATAAATTAAAAAACAAAAAAATTGATGAATTTAGGTAGAAAATGAATGAATATGGTGATGCTATGTGACATTTGACTATGTGCAAAACTTTTTTTTGTAATAGATAATAGATTAATTTAACATCAAATATGATTATAATTAACTATATGCATCGATTCACGACTGGCTGAAAAGGATTTTCTTGACACATTTTGAGATGCTTAATCTTTACTTTTCTCATCTTACAATTGCAAATAAATTGATCAGACTCATTATTCAACGATAGAAGAGAGAACAAGAAAAACCTCTTATCCCGTAAATTTAAGGCAATTCCTTTTACTAGACATATTATGAACATAAATATAGGTTCAACATATAATGGTCCGAATTCTATGTATGTAATTGTATTAACTAATTAGAAAGAAAGTTTTGTCGTGTATAGACTAACTCAAGAAGGATCGTTTTTTATGGAAGATACCTATATTCTCATGCTAAAAAAATGCAATGGTTTTATGAGAGACCTTTCTGTTACCGATGGCCACAAATAAAACTTGGGGAATGATCCCATTACCTATGTGACTATAAAACATGGGGAATAAAAATCCAAGCGGTTTAAGAAGTTTGCCATTTTCTGAGTACTATAAGACATATAAACAATGAAATGAGGTAATACATGGAGCCAGCATTAAGGTAATACAAAAAATTTACCAGTACAGGAAGGAGAGAGTTTGGTAAAATGACTTAACCTTGTTGGAATGGAAAGAAATTGGGATCAATGGAAAGAACGAAGACTAATTGGCATCAAGAAAAACCCTTACCTTGTGTTTAGATGAGGAATTTTAATAGGGTAATTCATTTTTATAGGGAATTTAAAACATTTTGGGGTGAAATATGTTGTTTTGATAGGGAATTTAGTAAGAAATATAAATTCTAGTAATTTATAAAGGTATTTTGATTACTTAAAATTGTAGAATTTCAAATTTCACCAAAAAAATAAGAATTTGAAATTCTTTATACCAATTTTATCTCACCTCTATGTCTATTTTTTCTCTCCTCTCTCCTCTTTCTTTCTTCTCTCTCTCTCCCCTCTCCCTCTCTTCCTCTCCCTCTCTCTCCTCTCTCTTCTTTCTCTCTCCTCTCCCTCTCTCTTTTATCTCTCTTCTCTCTCACACATCTCCCTCTCTTCACTCTCTTTCTTCTCTCCTCTCCCCCTTCTCTCTCCCCTCTTCACATCTCCCTCTCCTCTCTCTCCCATCTCTCTTTTCTTTCCCTCTTTCTTTTCTCTCTTCTTTTTATCAATATTGACGTAAAAGTATCAATATTTATATTTTTGAATTATTAAATATTATTTAATAGTAAAATTATTTGTGAATTATTAAATAGTTAAAAATTGACTAATGTTTATTTTCGATAAAATTTAATATTAAAATTTTAATTTTTAAATATATATTTAATAATTAAATTTTGTATATAGTGAAAATTAAAATGTCATATTGAAACTTAGAATTTGAAATTTAAAAAATTTGAATTGATTTATCCAAACATAGCATTTAATAAATGAAGAAAATTTAAATTAAAACAATTCAAATTTCAAGCATTTTAAATTTTTTGAAATTTTAAAATTTCTCATCCAAACACAACGTTAAAGTGCTTGATACTATTAAATGTGTACTTCTAAAGTATCAGAGGGCAAGAAATAGGCAAAGCAACTTGTACATGAAAATTGAGTTTCATTTGCACGCATATATAAAGTGGAAGGAATTAATAAGGAGAGATCCCATTTGTCTTATTCTTAGGGTGTGTGCCTATTCTAATCATGGTTCTAAATTGCGGTTACGGTCGTAGTTATTGTTTTATCGCGATCCTTGACATTGTGGCAAATTGCGAGAAAATGCGACTGATGCAGTCACAATACAGTTACAATGAGTCTAAAAACCTTTACGTTATGGCCACAATTGCGGTTGCGGACTGCAATTTAGAACCATGATTCTAATGAACCAGAGAAATAGGAAAGGGAAACAAATGAATCACTTATTGGTAACAGTTGTATGAGGGGAAAAAAAGAAAAAAAATAGGAGGGAAAAGAAGGGAGAGGAGGGAGAAAAAGCAAAGTACCACTTATTACTAAGCACCTAATTCAACTTGTGAACCCTGAGGATTGGATTCGAGTCCTAGAATGTGTATTGAATCGAAAATTCACCATAAACAAATTGGCACACCTAATGAGACTGAGTTAGAGATAGCTGATGCCAAAGTAGCGCATGCATGCAGTTGAACAATAGTAAGAGGAAAGAGATCGATGGCGAATTCACATAGACCAAGGGCTTTAGGAAGTTCACCTGGTCAGGGAATGAGTCTATGTCTAATGATGAAATTAGACACCAGAATAGTGAAGCAATAATGAGAACATTGTGATTGATTTAGAAGTCATATTAGGAAGTTGAAATAATTTTAATATAAAAGATAATAACTACACTTCTTAATCTGTGTTGTCTTCTTAAATGGACAAATAAAAAAGAAATAGATGGAGTATATATACAGTGTGGTGCTATCCTGAAACGTTTAGATTTATCATTCAAAATGCTTCCTGGACAACTAGGTAATCATTTAATTAAGGATAGTTACATGAACCTCCCTAAGGTTAGCGACAATTATACTAAGATCTTATTTCCGAAGTTATACATATACAACCTTTATATGTCCCTTCTTTTTGAAGAGCCATTATATGTCCCTTACATTGTTAATTTTAAGGATAATATGTGTATAGTTTGTACATAAAAAATAAGTAAGATTGTTGGGGTTGATGAAATTTTTTTCTAAGTAATACTGCTACGAGACTTGTCGAGGTATCGAAAACAAGCTAAATCAAAAGAATCATCCAAGACATGAGGCAGATCGATCAAAAGGATGTTTCGATGAAAGACTCAGGGAGAGATTGAAGAAGTTGCTAAGTGTCATAATTGTCGAAGATGATCATTCGAAGAAATTGAACATTAGACACGTTTGAAGGAGGTCTTCTCATGCAGTTATGGCCAAAACGCGCTCAAAAAGGGGTTTACATAACAGTTGGAGATGGTTATCAAAAAGCTCCAAGTCACGACAAATGCCAACATCTTAGATTAGAAGTCTTTTGGTTATTGTACACATGTCGAAATCGTATAATTTGATCATCAGTTGTAGAAGTCTATAAATAAGAGAATCGGTAGCCATTTTTCATTTGGTTGAAACATTCACATAAAGCTGTAACACCACACAAGCCGCACACATGGCTACTCGTTCGAAAAGTAATGTGTATGTTATCGCCCACATTTTAATTCAAGTTCTTTTTTTTCTCATCTCATTTCTTTTACTGCTTTCATTTACATTTATGCAATTTTTTTCTTATCTAAACCTTTTTCTCAAAATTCATTCTTTTTTGAAACTTGTTGATTTGAAATCATTTAATTCTTTAGAATTCGAATAATTTGTCATTGAATTCAAAGAGTTATATGGTCAAGGATTTTTCTGAAGAGTACTGATGGTCTTATATGAACTTAGTCAAAAAAAATTGTTGTCAATTAATTTTATTTTAAATGTTGAATCTACAAGTACTAATGCTTGTCAAAATTAATCAAAAAGTCATTGTTTTTTGATTAAGTCATCAAAAATCAAGTCACACACATCACATAACTCTTAAAATTTTGATTGAAATCAAATTCAACACTCAATTAAATTCATACACTCAAGTTGAAAATTGTAAAGTTGCTAGTTTGATCAAAAAGGTCTCACAACGAATTAGGGGTATACACGGGTCTAGTTGGGTCGGGTTTGGCTAAACTCATTACCTAAATTGATCAAAATAATACGGGTTGAGTTGGGTTGAGTTTATGCAATTTTTTTGCCAAACCTAAACTGTAATCAATCGAGTTCGTATATTTAAATTTTGTTAATTTTTTTAAAAATTGTATTTTTTTTTCTTACAAATTTTAACACATAAAGATATTGTATTTAGTGAGTCAGGGTTTTATAATTGAATCTGTCGTGTTTACTAATTAGTGAGCTAGGAACTAATTATTTGTATATAAAAATATATAAAAATAATAAATTTAATAAAATGTCACATTAACGAGGTGGGTTTATGGGTCCAAAAATCAAAACTCATTACCTAACCCGTACTTTAACAGGTTTAAATGGATTGGGCCGGGTATGACCCAAACTGTAACATCCCAAGTGCTGATGAGGGCCGGGAGTGATCGCCGGTACAAAAGATAGTGCACGGACAAAGAGCGGCTCCTTGTAGGCTTCCAGTGGGAAGGATACATGAATGAATCGAATACACACCGGAATGAGAGGGATCTAGAGACTATGCAGGTATAGGACTGTACAGTTGAGGATAGCTTAAATAAATTAATAAGTGATACCTATACCAACAAGATGCATCTACTTTTCAGTAGCCCATTACTTAAGAACTCCACAGTTAAGCATGCTTGACTTGGAGCAATTTAGACTTCCTGGGAAGTTTCCAAGGAAGCATGTGAGTGAGGACAAAACATATTGAAAAGTCTTGTATTGGTTTGTGGGGACAGTCGTTGATCCTAAAAGCTGTCAGGCGTTACACAAACACTCAAAAAAACCAAACCGAAGTAATTAGGTCAGTTTAGGTCCACGGGTTACGTATACTTGTGAAGACCCCTTACAACTGATTTTGAGTCTAAGTTCCATAAATAAACAATTATTTATTGACTAGATTTATTATGAAAAGTCATTTATTTGAGAATCAATGACTCTTCGATTTTTGAAACAAATTTTCATCAACTAAGATATGTATAATTTTTTTAAAGACAAAGGATGTCAACGTCTAAGTATAATATATAAATTGAAAGATGTAAGTGTAATTTTTTAATCAAACAGAGTCTACATGCAAATTATTCCTTTAAATAATACTTATAGAAATTTCTTATATAACTTGACAGACACCTAGCAATCGTGCCATTTGATTTTTGTTTTTAATAGGCAAAACTATTGGTCGCAACTCCTAATTTTTCTTAAATTCTGGTTTCCTTTTTTTCTCGGCACAACATCTTCTAGCACTGTTGTGGTTTGAAAAGTGTAGATATAATATATTAAGATAATTATATTTTCGCTTGGAATCGGTGATATTTTTTTTTCAAATGACAAGTATTATTTGAAGACTTTAATTTTCATATATTGTCAATATAATTTTTTTTACACAATTAACTAATTAGAAATCATTTTAAATATGACTTTTAAAATAATTATTGTAAACATTAACAATTTTACCATAATAATTAGATGAAAGTGTAAAAACTTTTACACTGTTAATACATTTTAATTAATTAAATTCTTAATTGAATTCTTGCTGAGAATGATTCTACTTGAATTCTCCCACTTCTAATTTTGTTCCCGCTACATCCAAACTTCTCTATATAATGCAAGAATATAAGTTGTTATCCTAACTAATAGGTTAAACCATTACAAAACTTCTTCAATTTGAGGCTAACTTTTCTAAATCTTTATGAACTTTAAACTGTTAATTAAGTCACAAGTAATCAGTTCTAGTACAAGTTTTAGGTGGAAAAAAATCATAAATAACGTCTAAATACACTAGAAAATCAAAATAATTTTGAATTAGCCTTCTCTCGTCACATTTTTATTATAAAAACTATCATGGCTATAATATATTTTTTTCTATCTTTGTAGGAAGATATTAATTATAACCTGCAACCACAACAACTAAAAGATATATAAACTAAAAAGTAAGGCATAGGATAATAAACATACTGTTTAAACTTAGCTGAATAAGATGATATAATTAAGATTCACTAGTACAAAAAAAAAGTTTTTAATATCGATTATTTTTAATATTTTAGATCGATTCTCTGCAAGTAAATGTAAATTATTAGCCAATATAAAAGTCAATACTTTTTAGATTGATTTTGGAATCGATGTAAAAAGTGATCTTCTACAATGGTTGCAGTCACAACTGATCTAGAAATTGAAGTTTCTTGTTTACATTGGTTGTGTCCACATCTAATCTAGAAAGTCTATTTTCTACATTAGTTGTGGCCAAGGGCAGAGCTAGACTATTTTAATTGGGGTGGCCAAATATATAAAATATCATTAAAGAAGACAATTTTTATTTTTTATTTTTGTAAAATTTTATATCTTAGACAATGATCACTTTATAAATTTAGAAGTCTTACAATCATTTAATACATAGAGTCACATGTAAGACAATTTTATATGTAAAGTGTTGATTAAAAAAAAGTAAATCAATCTTCATAATTTTATAGATACTACATTCATGCACAAATTGAAACCCATTTGCTTAATTTGAAAAAGTAATTTTGATTGGACTTACATCAACATAACAAGGAAATGTTTGCAAACCACACTACAATACATATATATATATATAATTATCACCTTATAAGCCAAGAGAGCTAAGCCACAAAATTACTATATTAAGTCAAAAGTTATGAATTATATACAATACTTGATTAAGTTTTCCTCTTAATGTATATTTTTTTATATTATTATTGTATTATAATTTTTTTTCTATAAAACACATAATCTATACATATAGTAGGAGATTTATCAAATTAGATTGTAAAATTAAGTGATTTTTAATAAAATTCCTTCATAATTTTATTTTACATGTATAAAAATGGCATATAAAATAAAGAAATTCAAAAAAAATTTGGGGGTTGGTGGGATGGCCCCCCTTAAACTACAAGTTGCTTCAGAAAATAGCTTTCTGAATCAGTTATGAAAACAACCAATGTAAAATGTCTATTTAAAAAAAAACACAATTTTACATCTACATTGTCTTCCTAATATATAATATTTCAAATCAAAAACTTAAGAGTAAATTACATGGACCCCTTTGAGATTTTTTTAAATTGCACATAATTCCTCCACTTTTTTAACGTTTACAACAATCTTCCTTATAAGAATACACGATGTAATATTTTTCAAACAATTAAGGAGGGTTAGTATAATGTATAAGCCTATAAAGGGTGTTAGTGTAATGTTTTTCCAACAATCAATGTTAGTGTAAGGATAGAAAAAGGAGGAGTATTATGTGCAATCTCTAAAATCTTAAGAGGGTCAGTAAAATTTACTCAATACTTAAATACAAAACCAAAAATAGATATAGAAACATCACAGAACAATTTCATTTTAACATTATATATACAATATATCTCATGTATCAAAATATAAGTGCAATTTTTCTATTACAATAATGACTAAACTAAAAACATGTTTACAATTTTTCTATTACAAATAGACTACAAACCTTCCCTTTTCTAGCTAAATGGACCAAATGCTAGAAATTTGACTGTTCATTTTTTGTGTGGATCTAATAGCAATTTAATTCCTTCATCCAAGATAGTTCTTCTTTCATCTTCTTTTTTTGTTGTTCCACATTTCTATTATTATAAATTCTCACACAAGTTATATTCATTCATTTCCAACAAAGATAACACTGCCTTGTACAATACAATACTCATTTTCTAGTGATTTTTAGGTTTGATCCAATAAAGAATGGTGTGTGTGCAAATCAAGGAGGGAATGTAGTCTTGTATATGTAATTGTTTTACTTAAGTTTTATCCTTCCTAGTTTTCTCTAAATGATTTATATACATAATATGTAAAATAAATTATATAAATGATAATATTTGAAATAATTTATTATAACATTTTCTTGTACATAAAATAAGATAAACTTTAAAAATTAATTTAATCAAGTTGTAAGTTTGGATAAGATTTGTTGCAAAAATATATTTATAAATTTTAAAATTATAAAATATGTTGGTGTAATTATTAATATTTTACTGGGATTTTTTTTTAGGTTTTTACTTATATTTCTTGAATGTTGCAACAATAATATTTGTTTGTTAACTAGTTCTTTAATGATTTTTAAAGAATTAAAAAATAAAAAATGTAATATTTAATATATTAAAAAATAAAGTTATATATTTTATAAAACAATTTTTATTTTTAAAATTAAAATAGCTATGCTAATTATTATTTTTTATTCTTAAATTTAATTATTTAATATATTTAATAAGAAATAACAATAATAAATAAAATTATAAAAAGTATTGGATGGACTAATAAAGGTATTATGGTCTTTTCATATTATTAAAAAAAAATCTTAATTCAAAAAAGTTATACTCTCACTTCTTGGAAACAATTTTATGGAAAACATAAGTCAAAAACATTTCTAGTAATCAATGTTTCTTAGAGGTATTTGTTTTTTTAAAATTGCATACCAGACATAAGAAACTAACTTTAGATTCTTGGAAAACTAAAAATTTCTCCCTACCAAATGCTCTCGAACTACTAAATAAAAAATAACATAAAATATGGTTATATATATATATATATATATATATATATATATATTATTAGATAATTATAATTTTAGGTTGTTTAGTTAATTTTGAACTCTTATTTTTTGTTATTACAAATCTTATAATTTTTGTTTAAATATTAAATATTTTATTAAAAAATAAATAGTGTAACTGTTGTAATAATTACAATAAATAATGTAATATTAAATAAGACATTAAATAACAAATTAATTTTGTTGACATATTGGAGATAATAATAATAATAATAAAGTTATATGTTATATATTCAAGGACTACTTCAAATAATGTTTGAAATAACACCTAAACAAATAATGAGTTATATGTTTGTTGGTGGTAGAAATTTGTTTCGGGCCTTATGGTTTTTGTTTTGAATGTTTAGTCAGATAGATGGCTTTTCACTATGATTCTAACAATAAATATATTTTTATTTGTGGGACAATTAGAATAAATTACTAGTTTATGAGTTCTTTTCAATAAATCAACAATGCTCACTCTCAACTTAAAGGCACAAACTAAGTTAAAATCTCAATTCAATTATCTTCAATCAAGATTTTAATTAGTGAATAAGACTTCGAATTCGATTTATTGGAGTCAAATTTGATAATAATCTTAACTTTGCGATTCTTGACAAGTGTTTGAACTTGGATACAAAGTATTAAATTTAAGCTTTGAATGTAAATCAAATCTTAGGCAAATTCGATATTTGGAATGAAGCTTCAAGGATAAATTAATATACAAAATTACAATAAAATGAATGTGTAAATATGCAGGAATGAAAATATTCGTCGCAAAGTAAAGTGCTAGAAACTTAAAAGAATGCAAAAGATAACGTTGAAAAGTTAAGTGAAATTGTAAAAGTGCAAAGGAAAATAAATGACAAACGAATTTTAAATGTAAAAGCAGTTTAAAATGCAAATAAAAAAGGTAAAGAAAAAGAATGAAGGAAAATAGAAGAAAAGGAGTAAAAGAAGAAAAACAAAAAGAATTAAATGTTAGAAACGTAACGACTGGAAAATAAATTGAAGAAGAAAGATAATTGCATAAACGTAAAGGTTTGAATTAAACTTGGTTGAATACATACACATTACTTTTGGTGCCAATATCCATGATTGATGTGCAGCATGTAGGTGTTACAGAGATTTAGTATAATGCGTTTAAATCAAGAAAAATGGCTACAAAAGGTTTCTATGTATAGATTTCTGACTTTAACAGTCAAGAAATCTAGTACATACACATGTCTAAGTGTCTAAGATTGACCAAGACTCTAACAATATATGTTTCAATCCAAGTGACTTCAACAATTGCCGGTAACTATCATATGATGTGGTCTTTTCAAAATGCTTCACTCAAATTAACTTTCTCTAACACTTAGCATTTTTCTTCATTTGTTTTAGTCACCTTGTTTTGATCTCAAACTTGAATTACCCTTTTCTTGAAATTCTTGAGACTTGATCATATCACTTAGATTAATTTTATTCTAAGTACCATAACCTTTTATTGAAATCGAAATTTAGCTAATTCGAAATGTATGTTCTCAACATTTATAAAAATTCCAAATGATCACGTAGAATGTTATAAATTCAAGGTTACTTTAAATAATATTTAAAGTAACACCTAAACGATCAATAGGCTCTCTAAATACATTCACAATTTGTCCTATTGTTGCTCCACTAAGTGAAACACTTAGAGACCCCTTGTATCAATCACTTTTATTCCTCTTAGATAATTTGTATCACTCATAGCTATGACTCTAAATCAATTATTTCTTAACAAATATTATACTTCACAAGTCATGTTAATTTGTTGACAAACAAAATATGGATTATTAACCATCTAAGTGTTGGACATATATTAGGCATCTATGCTGTTCAAAAAACTACAGTTAGTACTGAACCAATTATTTGGGTCATATGTCTTAGATATTTTTTTAAGTGCAAAAAGTCAAATAAGTTTATAAATTAGTTAAATAAGTTGTAAGTTAATTAAAATGATTTGTCAAATACGCTCAATCTTAAATATGTTTGTAACTTTTATAAGAGAAAATAGGTTATATATTGATAATATAAAGCAATATAAACCAATCACAAACTATCATATATAATAAGTTTGTTAACTTTTATAATAAGTCATACTAATGGTGATTTCTAATTAATTGACAATGTAAAAAAATTTACTCTGATAATGTATAACTATTAAACTATTTTTATAAATATATTAAACTTTAATTTAGTTTTATAAACGAAAAAAATTATAATTTCCTTATTTAAGATTTTAACTTCATCTTCTATTTTTTTTATTTTTTTTTGGTTTTAAATCTTCTAATTTTTATTTGATTCAATTTAATTATTTTCATGATTATAAAAATCAAATTGATCAATGATCCGATGAGCAAACTGATGAACCGATCAGGTAGCTGGTCTAAAAAAACTGCAAAATTGAAGATTCAATAACCTAATAAAAAAAAAAACTAATAAAACTGGTAAAATCCGGCAGTCGAAATTTAGACTTTGCTCTGCGTTCCAATTACCATCAATTTCATTTGTTTGTTGTTAATGTTCGCAATGATGGAAGAAGCTGGTGATGTGGTGGGAACCCCACTTGTTGCCGAGGAGAGATGCTATGACATGATGTGTACAAGTACAATGAGATATTTTGAGCGTGAAATTTATACGATTGGACTTTTGCGAGTAGTTCGATAACAATCTGATGATGAGTGGCTTGAAAAGCTTAACAATAATTACTAGAATAAACTATAATATTATCTTAAAATTTGAATTTAAACATAATTTAACTTCAAAAACTAGTTTTAAGATAAGGATTGTTCACTTAGATACACTATTTTAGTCACTGGTTAACATGAAATCTCTTAATATTAGAGCGGTTACAATCCCTCCTCTCTTTTTTTGGTTACAATTCCCCCTCTCTAATGCTTGGAGTTTATTTCAAACGGATAATAATAATATGCTTTCTGCATATCACGAGAAAATGTGATTTATGAACAGTATTGATGAACAACATGCGTTACACGTGTGATTAAAATCAATTCAGGATACACAAGGGACGAATGCAGTCCACCCAATCCATGATTAATAAACCTTCAAAATATTATAAATTTGAAAAAACTTAAAGTTTAATGACTATGTACTTTCAATATAAAAAGTTTTATACTGTTAATCAATTACAAATCACTATTATTATAACTATTAAGGTAATTATTGTAAAAGTCAATAAACTTACTATACATGATGGTTTGTAATTGAATGACAATATAAAACGGCTTAACACTTCAATGCATAGCTTATTTTCTCAAAAACTTAAATATTGTTAAAGTTTTTTTTTATATAAAACTTATATATATCAAATAAAAAAATTCTTGTTATTATAAAAAATAAAAATAATAAATATAGATCATTATATCATATTTGAATAGTCTACGTAGAGATAAAGCTTGATGCTAAAGGGGCCTAGGTTTGAATACTACCAAAAGCAATTTTAATATTTTTAACTTGTGTGCGTGTGGAGTAACATCCTGTGACGCAACAGGCTTGAATAGCAACCACATGCAGTTTTCCCATGGTGATTTACACTAGTTCAATTTAGTTTAAAACAGGTTTGATGATAACGAGTCATTTACACATCTGATCCATTATCTAACCAATCATATTTTCGATTCTCAGTCAAACTAGTCCAATCAGTCGGATTAAGCCAGATTTAATAATATTGATAATAATATTAGATATATAGACCACATTCAACCTTTTATTCTAATATTAGTGGTATCTTTTGTGTATTACGGGGTGTGTAAGGATAAGGTTATTATAAAAGGATTTGATCTTCTTTTAGGATGCAATTTTTTAAAGTTTAATGATTATGTACTTTAAGTTTTTACACTGTTAACCAATCAAAAATTATCGTTAGTATAACTTGTAAGGTAATTATTATAGAAGTCAATAACTTACCATACATAATTTGTTATTAGATGACAGTGTAAAAACTATTTTAATGTATAACAAATTTATTGACTTTTACAATAATTACCTTAAAAGTAATTTCGATGGTAATTTTTAATTAGTTGACAATGTAAAATTTTTTACACTAACAATATATAATTATTAAAACTATAATTTTTCTACTCATTTTAATGAGATTTTTTGATTTTATAATAACAATGATAATTTATTCATATAATATTGCTCAAAATTCACTTACTATAAAGCTAATAGAAATCATATAAATCAAAGGTGAGAGAGGGAGAAGAAGCAATAGACATAGGGAAAGGAGTGGAAAGGGATGTATCAAGACAAGAAGGAAAAGTAAGCATTAAAGGGTCCTCGAGAAGGACAATAATGATAAGATAATATGTGGTGAATATGAGAGTGAAGCAAGTTCATAAGGTGCGTTTGGAAATATAGAAAAAGAATATGAAGGATCAAAAATCAAAGGGGAAAATAAATTAAAGGAGTAAAGAATAGGGTGAAAATATGGGGTAATACACATGACGAGTATGTTCCTTTAAAATTACAAGATAAAGAGATAGCACTAACAAGCTTAAATTAATGGAAGGCCCAAATAAGAGAGACTCAGGTATGACCAGTGAGGAATGCATGGAAGAATGGCCTAATATGATTGCTAGGAAACCTAGATATCTAAAAGATTTTGTGTAATGTAATATACAAATGGTGTAGGTGTAATTGTAGTTTTGGGCGTGTTGTTAGAGAATGAGGTGTCAGCCTGTTATTGAATCTGATCCCGTTATCAAGTTTGCTATTGTCGTATGGAATTTGTTTTGTTGTCATCCAATGATTGGCAGTTTGGCACTCCTTGCATTTAAAAACCATTGTAATGAATGAGAGAAGAAAAAAAAAAGTTTATTCATTTTTGTCTCTTCTTACTTTAGGAGGTTTTCATGTATATCGGTTCTTTCATTGTGGGCTACCCTGACCATAACACTCATTCAAAAGATAGCGACAGATGACAGTCATATTGAAAATGTGTTTCATAAGCGACAGACGACAGTCATATTGAAAACAGACGACAGTCATATTGAAAATGTGTTTCATAAGCTCACTCAAAATCAAATGATTCTTACCCCACAAATCAAAATAATTTCTTCGGAACTCAAGCAACAACATGGCCACTTCTTACTCCCTAGTATTCACATTCGAGCCCATCAACGATTCAAGCAGATTCTCCCTCTAAAACTCACTTGAAACGTGAGGTCTTGAGGTGTCTAGATTTTAAAGTTGCGATGCAATGGAATTTCAAAATTTCTTAATTCTTTGATTATCACACAACACCGGAGGAAGACATGATAAAAATGGCTTCGTTTTATAAGTAGAGAAATGCTAGCAACACACTATTTGATATACTCTTTTAAACACACCTTTTTTTATTGATTGAAATTTTTTAGAAATTACAAAAATTTGTGGGTCTCATATCTTATTTAATGATTATCTCTCTCATGATTTTGTAGTTTCTAATGAATTTCAACCAATAATAAAACGTGTTAGGAGGAGTGTATTAGAGAGTGTGTTCCTAGCATTCCTCTTATAAGTATGACCCAGTATTTAGTTGGTGTCAATGGATGTATCGAAATGGATTAATCACTTTTTGGAGTGGACTGGATTGCTACAGGCATTAGAAACTCAATTCGCACCTTTTTATTATGATGACCCTAGGGGAGCATTTATTAAGATAAGGAAAAGTGGATTGAGATGAAAGAAAGAGAGATACTGGAAGAAAAAAGATAAGGTAAAAAAAAAAAGCAATAGATTTAATAAGTGATGTGTTTGAAAAAGAAAAAGCAAAAAATTAGATGAAAAAGATAAGAAAAAAATTGGATGGAATAAAGATAAAAAAGAAAATAAATTTATGTTTATAAATATTCTAATTATAAGTTATGATTAGTGAATATCTGACTAAGTTTGAGTGTTTAGCTAACACCACAAGAAATGGATGAAATAATGTCGACGCCTTAGCGTCTGTCCCGACACTAACACCAGTAGTGTCAACTAGACTAACACAAAGTGAAGGCAAAGTTTCAAATTTTATTTTTTATTTTCTTGAAGTAATATAATATTTAGCATTGATGTCAATCGCCACTAATTTGAATTCAGCATCAACCAGGCCGATGCTACACGGAAGCTAGTGTAGTAATGTACTTGATAGTTTGAATTACCTTCAAACATAGCGTTCGCTACAACCAATGCTAAAAGGAATATTTACTGTAGCATCGCTCTAGCCGACACTAAATTGTAGTTAATGTACTTGATCATTATGATATAACTTCCAATTTAGCGTTGGCTAGACCAACACTACAGTAAATGTCTCTTTTAGCATCAATTGTATCCGACTTTATGTTGGAAGCTAATTCAAATCGTCAAGTACATTAATGTTATAGAGTCCATGTAGTCGACATTATAGTTGGATACATTACGTCGCTCACACCCTTCACCCTCATTCTCCTTTTTTTTCTCTAGTTTTTCTTTCTTCCTCTTTGGTTTCTCCCCTTTCACCGCCGCACCAACATCATGTCGCTACCACTCCAATGCCACACTACCATCGGGTTGCCACCACATCGTAGTTGTTGCACAACCACATCACAACTGCTACACCACCAACACATTGCCACTGCAATAAGTATAACCCCCTTCAGTTTTCTTTTATTATTTTTAGTTTATGTAATTTTTGTTTTTGTTAGTTTGAGATGCTTTATCTGTGTTGAATTTTGCTCTATCTTGTTGTTTAGGTTGCTGAGATTATTAATGCTGGAATTTTGCTTTGTGTTCTTAGTTGAATTTGCTCTGTGTTATTAGTGGAATTTGTTATATGTTCTTAGTTGATTTTGATATTGCTCTTTGTTGAATTTTATGCTAGAATTATGCTTTGTTTGTTGTTGCTTGAATATTGCTTTGAAGATTGTTTAAATTTATTTGAATCGTGCCAATTAGGAAGGGAAAAGTGTTGCAGTGAATAACCAACACTTTCCCTTTCATAATTTAAGCCTCCCTTTGGGGAGGTTTCTAATAAAGAAAAATCTTATATTTAAATACTGTAGATATTATTGATCTTAAGGAGTGTCGATGTGAGTTGAGCGAAAATTAGCAAGGTTACTCTCTTCCCAATCATGCCAATTAGGAAGGAGAAAGTGTTGGAGTGAATAACCAACACTTTTCCCTTCCTTATTTAAGCCCCCCTCTAAGGAGGTTTGCAATTAAGCAAGGGTCCTACATACTTAGGCTTTGGAGTCTCAAGGTGTCTCTTCCAATCGTCGCCACCCACCTCCGTAGGAAAGCTTTTGAGCTTTTTCATCTTGTGCTTCAAGCCTTCTTACCTTTGGAATATCAATAAAGGGGATATTTCTAAAGATAGCATCAAATATAAGATGGGTTTATTTTGCATGTTAAAGATTATTTTAATTAATTTTGATTCCAACCATTTTTTTTTTTATTAAGGGAAGCAACTATAACGTGGGAAGATATGAAGGTTTGTTAGTGTTATTCTATTATGGAAGCTCCTATTTCTGACCCTCTTGTCAATGATAAGAAAAAGGAAATAGAACAAGAACTGATTATAATGTTTATATTATTTTTCAAATCTATAGCCAAAAGGGCATACCATACTCCACGCATGAAGCATTTTATGAGAAATGAGAGCTATGTAGAGCATAAGGGATTCTTGTCTTTGTGGTTGTCAAGGTTTATTTTCCCTACTAGATCACACAAAGCCATTTTGAAAAGTATTTTTCCTATTATCACTCATCTAGTTACAAAGACTAAAATAGCTCTTGTTGTTTTAGCAAGCATTTACAACGATTTGAGTTTACTAAACAACAAAATCAGAATTGCCACAAAGGTTGTTTACTTTCTTCTCTACTTCATTTTCTTCAACCATGGCTAAATCATTAACATGCATGTCTTTTACTTCCAAAAGTGACAATTCGAGAATGGTTAGTGAATATTCAAATTGTAGCAGTAATTTAGGTTGGGTTAGTGGTTTGAGTGGTGGTGCTTGAAGCATTAGCCACGTAGCCAACGCTAGTTGAGTCGATTAAAAGATAATGCTAATAGCGTTGGTTTAGCATCCATTACATAGAGCTAAGCATAGCATCGACCTTTTTATAGTTTGGATTCTAGTTCAGCATTCATTTTTTGGTCGACACTAGTTAGCATCGACCAAAAACGTGGATGCAACTACTTAGCTTCCAGCTTTGGAGCAATGGACCATTAACAGACGCAAAGGCGATGCTAACGTCAATTTAGCGTCCGCTTCTGGGTTTTAGCATCAACCAAAAGACGATGCTAAAAAATGAATATCTTGTGGTGTAACTAAATTGTTGGTTTGCATATTACTTTCCTCTTAAGTTGTTTCATTTTAGGACTAACCCATAATATTAGACATGAAATTTAAAAGTGTATTTGGAACTCAATTGAGTTTAACGAAATGTCGATCTATTAGTCTCATTCTTTCTACTTTGCGGCATCGAAAAATGGAAACTTTTGTTTATAAAATTTCAAACGGGTTTCCAAACACACCTTAAGACCTATATCCAAATGCCTTTATATTGCATGCAATTAAGCTGCTAATGCTAAATTGAAAAAAGATAAATTGTTAGATGAATCTTGTTTTATTAGGGGAAGAACACCATTTTATGCTTTTGCAAATCCAAGTTGTTCCCATTTATAACAACACAATTGTAGCTTTACCTTAGAAGGCTTTAGCTCCCCTATTGCCAACTCCTCCAAAACAAATTATAAGAAGTTAACTCTTTAAGAAGTGATGGCATGTAAGGGTGAGACAGGAATAGGTAGTAGCCCCCGTTACCCACTCCACCAGATAAAAATCCGCCCCATGCCCATCCCCATACTCGTGCGAGCATTAGTAGATATCTATGGATATTTACTACAAAATTAAAAATAGCTTAAATAGTTTAAAAAACACTTTAACCATAATTTTTAATTTTTCTAGTAGGTTTTTTAAAAAATAATTTAAAGGCCAGAAAATTAAAAGAGACAAAAAAAACTTTTGTTAATTAATAATAAGAAAAACAACTTAACAATAAAAGGACGTTAACAAAAAGAATTTTCTATTGACTTATAACAATAACAAAATCTTAAACAAATAGTGGGAAGGGAAAGTCGAAAACCTATGAAAATTTTGGGCAAAATCTATGTAGTATTTTATATTTAAGTAAGGATATTTAAGTAATTTATCATAACTGGCAATAGTAGATACTTGCGAGCAGCACTAGAAGAAACGCATGAAAAGCATCGACAACGTAGGGAAAACAAACCCTGACAACCACAAAGACAAAAACCTCTCATGCTCTTCATGGCTCTCATTTCTCACAAAATGTTTCATTTGAGGAGTATGGTCTGCACTTTTGGTCGTAGATTTGAACAACAATGTAAACATTACAACCATCTATTTTTGTTCTATTTCCTTTTTCTCATCATTGACAAAAAGGATAGAAATAGGAGCTCCCGTAACAGAATAACTTTAACAAACATTCATATCCTCCAATGTTATAGTTGCTTACCCCCAATGAAAAAATAAATGGTTGAAATTAAAATAATCTTTAACGTACAAAATTAACTCATCTCATATTTAATGTTATCCTTAGAAACATTCCCTATGTTGATATTGATAATTGATTACATGTTATTGCATGATACAGTTATATTTTAAGGTGTCGCTTCACTCACCCCGCTTCACTCGCCCAAACTCTGTCACACAACGTGACAATTTGGTTACTTTCGTCTTCTGTTTTTTTCATTCTCAGTGTATTGTCTCTATACTCCTGTGAGTATATACCATGTATATAATATATCAATAATAATTTATTTTTTAAAGAAGTAAAGCTTTCACACTGAAGGGTAAAGTGGATGACATATACTCACAGCAAAAAAATAGTAGACTAAGAATGAAAAAGATCGAAACCAAGCAGTTACATTGTGTGGTAGAGTTTGAGCGAGTGGAGTGGGATTAGTGAAATGACACCTTAAAATATAACCATATCATACGGTACCGTGCAATCATATCAAAATCCTCCTTTACCATGTTAACAATAATTATATATTATGTTAACCAATGTAATGTCCAAGCATGTTAATCACACTGGAAAGAAATAATATACATTCTTTTCAATGATGCTACATACAAAAACTTGTAATAGTAGATACAACTTTGTTGGGTATGTGGTGTCACTTGTCAGTATCAATGGTTATTAAGTTTTTATATTTGATCAAACTATCTTAACGATTGATTGATTTCCTCTGTTTGGTTAATACACTGGGACAATATATATTGGTCGACATTATATAAAAAATAATTGTTTTATTTTGCTTAATTAGAATCCTGAATGTAAATGTTAAGAAAAGTTATTTATGAAAAAAACAGCCCTTAATGAAGAATATGCAGTCTGCATCTGTCAATTGAAATTATGCTGACATCCAGCACCAAAATTCAAATATTCCATGTAGCTGATCGTTGGTCATTTGTCCTTTCATTTTTCACTAATTCAAAAGTTAGTGCAGCGTGAAGTTTCTCTTTAGTTGGTTCTATACCTAACATATTGAATGTCATCACCTGTTCTAAGATGCCTACTGAGTTAGAAAATAACTCACCTAATCTAATATCCAAAGCCATTTTCTTGTCTGCAATTAGGACCCAAATATTTAATTGACGTTCTACATACTACATATTAACATTCTACATTTATCCCCCTCACTCACCCCCATCCAAATTTATATTACAGTATGCCGTTCACAGTTTCTCCAACTCTTCATTTTACTAAATACAGATATGGGGAGAAGGGTCTCCACTATTGTGACACATGTATCACATTTTAAATCAGCAGGAAAATCAATTTAAACTTGTAAAGTTGCAGAGCATGAATGCTGGACAACAAACAGCATCCTATTCAATCTACATGCATACAAGCAATAAGATCTCAGTTACAAGTTCATGTTCACAGCTCTCAACATGATATTGATTGTTCAGTGGCAAGTAAAATAAATAAATCCCCTGCTTCATTGGAGTAAAAGCTATAATTCCAGATGTGTTAATTACAACATACCACATATAGGAAACACTCCCAATGTAAGACCAAGAGCTGCAGAGAAAGACAACTGGTTTGGTTCAGCTCCTCTAAAAAAAAAAAAAAAAAAAAGTACCAAAATTATCTAACTGCAGCTGTCTTCTGAAGCCTTATTGTCATAACAAATAATAGATAGTCAAAGACTTCAAAAGGCAAAACTTGACAATTTCAGTTCCATAAAAGCATTTGATATTTCATCAGCATAAAACACATTCTCTCATTGCTTCCCAAAAGATGGAGAAAAAAAATTAAATTACAGAAACAACAACCATGTCTGAAGTCTGAACATAGCCAAGCATCAATAAAAGGTCACTTAAAAATTTTCTTTTTTAATAAGATATACCCAGAAAATTATACCTCCAGACCAAATTTGCTTTAGACAGGGAATAATTAAAACGAAGAAGAAATTATATCATACATCATACATAACCATTGCATTGGAAAACCAAATTAAAAAAAAAAATTGAAGATGGATCCAATCACACGCATCAGTGACTCAGAAAAAATGAATAGTATATCAGAGAAAGAGAGATGAAAAAGCTAAAAGTTTGAAGAGTACCTGCGGATAATGGAGAGAAGTGGATCAGTGATCTTCTTTTGGTACCAATTGGTTATTCTCACTTTCCCATTCGCCATCTTCGTCCAAAGTTTCAAAATTTAACTTCGAACTTTGAAGGGTATTCCTCTAAATTGAGACCCAGATGTTCCAAACCAGAGAATCAGGGTTTCTCTCACCACACAAAACCCCAGCTCCAATCCAAGGGAAAAAAAAAAGGAAAAATAGAAGGAAAAATTAATTGTAAAACTAATTATATTTGAGAAAGAAAGTACATCAATTTCAGTATATTAATTAATTAATTAATTGATTATGGGAAGCAGTAATGAGAATCTTTTGTTGGATTGAGAACTACATCTCAGAGTTTTGGGAGTTGGAATTGCAAGGGTCAATGAATTGCAGACAAATTCACCAAAAAAAAAAAAAAAATGAATTGCAAACAAAAGCATGGCCAGATCTCTATGCTATTCTCTTTGAGGAAAAAGAGGTTTAGATGTTGGCATCTTATTGTCCTCCACGTGCTACCAACTTCGATGCATCATGCATGGATTCCACAACGTAATTGGTAGGATAGGATGGAAGAAATTTTGTATTGGATAAAAAACACTTTCACCTGCACAAAATAAATAATAGTTCTAAATTTTTTCATAATATTTTGGCTTAATTGTATATTTTGCTACTTATTTTTGATGATTTTATGAATTTTATCACCTAATTATTTTAATTACACATTGTGTCATTCAACTTTTAAAATTTGTATATTTTGTCACCCAATTATTTTACTTGCACATTTTGTTACCAAACTTTCAAAATTTACGCATTTTGTCATCCTCCTTTAGTTGACCATTGACTAGCAATCAACAATGATAAATATGTAATTTGAAAGTTAGATGGTAAAATGTACAAGTAAAATAATTGGGTGCCAAAATGTGCAAATTTTAAAATTGGATAGCAAAATGTGCAATTAAAATAATTGGATAGCAAAATTCGCAAAATCATCAAAGATTAATGGCAAAATGTGCAATTAAGCCTAATATTTTTCTATTGATTCTCCAATTTCTTTTAAATATTAAGTATTAAAAGTATTTAATATTTTTAAAATATTAAATACATGGTTAAAATACCATTTTGGTCTTTTATCTTACTTTTAGTTTTAATTTGGTCAAGTATGTTTAAAAAAATTTACTTTGGTATTTTAAAGTGTTTGTTAAATCATATTATTCATTCTTACATATTACCACACTATCGGTGTTAATTTTGACTAATGTGACAAATGTTTATATGATGTAGTATTTTACATAATTTGTCATGTGTTATTAAATTAACCAAATTAATATAATAAATTGACTGAAGAACTAACTTAGTCTATTTGAAACAATTTAAGGGATTAAAGTGAATATTTTTAAACTTAATAGATAAAACTAAAACTAAAAAATAGAATGAGAGACAAAAAGAGTGTTTTTAACCTTTACATTTTCATTTAATATTTTTATAAAGTAATAAAAAGTTTTATAAGAGGATTTATAGGAAGATATATTATTACTCGAGAATATATTCATTTTTAATTTCATCTTTATATAAAAAAGTTAAATGAATTTTCATATAAAATCATTAATAATTTAAGACTTAAATATGTTTAAAATTTTTATAATATATCCATTTTACACTTTTACGGTTTTAATTCCTATATTTTTCGTCAGTTTTGGTCCTTATAAATTTAATTTTATGATTTTAATTTTTGTCACTGTTCACTGATGAAGTGACAACTATGTATTGGAGAACATCTTAAATAATAAAGACTAAAATAAATATCTTCCAATATAAGAAAGACCTATATAAAAAATTTACAATTTTATAAAGACTATAAAAATAACACCAATGAAAAATAAAATTTTATAGATACCAAAACTGACTAAAAAAATTATAAGAATTAAAACCATAAAACAGATGTATTATAGAAACTAGAAACGTAATTAAGCCTTAATTTAATATATATCATTTTGTAGACTTATAATGACGTAATATATTTATCCTATAAGTATATGAAAAATGACGGGGCAGCGACTTTGAATAGTAAATTTATAAGTTTAGTCTCTAAATGTAACGCTTATTTTTATTAGGTTTTTATAAGTAAAATTAATTTTTAAGTTAATCTCTATAAAGGAAATCGATATGTACTGGAAGATTGGTAATATCGTTGATTTTCATAAATAAAATAAAATAAATTTTTAGTAAATAGTAAAAATTAGAATTTCCAAATAAATTATATGTATGATGAGTTTAAATGATAAATAGGCTCAAATCTATTTTTGTATGATTATCCAGCATTTTATGCATTTATGTGAAGAAATATACGTTTAGGATTAAATTCGTTAAAGGGGGTTTAGAAATTTTATTTCGTAAAGGCTTTGAGCCATCTCTTACGTTGGGCTTGGACGTCACTTACGAGTTAGGAAGAGAAAAAGTTTAGGGGGCTGCTATTCTCACCCTTGTTTTTTTTTTTTTTCATTTTTCACCCTCCTTTTTTTAAAAATTAGTGAAAAGTTTGTTATGCCCCCAACCTTTTAAATCCCTTCTCCCCCCTCCTTTTCACTTTCCCATTTCTTTTCTCACCTTGCGCCTCCCCCCTCCTCCCTCTCCTCTGCTCTTGCTCTTGCAAGAGTCCCACTGCTACCTTGTTGCCGCCACACTTAGCCTGAGTGTCCACGTTCTCGACTCTAAAGTCTTGCTACTAGTGGCCGTCGTAGGTAAGCTTTTCCTCTCTTTTTTTTTCTTTTTAGATTCAACATAATCGCATTTTCGTTATGTATCCAACCTAGATACATAACAAAATCACAATTATGTTACATGTCCAGGTAAGATACATAACAGAAACGTGATTTTCGTTTATATCTTACATTTCGTTGTGTATCTTACCCAAATACATAACGGAATAGTGATTTTGTTATATATTTGGCAATTTTAAAATCTTTTTGTCCTTTAATTATTTATTTGATTTAAATTAAATTTTAATTATTTTTTGTATTTTAAATTATTTATGTAATTTATAATTTATTTTTTGTCTTTTAATAATTTATTGATTTTAACTAATATTTTTTAGAATATTTCTATAATTATGTATAACTGCAAGTTAATAATATTGATTATATTTTATTATTAATTATTATCTAATTGTTAAATTATTATTACTGTTTCAAATTCATTATGGCACGTATGAGGTTTGGTGCTTGTCGTGCTAGACAAGGTCCTCTGTCGAATGATGCGCTAGGCACCCACCACCGATTGCATCTGCACAGCGGGCTACACATGCTACATGCGTAGCAGTATAGGCAGCAGTAGTAGCAAGAGGTGTATATTGATGTACCTGAGCCAAAGCCTAGGGTACCGAAGGCAGAGGTAGAAGTGCCTCAAGCTGATCTGGCCGATTGAATTATTGGACCTTTACTTGGCTGATTGCACCGATTCAAATGCATACCATGCTCAGGTGTCAATGAACCATTAAAAGCTGTACCTAAAAAAAATGAATTTGAAAAAAATATAAATATTTAATTTCCAAAAACACAACAAAAATGCATTTTTGTTGTGTAAGGAGGTGCGATCTATGTATATAATGGATACGCATTTCTGTCAGAGGGTATTTCTAGAAAAAAAGTTCAAATAAAAGTTGGGGTGAAAAGAGCGAAAATTGGGGTGGGAATAGTAGATCCCAAAGTTTTAGGAGTTGTTATTCACACTCTTATTTTGCTCGTCACACCTTCTCTTAGTTTTTTTTTATAATTTTTTAACAAAAATATATTTTTTTGAAAACTTGTTTCCATAATATATATTTAAAAAGTTTGACTCCTCACCACAAACAATATTACAGAAATTAGTTTATGCATTATTATGAAAACTAGTTTTCGCAATGTAGTTAATTTTGTTATTATATTGTTTAATTTTTATTTTTTGATCAAATAATTCAATAACTTTTATAAATTGAATAAATTGATAAATAAATGAATTGATAAATATAATATCCACATTAATGTATTTAATTTAGTTAATTTTGACATTTAATTTTTATTTGTTTTAAATAACTTTATAAGCTGAATGACTTGATAAATAAAATACGAGGCAAAAATATTAGACAAATTAAAATAAGTTAAAATAGTCAAATATAATACAAGTTAAAATAAGTTAAAAAGATCAGGTGCAGGTCTTCCACTTCCTTTGATATGTACAACCTACTTCAGTGCCTGCTTGTGCGACTCTCAATGCGTCTTGTGTGGTGTTCCAAGTGTTAGTCCCTTCAATGACATCCTTTGATCAAGCATGGACTAAAGTAACTCTGAAATCTTCTCAAATTATTCCTACAAGAAGTAATTTACCATAAGTACCATGAAAGTGTGAGTAGCAAATTTAATTTTTTAAATATACAAGTTAATGTTCAACACAATCTTGGACGTCAGTAGCAATTTTAACTATGTTGTCATCATTTGAGTAGCAAATTTAGGGTTTTGTTCATGAAGGGAATGCAACTGTGCTTGTCTGATTTTAACTATGATCTTTTTTTTTTTTTTGCTAGGATACAATCCACACTGTATTCTATGCTTGGGCTTTACAACAAATGGACCAAGAAGATCGTGGACAAGATGGTATTTTCCAAATGTGGAGACTCAGAGAGATGCAACAGCAAGGCGTCCAAGCCCTCATCTAGTTTTTGACATGATTGCCTTATCAGGGATTTGTATAATTGAGCCTTTATATTCTATACTACATTTACAGATTTCATTTCTTGGGGCCAAGTTGTTATATCCCGACAATACATCCTTTAATTTTTTTTATACTAATTAGAAAAATAATGTGCACTTTTGAGTTCGTTGATGTATGTTAGATGGGCTAGGCGACGTTTTTACTTTGCTCTCAAGCCAGAAGTGGCAAATTGTTAATATAATGAGGATAAGTTATTTTTTTTTCATTTATAATAAACACTGGTATCCAGCCCTTGAGGTAAGCATTTATAAATTTTTGGATACACAGATTAATGAATACAAAATTGGCGGCTAAATATACAATTTCCATATACAGATTCTAATGGTCAATGATGTCACAGAAAGAGTCTCTATTGAACATCATACATAATTATATAATATTCGACTATTCGTATTACAGTGGATTTTAAATTTTGATATCCTTTATGTTTAAAGAACTATTATGAGTTATCTATCTATTCAAACTTTTAAAGACGTAAGGATAAATTTTAGGATAGATTTGTAAATACCTATTGCCACGATTGATCAGATTTAAAAATGAATATTAAAAGTAAAGTTGTGAAACTATTTTTTAATTACAATTTTCAAGCACTTCTACTTTTGACTATAGTTAAAGTTTATTTTAAAACCTTATCCATTTTAATATTTTAACATGAGATAGAAAGCATGAATTAACTTACAATGTTAGTTTTTATTACAGTAAATATATTTCATGATTCACCACGCAAGACACCAAGTGGAAATTTAAAGAACATCAAGCAAAAAATATACTTGTACCATAAGACACAGTACGTCCTAAAATAGAAGGGCACTAGAAGATACGAATACGTTTAGCCATTGGGAGAAATTAGACTGTGGAGAGATTATACAGAAATTAGAAATAACAAAGAGGAAGGTTGGGGAGAAATTAGTATAGCAGAAGACACAAAGAACAACTTGAAGGACACTACAAATTTGCCTGATATAGCTCTGTGGGAGAAATCAACACATTTGGCTCTGAATATATCTGTCTCATTTTGGATGAAGTCAATGCTTTTCCCTAATCTCTTTTCACGAAAAAAGGAAGAAGAAAAGGAAAGATGTCATTGTACACGCTTAAACCAAAAAAAGAATGCAGAATAATAAAGAGACATGGGGGAAAAAAAAATTTAAACTCTACCTTAATTTACATTAACGCCCTTGATGAAATTGAAATTTATCTTGGAGCCCTCAATTTTGGCAACAAAATTGATTGAGAAATTGCCCATTTGTCTGCATCTTGGAGCCCCAATGCAGACAGCCTCTTCATTCCTCAATGGAACCTTTGTAACTTTTTAGATGGGGAAAAGAGAGACAATTGTGCTTGCATTGCAAGATCTGGATAGGGAATCCAATTCTGCTGCTCAATGTAGTGAGGGCCAATATCAAAATACCCAAATCCATCCATTTGATGAGACATATTGTATGGGAGGTTGAACTGCGTCACTTCTTATGTTTGTTGCATTTCTTGTAGCTGCTGCATTGCAAAATTTGGAGTAAGAACCCAGTTCTGTTGATCAATGAGGTGAGGGACCATCGCGTCTATGTCTTGTAAGATTGTGTCATGGATGCTTCTTCTTTTGCTCCCTTTCTTTGGTGCATTTTTATGAAAAAAGTATTTTTGAGCATGGTTAACAACTTGAGTTGAGGTTTTTGTTAGAACAATATATTTTGAAATGTTTTTTCAATTTCTCTGACCATATTTCTCAAGCCCAATGAGAAATAACCTAAAACAAAAACACAAATAAAAAAACAAATATAATGTGAATTTTTTAAGCATAATATACAAAATTGAGAACAATAATAATATAGACAAGAAAACATATCTTGAAACGAAAACAAGAAAATCAAATATTAAAATATAGATTTAAATAACATTAAAAGTTTCATTAAGAGGACCTGTGTTCTTCTTTATTCCAATGCGTATATTTCTTGCACTGAACCAACACCGATGAGTCATTCGATAACTTGACGTTGTTTGACTCGTTGTGGGTGATGTCCAATGCCTCATCGACAACTTTCTTTGTTGTGCATTGAACTGACACCAGGGAAAACTCATACTGCGGCACTTAGAAGTCCTTCAACAACTCATGTAAGTTGTCAAACATTCTCTCTCAACATTTGCATAGCTTGTCCATCTCGTCCTTCATCCACTCATCTTCGATAATCTGGACAGCGAGATCATCAGGGAATTGAGTGTTGTTCCCATCATTCTGAGAGGGTTGCTGAATAAACCGAGACACACCTATTCGTAGAAGTGGTATATTATTAAACTTTATACGAGATATAACCTTATGCCACATAATGGATGTAGGTCTCCTAAAAAAGGATGAGTGTAAAACTAAAAATAAATATTAAAAAAAAGATTTCAAGAAAAATAAACAAGTCAGGGGTTTGTTCAAAATAAAATAATATATTACTATGGCTCGAGAGAAAATAAGAGCATCTACTCGGACATTCCAATAGAAGTGTGTTGAATTAAAAATAGATAGTAAGCGTCATTCTTATTTCTTTGACACTTTTGAACTTCAAACTCATTCCCTCTCAATTCAACACCCTTTCTTTTTGAGTCTTAGTTTCCTTGGCACTATGTTGTTTCCTTTATAGAGAGCTCTAACTTCCGTTTCCTTTCAAAATATGGCGGCAAGATGATTGGAGATGCTATTATGAGTTATATCCTAATTCTCTAACTTTTCTGATAGTTAGAATCACTCGTTGAATTCTTTGACGCTCTTGCATTTCATTACTGTAATTTTTTTTTTTTAAGTTTTCTAATTAATTATCAAAACAGTTTGATAGAGTTAAATTAAACAGATATAATGTACTAAATTATCAGAGTATTTACAAAAGAGATATTATCCGATGTACTAAACTATCAGAGTATTTAAAAAAGAGAGATTATCGGGATTTATTATATCTATCACAGTCGAAAAATCCGGATGGATTATAACTAAATTGGCATTTGATTTTTTTTTTTTATCTTTTTAAATAAATATTTTGAATTTGTTATGGTGTACCCGAATTTAAAATTTACGTTTAACTTTATTAAGTTTGAGAAATAGTATTTTTGAAGGACTTAAAAATATAGAAATAAAAAACAAAATTTGAACCTTAATGAAAAGAAGATATATTTCTTAAAAATTTAAACATTTTTTTTTTATAGAGAAAAAAGTATATACTTGTAATTTTTTTTAAAGTAAACTATTAAGTAGGTCCCTTACCTTTTAGACAATTTTTAATTAGGTCATTGTACTAAATTAAGATTTCACTTTATAAAACACTAGGAAAAAAAAAAGAGACACTCTGTCCGTGCCTCTCTTTATTTTTTAAAAATAAAAATAAAATAAAGAGAGAGTATAGTGAGTAGTTTAAAAAGTAGTTAAATGATAAAATATTAGATAATTTGGGAAATAATTAAAGGATATAATAGTCTAATAAAAATTGAAAACCAAAAAAAAAATCCTCTTTTGTATAATTATAGATTAAAAATCCCTACTTTACAAACAAAAAGAAGCAAACTTAATTATTGATGAAAAATTAAATTTTTTTTTGTTACCATCTTATAGGTGCAAAGTATTTACTGGTTTTGTCGATAACTAATCTCAATCGGAGAACTTAGCTAACCACTTTTAATAAGGTCTCTTTTCTCAACCACATTTTTTTATTCACAAGCCTCAAACCCAAGACTTTACTGGATTAACATAATGTTAGTAAATTAAAGGTTAAATTATTCATTAGGTCCATGGACTTTTAGATAATTTAAAATTAGATTCCTGTACTAATTTTTTTAATTGAGTCCTTAATCTCTTAAATTTTTTTTAATTTGATCCCTGAGGTTAACTTTGCAAACGACAATCAGACGAAATTTAACACCAGGGACCCAATTAAAAAAATTTAAAAGATTAAGGACTCAATTAAAAAAAACAGTACAAGACTTAATTAAAAATTGGCTAAAAGTTTAGAGGTCTACTCAATAATTTAACCTTTTTTTATACTGTTGTTTAATCACAAACTATTAGGTATGGTAATTTGTTGACTTTGATAATAATCATCCTAAAAGTCACACCAAAGCTGATTTTCAATTAGTTGACAATGTTAAATCTTTTCGACTACTGTTTATAATATCTTAATATATATAATAACATTAACATATTTTGTGACAATCAATTAGTTAAATTAAATTAATTAATTAAATGATTTGATTTGCTTTAGTTAATTCTTTGATTGATTTAACTTTTGCTTTAATTATTTATGAAATTTATTAACATATTAGTTTTTTGAGAAAATAAGCTATTTACTAACAGTGTAAAACAGTTTTATACTGTCATGCAATTACAAACCACCATGTATGGTAAGTTTATCGACTTCTACAATCACTACTCTAAAAGTCATACCAACAATGATTTTTAATTGATTGACAGTATAAAATTTTTTACACTAACAATGTATAACCATTAAACTCTATTTTTTTATAATTTTTTCATAATAAATAGTAAAAAGCATATAATTACTTTAATTTTGACACGTATTATTATAATTAATTAATTATCTTTTAAACTTAACTTAATTAATTAAATTATTTGAGTTAATTGATTGTTTGATTGATAATTTTTTTTGCAACAATTATTTACACAAATTATTAACAGATTAGTAATTCATTATTATTACTAATTTTTAACACCATACCAAATTAATTTGTTATTTACAAATTATTATTATTTTTTACCCCCAATAATAATTAATTATTTTTTACGTAATAATAAGATCGTTTTTGTAATCCGTTAATAATTTATTGTATACAGATTGTAATATTAACTTATTATAATTACTTTAATAAAATTATTGCAATATGTAATAACTCAAATCCCACTACAGATTATGAACAGATTACAAATAATGTCGTTTATGTAATCTGTTAATAATTTGTAAAAAAACAAATTAAGGTTCTAGTGGGATATACAATAATTAAATTACCTTAATAATATGTTATATTAAATTATTATTTATGTGTTACGCCCAATACAGATTTGAGTTAATAAAAGATAGGCTGATCTTTTAGGTTCTAGTGGGATTGTAATAATTTGGTTTTTACAAATTAATCTATTAATAATCTATATAAATAATTATAGTAAAAAAAAATTCATCAATCAAATAATCAATTAACTCAACTGATTTAATTAATTAATTTAATTTAAAAATTAATTAATTAATTACAATAAAATATATCAAATTAAGATATTATATATATATATATATATATATATATATATATTGCTATTGATTCTAATAAAATTGTAAAAAGAATTAATTTGTTAATAATTTTCATAAATAATTAAAACAAAAAGTTACATCAATCAAGGAATCAATTAAATTAAATCAAATGATTTAATTGATTGATTAAATTTAACTAATTGATTATCAGAATATATATATATATATATATATATATATATATATATATATATATATATCAATTATTATAAATCGTAAGATTAATCTATATTAATTAAAGGTAAATTATCAGATGGCATGGCCAGACCAACCAGGCCAAATAATGGAAAGCAAACTAGCCCGATCTGGCTTGAATCTTTTACGGGCTGTGTTTTTTGGCCTGGCCTGGCTCATTGGCCCTTTTATTTTATTTTTAATTTAAATTTATTTGAATTTTAAAAGAATAATATCGAGTCAAATAGGCCTGGTGATTTTTGAGCCAGCATTTCCAAACCTGCCTTGGCCCATTTAGCTTGATTCTTTTTGAGCCTCTATTTCACAAGCCCAGCTTGCTAGGGCATTGGGTTAGTCCATTGAGCCAGGCCAATTTTGACACCTCTAATTAAAGGTTTAGATTTGGTGTAAGTTTAAAGATTTATATCTAGATATAACAAAATTGGCAGGTCCAACGGGCTAGCTCGACAGGCTAGGCCAATAAAATTTTGGCCCTAAAAAAAATTAGGCTAATTTGGCACAGCTCGATTGGCCAACTAGGCCTATACAAAATTGGCCCAAAGAGTATCGGGCTTATTTGGCTTTGTATTATATATATTTTTTAATTCTTTAGTAAAATATATATAAATTTAAGGAAAAAAAACTATAGGTCAATTTGGCAAGGCTTGATGGGCCCTTAGGGCCAGGTTGAGCTAGCAAAAATATAGCCCATGACAAATTTGGGCCGGCCTAGCCTAGCCTGCTTTTCACGCTTTGGCCTGGTGGGCTAAGTCGAGCAGCCCATTTTTGCCAACTCTACTTATACTTGGTGTCAACGGATCCTCTCTTTCTTTCTTTCTCTCTTTCTCTCTCTTTATATATATATAATTTAGGAATAATTATTTTTTATTTAATAATGGGTTTTTAAAAAATTTAAATACTACATTTATAGCATTTAATATCACATTAATACTTAGGTTTAAGTCTATTTTACTATATATGGAATATAGATAGATACTTTATTTATGATATTTGTAATTTTTTTTGGTGAACTTAGGTGTTTTTTTTTTGTGAAATTTTATGATGTCTTAAATAATGATATATAAAATGAAAAATGGGGATTATGCAATTATTATTGTTGTTCTAGATTAAGTTTGGGCCTTAGTGTAGTAAAATTCTCCCGTTGGCGGGCTTAAGAAGGCGAAAATTGTTATTCTCACAACCCTTACCTCTAAGTTCACCTGCTTACTTTTTTTGTATTTTTTTTTATGAAAATACCTTTAACGAAAATATGTTTCCGTTATAAATCTCAACAAGATCTTGTTGAGAAACAAAAGACAAAATCTTATCAAGATACACAATGAAAATACATTTTCGTTGTGTATCTCAATAGATCTTATTCAAATACACAAGAAAAATAATTTTTCATTGTGTATCTTGACATAACAGAAACTAATTTCCATCATATCGATGACATGCAAAAAAAATAAAAACCAAAAGTTGTTGGAGAAGAAGGTAGGGGTGAGGGGTGCATGTGCGGGAAAGAAGAGAATGGAAAGGGGAAAGTGCAGGGGTGAGAGGAGAAAGAAGAAATGAATGGCAGGGGAAGGGGTGTGAAGAATAGGAATTTTAATTAAAAAAATTAAGGTGTGAGAATAGAGAAAAAAAGGTGAGAATAATAGTTTCCTAAGAAGGCTCAACTATAGCCAAATGTATGGGGTTGCTATTCTTACCCCAATTTTTGCTCTTTTTACCTTAAGTTTTGTTTGTTAATTTTTTTTTCCCCAAAAATACTCCTTGATGAAAACGCAATTCCATTGTGTTAAGGGGTGCACCCTCCATGCACATTGGAAACACATTTTTGTTGCACACAAAACACAGCAAAAACGCGTTTCCATTATGTGTGGAGGGTGCACCCCCAACACAATAGAAATGCATTTCCGTTGCACACAATACATGAGCAAAACACGTTTTTGTTGTGTATTTGGGATGCATAAACAATGGAAACACATTTTTGTTATGTATTTTTTATTCATACACAATGAGAATGTGTTTTTGTTGTGTATTTCGAAATAAATTATTTATATTTTTAAATTTTAATTTTTTTAGACGTACAACTTTTTATGATTCACTGACACATGAGTAGGGCACGTGTTTGAATCGATGAGATTGAGACCTTCATTTTGTATGTGTAATCTCGACTGTTACTATTTTTTGATGCACAAGACAATGGCACGCATTTGAATCGGTGCGATCTGGACACTTGATTTATTGTGTACAATTTGGACTGTTTCTTTTTTTTAACACACAGGATAAAGCTTTTAATGGTTTACTAAGGCATGAACAATATTGCACTAGTATAAGAGAGATGTGCTTTCAAAAGCCACATTGCCTTCCTTCTCATTCACAATTTTCTATCTATCTAAGTTTTTAGCCTTCTTCATTCCATATTTTTTCTTTTCCTTAAAAGATGGACGAATTTCTTGCTATTGTGTATTGCGATGATTATATGACAACAACATCTGAAGGGATCTTGTTTCAATGTTCTTATAGTCCAAAATTTCATAGGGTTAGTGAGAACATGACAATTGCTACTCTTAGGAAAAAAATTCATGATGAGATTGGAGGTACCAAAAAATTACTTGATATTCATTAACAACAACCTATATCTTTAGGGAATGACTGCGTTTAATATGGGTCTATAAAGATTAAACATGACAAGGATGTGGCAAAAATGTTGTCCATCTTTGCCCAATTTCCTAAACTTGTGCCGATTGAGCTGTACGATACGTTAGGCATACCTCTTGAATAAATCCTAGCCCATATGTGTCAACCATGATCCGTCGAAGAGATACGCGTGCTTACGTGAAACAGAGGTGGCAACTAGCTCTAATGACTAGACAATCGTTAGTTTGAGTGGACCATGATGATGCACTTGTTTACTATTTTTTATTTGGATCTCATCTATGTAGGAGTGCTTTTATTTTATTGAATAATATTATTTATGTTGTGTTTGTTTGTTTTTATTTGTATTGCGTGCTTTAATTGTAATAATGTAATAGTGACACCAACAACGCAATAAGTCTAACATATATGAAATCCAAAGCATTTATAAAATTCAAAAATATATACAATAGGATTCGTATATCGAAATAAAATACTAAATAAAAAGATCAGACAGTAAAACACATAAATAAAAAATCAATAATTAGAGGTGGTTGTCCTTCTTTACCTCCTCCTCTAATAGGTGTACTCGGATGTCATGGCTACCTGTGCAATTGGCAATATCTTCCGTAAGAGGGCATCAAAGTTAGTGCCATCAGGTGCCTCCCTTAGGTGTACCATGCGATCCAAGTTCTGAGCAAGCCTTTCAAACATCACCTACAAAAAAATGCGAACAATTATTAATGAATGTTTCATTGTCATCGAAAAAACAAATGAGAAAGATATGGATAATTACCTTGCATGAATGAGAGTCGCTAGACAAAGACTTTGTCTGGCTACCTCTGCGCTGGCCAAACTGCATGAACTCATGGAATATCTCCCTCTTGCGACAGAATGAGGTATGGATGGGAAACGTAATGGAACCACTCTAGATAGGCATCCATGCATATCCATGGAACCCATGCAGCACATGCAGTCTTTTATCCATGTGCCTCTGCCAGCCCTCCCAATCATCAACACACTCGATTAGTGTTGGATATTGAACAAGCTGGGGGTGAGGGATCCCTTGGACATAGCTAAACTACTTGAATACCCTCTCTGACAGATAGGCCTGCATATGGGTACCACATCTGATGAAAGCCTGAATAAAAGGAGATCACTTGCAATGGCTAGACAACTATGTATGCGTCATATGGCACCCAGATGGTGTCGTCCAACTGTAATTGGTTTAGCACTTCCTTGGTACCCAATGCAAGGCCCGTACCCCTTGTGGCCCTCCACCTCAACAGGCGAGGAGGCTACTCAGTATAATCGACGATTGACTTTCGAAGGGTGATGGTGGAGAAGTGCTCGTAGATCCACACCTGTAAAACAATTAATAAATTAAATTACATAAACAAAATAAACACAAACAAATATCTAGAGAAAATACAAAATCATACCATTAGCAAGCTCATGTACCCTCCAAACTGTGCTGTAGATTGGAGGCTAACAATGCTAAGCTGGTTATAGAGGTAGGCCAACACAGTGGAACCCTAGGAGTACTCACCGCAGGATTGAAGCTCATGGAAGAGCTCCAAGTAGTAGACCTACACATGCGTCAAGATCTTGTTGGTGAATATTGTGTAGCCGACAAGATGTAACAAACACGCTTTAGCAACAAATGTATCTCCCCAGCAGCAACGCATGCCTTATATGTCTCCTTCAGCCACTAGAAGTCACATGAGCTTATTTGTCGATCACACTCCATGTGTCGTGGTGCGTAATGCCGAGCTCACTCATTAGTAACCTTGTGGCCTCCTCACGACTAACATTGGGCTACTGGCAAAGCTTGCCTGTAATAGGCAAGTGCAGGAGAGACGACACATCATTTAGGGTGATGGTCATCTCCCTAATTGCCAGGTGGAAAGAGCTAGTATTCTTATGCCACCGCTCAACAAAGGCACATATCATACCCTTATTTGTAATAGTATACTATGCCTGTGCAAAAAAAAAACGAGCCTTGACCTCTCCACGATGTTTATGACCTCTAGTGCATGGACATCGGCAAAACCTTACCCTCATGGCTGACCAACCTAAGTTCATCGTAGGGCTCTTTGAGCTATATGCGTCTAGCAACATTGTCCCTATAGTGAGTAGAGACAAGTCTATAGAACTTTCTCCAAATGGGGATCCAACCATGCAATTTGCCAAACCACCCTGAGGTATCTCTACCTCTGCCTTAGGTAGCTTAACATCTAGCTCAAGTATGTCAGCATGTACCTCCTCCTGTTGTGCTACGCATGTAGCCTCTCTAGCTCGACGTCTAGTTGTAGTCGGTGGTGGGCGCTTAGATGTGCCAGGCACATCATCCAATTGGGGGTATCCTTAAGGACAATACAGTTGTCCATAATATCTCATACTGGGCATGATAAACCTGAAACCATAATAAAAGTTTAACAATTAAATAATAATAAAATATAGATTGATAATTATTAATTTATAATTATAAATATAATCATAATAACAGTAATTAATAATTTAACAAATATTGTAATAAAATATTACTAAAACTTAATTTACATAAAAATAATTACAAGCAAAAAATAAAAATAAAAAACTAAACAGATACACAACGAAATCGCAATTCCGTTGTGTGTTGATTTTGTTATGTGTCTATGTATGATACACAATGCAATTGCGATTTCATTGTGTGTCTAAGTTAGGATACACAACAGAATCTAAAAATAAAAAAGACAAACAAAAACTCACCAGGATGAAGAATGCAGTGGTCTATGCGAAGATGACGATGACGACGTGCGAAGTTTGGCGAGATGGGCGTGACAACATGCGAGTTCTGGTGAGACAGCGATGGTGGCATCTAGACGACAGGGGAAGAAAGACAAAGAGATTGACAAAAAGAGACAAGATAGAGAGGAGGGGAAGGGGTGAGAAGTTTTTAAAACTAGGGGGAAGGGTAAAAGGTGAGGGGCATTTATGCCTTTTTATCTTGTTTTTTTAGAAAAGTTGGGATAAAAAAAGAAAAAAAAAAAGGGTGGAAATAGCATTGCCGCCGATGTAAACATAGCCCAACATGATAATGTATCACAACTTATATTAACAATAGAACTCTGGTCTTGTTGACATCCAGTTTCCTATAATGAGGAACTTTATTACCATAGTCTTGACACCACCATGGTTATCCATCTACCCATTACATACATGGGGATTCTCGTTTGCCATTGACAAAGTGCATGAACCTATCCTAACAATAAGTATATGCATAGACTCAGGTGATACAATAGGCATTGCAATGCAAAGAGTTTTAGTCGAAGAAATAAAGGGAACATGTATCACACGTGCAAAATTAGAGAAAATACCACATGAATATTCTACCATAGTCGATATTCAAGAATTAGTATACGAAATTTTAATGAATTAAAAAGAAATTGTATTGAGAAGTAATCTGTATGGAACTCAGGACACGTCTATTTGTTTCAAAGGTCTTGGATATGTAATTGCTCAAGACATCATTTTACCACCCTTTGTGGAAATTGATGATAATACACAACATATAGCCAATGTAGCAGAACCTGTTAATTTGTGTATTGAATTACAAATCGAGAGGAATCATGGTTATCATATAAAACACTAAAAAACTTTCAAGATGGAAGTTATCCTATAAATGTTGTATTCATGCCTGTTCAAAATGTAAATCATAGTATTCATTCTTATGTGAATGGGAATGAAAAACAAGAGATAATATTTATGTAAATATGGACAAATGAAAGTTTAACTTCTAAGGAAGTGCTCTATAAAGCCTTCCAGAATTTGATTGATTAATTTATTCCCTTTTTACATGTAGAAGAAAAAGATAACTTTAATTTAGAAAACGATCAACACAAAATTACTCTGCCTTTTTTTACTTTTCATGATATATTGGATAAGGCTAAACTAAGGAAAAATAAAAAAGAAATAGCATTGAAATCCATTTTTATTGACCAATTAGAGTAGCACCCTAGGATCTATAATTGTCTCAAAAGATCCAATATTCATACATTATTAGAACTTTTGAATAACAGTCAAGAAGACCTTTTGAAAATTGAACATTTTCGTGTAGAAGATGTAAAATATATATTGGACATTCTAAAAATCGAAAAGCACTTTGCTTAAACTTGAAATCCATTGGCATAGGATTTTTTCATATTCTTTTTTCTAAAAAGAAAGGTGAAAATATATGATTTAAATCTTTAGAACAAATCCACATACTCAGAATAAACCTAAAATGGAATAAATATATCTAGGGATTAATCGTTTCAAAGTGAATTCTCTCTAAATACATTATACACATGGCATAATATTTTATTTCAAAATTGAATCAATTTAGTAAGTTTAAAAAAGACCTAAAGTTGGGGATTTCTCAATAGGTAATGTTACTCCAATACCTAACCAAAGTGCAACTATGGTACCAATCAAAAAGATGGTTGTTGCTACTGGACGACAAAATGGGTTTTGGAATTTATTAACATTCTTCAAAAAGGACACTGTTAATAATCCTACAGGTACTAAAACCATTCAAAGAACACCCAGTAACTTAGTGGGCACTGTATGAAGTATTTGAAATACAAGAAAGAAATATCATTTAGGTAATATTTCCAAAGGAGTTGTAAATGGATCTGCAAGTTCCCTAATCATTGATGGTTCTAGAATTGCTAAGCCTATGTTATAGGCAATAGTACCTAAAATTACTACTAGAAAAATATATAAAAGATCATTGGGCCATGCAGGTTCTCCAAAAAAATTATGACCCATTCCCTTAGCCAATTTAACTCTTAATACAGGATCATTTAAGTCAGGTTTTTTTGTTATTGAGATAGGTGAATTCTTATAGATCCATCCTCCAAAAGAACCCGATATGATAATTTTTATCATCTGGCTCGAGCAATAATCAAAGATTTTGAATGTATCTACATAAAAAATGTATGTGTTATCCATACAAATACGAGGATTCTATGTAAGAAAATAAACCTGATTATCTTTTTTCCGAAGTTACAATTATTTTTTTTATTGAAAAAAAATTCAGTTCTTATTAAGTAAACTTTAATAAACACTTAATACCCAAGTAGGCTTTTAAAGTTGATAATGCTTTCTGGGTGATCTCAAACCTTGAAATTGTTATTTTGTCCAAAAGTAATCTTGGGACTTTTTACATACAAAGGATTTACTTATTACTAATATAATATAACCTGCGTTCTTTTTTAGATCTTTTTTTTTTTTTAACTTCGATAGTATTAGAAATCAAATCAATGCATAGGAAATGAATTCATTTTCATACTATTAAGTTTAATAGAATACATAAGATATAGTTTAGATTATATCACATCACTTATTTTACTGGATCTTATGAAGCCTGTTCTGTTCATGTAGAATATAATCGAGTCTGATCATAGAAAAGATTCTCTTCAAGTAAAACCAACCCACACTCTGTAGAAGTCTTGCTTAGTGATTGGAAAAAAGACACATTTAATTATAAATTCAAATGTGGCAAAGAAGATAAAGTCATATATCTGCACAGTCCAATCAATAATTCAAGTCACACATTCTCATAATCATTTTTTTTTCTTTGCAGAGTCCCTTCAACTTAACAAACATTGAATTGGCATGACAATCACAGACACGGACACAGACACACACACAGTGGGATCATCTTCGCACCAATACACCGATAGCTCCAACATTTTCCAAGAGGCTTTATTGGTACGTTCTTCGAACCCATCCCCATGTTTCTTCCTTTCTATCCTTCACTGAAAATTCAAATTAACCGCACAGACACCATCAACATTCACAACTCCACCAAACATTAAATGCCATCAAATTGAAATTTAAATAGAGATTCACCCAAGGGTTTTGGAATGAAATTGACTAAATGGGGTTAGCTGATCAATAATAAAAATATTAGTTGTTTTGGAAAGCTTAATTTATAGGAAAATAAACACAATTCTTCAAATGCTTTTTTAGGGACTTAAAAATATGGCGATTATTTCCTCGTAAAAAGTTAATTCCACGTGCAGAATGACTATGAAATTACCGAAAAAAAAAATCACATAAAAATGTACAGATTTTTTTATTTTTTTTATGATCTTGCAATTTTTTTAACCCAATAAAATTACTGGTAGCTCCCTCAAATAATTTTGTTTTTCAAAATCTTGGTTTCCTTGCCTCCCCCCACAATGCCACTTGATGCAATGTTGACAATGACTCTGTTGCAGTGTTTGAGTTTCATTGTTTTTCATTCTTCAAACTAAATTCTTTCTTATTTCAATGTTGCTTAATGTTGTAGGGCAGGTGAGAGTAATGGGAACTTGGAAAAGGATGTTGAGAAACCAATCACTCGTGTTTTGTTTTGTGGACCACATTGCCCTGCTTCTCATGAATATACAGCACTGTATTTGCAAAACCATTCATATATCAAGGTAAGATAGAATCAATACTACATGTTGATTGTATCCAACTAGCAAATTAAATTACTCAAGTTTTGTTGAGATAGCTCCTTGTCTTTGGTGAGCATGTATGTACTGTATGATGAAATGTCCTTCCATTTCTATGTGCTTGTCCAGTCATGCTGAACTAGATTGAGACAAATATTATGGCCTTTTTCTTTATGTCATAGTCAGGGTCGGTCTTGACATTTTACAGGTCCTAGGCGAAATAATAAATAAGGACTTCTTATGTATAAGTATTCAAAAATGTAAACATATATTACATAAAAAAAATAGATACATAATTTAATTAAAAATGATATTTTTATCACATTAAACAATTAACATAATTTTAATAAATCTTAAAAAGATGTATAATATTTTTCATTCAATTTACTTTCACTCTATCGTCTATCATCAACAAAATATTATCATCTTAAATTAAATTTTACATGAATTTTTGCTCTTTATTAATATACTAACTTTTAATTTTATCTAGTACTTTAGCCTATGTATTGTACAAGTTAAAGATTTATTTTTATATAATTATAATTCATAATAAATAAATAATTTTAAAATTTTAAATTATATTATTATTAAATTTTATAATAAATAAATATTTTTAAATATATAAATTATATTTTATATTTATGATAAATAATTTAAACTGTGATATAATGTTATTTTTAAATTAAAACGAATAGCTGATGAAGAAAATCAAAAAGATAAATGGAGGGTAGTTTGAAATGATTGAAAAAGATATTTTTTGATTAATTATAGAGAATGTGTGTGAAATGCACCTTTCAAGGAAAGGAGAGAAGGGGCTGAAAATTTCTAATTGAGAGAATGAGGACTATACTATCCAAGTTAGGATTTTTGAATTAATGTGTAGGAGTAGATTCCTTTATAATTTGAGTTTTTGTTTATATTTTTTATGAAAAAAACAAAAACTTTAAGTCTACGCATTATTATATATCAACAACATATTTGTCACAATGAGCTAGAAATTCATTTAACATGAACTAATGAATGTAATACATCATAAAAAAATTAACAATTAAGATAATAGTACTTTATAATCACATATCACATTTTTATGTAGATATGAAAAAATAGACATGATAAATTATAGTAATTTTAATTTATTTATAAAAATAACGTAAAATAATATAAATTTTTTTTATCACATAACTATATAATTTTTTTTAATTTTTTGGGCTCCTCCCAGCTATAGATCATAGGCTATTGCACCTCTAGACAAGGCCTAGGGCCGACACTGGTCACAGTAGAATTTAATTGGGAATTCTACCATGAAATGCAATTACAAGGTCAAAACCCATTTGCAGCCAACGAGCCTCTTCCATCTTAGCAGATCCATCACCTCCCAAGTTTCATTCTTTTCCAAGGCTCTCATTTCTTCCATATATTATTGTCTCCATTTAGGAATCTCCACGACCTCCTGAATAGTCTTTGGGAATTTTTTGTACTACCAAGGTTAGAGCTTAGAGGTAAAAGCATGACAGCTTGTACTTTTAGACAGGACATTATAAGACAAATTTTGGGATAGGTTGGAGAGTACATTGCTGAATTTCCTTTCTAAGAGCAATGGGTAGATTAATTTTAGGTGACTTAGACTTGCCTTGCCAGAATTGGATGGAGATTAATGAAAACTAGGAGTTATCATTGGTTCCAATTCATTTGGTGCGTGTTTCGGTTCCGGGTGATAGTCTCCTTGTACTTTGACTTTGGCTTTCTTGAATAAATGAGTGTCTCATTAGCATTCTATTTTTCACTACAACTTGTGCCTATGTTTTTACACTATCTATTTTATATAATTGTAACTCTTCTCTATGCAGTTAGTTGTGGTTTAAGCTAACTGCTAATACAATTTCTAGATAGTACTAGCATTGCAGTTATACAATCTTTGTATTACAATGAGCAAAATGTTCCCATTAATTTTAGTTTTAGATTAATAAGCTGTCTATTGCATTTGTAGGTTGATGTTCTCCCTTTTGAAGATGTGCCAAAGGATATTGACAAATATCATGTCTGCATAGTAAAAAACATGAGCCTAAATTCAGACATAATTTCTCGTGCAGTTCAGATGCAGCTTATAATGCAGTATGGTGTTGGGCTGGAAGGTACTGAGATTATTGTCAGTTGAGCTTTAGTGTGGAATTTCGAGAAGCTTCATTATTTCTATATTTATTATAGAAGTAATTTTTCATTTTAATTTTCCTTTCCTCTTGTTAAACTTGATCTTAATTTTAAATTGATAAATTATGAATTTTCCTCCCAAGGTGTTGATATTGATGCTGCAACAAGGCTTGGAATCAAAGTTGCCAGGATCCCAAGTGATGTTACAGGAAATTCAGCTTCATGTGCTGAAATGGCCATATATCTAATGTTGGGTCTCCTCCGGAAGCAAGTATGATATCTTCAATTTGAAATTAAAATATCCCTTCTTTCTAAATGAAGTGGCACATGGTCTCTAAATGAGTTGGCATAATACTGAGTAAAATTAAGAAGAAAAAAATAAACTAGGCATAACATCTAGGTTAATGATGCTTAAGAATATGTTCTTTTGTTATGCTTTTGTGATGGAGATGACTTGAGTGTTCTGATCTCAAATCACTTGTCCAAAGTAAATGGGATATGTGATTTCAATCTGTTTTCTGCTATAGACTTGCTATACTATAAGTCAAGATATCGTTAATGTTACAGAAACTATGTGTGTTTAACCCACACACTAGCAGGTTTATTTATAATCACAGAATTACAAAAAATAAGGAAACGGGATCAAGATCCCTAAGAATCAGCTATGGGATAGTTACCCTATTTACAGTGAATAAAATCAGACCTCTAATAGTTTCCTAGTTACTCTATTTACAATGCATCTAATCAGATCTTTAACATTCCCCCTCAAGCTGGAGCATATATGTCATGTGCGCCAAGCTTGTTACAAATATAATCAACGGGACCCCTTGAGAGACTTAGTAAAAATATCTGCTAGTTGGTCATTGGAGTTGACAAAATCAGTGGTAATTTCTCCTGAGAGCATTTTCTCTCTCACAAAATGACAACCTATCTCTGTGTTTAGTCCGTTCATGGAAGACCGGATTAGATGCAATGTGGAGAGGCGGCTTGATTGTCACAGATAGTCTTAGTGTCCTGAGTATCTCCAAACTGTAACTGTTGGAGAAGTTGCCTAAGCCATGTAATTTCGCATCTAGCTGCTACCATGGCCCGGTATTTAGCTTCAGCGCTAGATCTAGCAATGGTATTCTGCTTCTTGCTTTTCCATGAAATTAAATTCCCTCTAGTGAGAACACAATAGCCAGAGATAGACCTTCTGTCTGATGGAGATCCTGCCCAATCAACATCAGAGTAGTAGACAATTTTGGGGCTGCCTTTATCTTCATATAAGAGTCCGCGGCCTAGTGCATTCTTGATATATCTAAGGATGCGCATGACAGCATCCCAATGACCATCACAAGGAGCGTTGAGGAACTAACTTACCACACTCACTGCAAATGTGATGTTTGGCCTAGTGATAGTGAGGTAGTTGAGTCTACCAACAAGTCTGCGATATCTTCCCAGGTCTTCAAGTGGCTTCCCCTGACCCGGAAGAAGCTTGGCATTAGGATCCATAGGAGTGTCACTAGGGCGACAGTCAAGCATACCAATCTCAATGAGAATATCTAGAGCATATTTTCTTTGGGAAATGACAATGCCAGAAGTGGATTGAGCAACTTTGATGCCCAGAAAATATTTGAGCGAACCCAGATCCTTGGTCTAAAACTGATGCTGAAGGTGAGATTTGAGCCGTTGGATACCGTCAGAGTCATCACCAGCATTGACAATGTCATCAACATAAACTACCAAATAAATGCACAAGCCAGATGGAGAGTGAAGGGTAAAAACAGAGTGGTCTGCCTCGCAACGAGTCATGCCAAACTGAAGTAAGGCAGAGCTAAACTGGCCAAACCAAGCACTGGGAGACTATTTCAGGCCATAGAGAGAACGGTGAAGGCAACAAACAAGGCGAGATCCACCAGAAACAGTAAAACCGGGAGTTGGTCCATGTAAACCTCTTCTTGCAACTCACCATGCAAGAAGGCAATTTTAAAATCCAGCTAGTGAAGCGGCCAATGGCAGATGGTAGCCATAGCAATGAGCAGTTGAACTGAAGTGATCTTGGCCACAGGGGAAAAGGTGTCCCCATAGTCAAGGCCAAAGATTTGAGTATAGCCTTTGGCCACCAAGCGAGCTTTGAACCAATCAATAGTGTCATCCAGTCCAACCTTCACTGTATAAACCCAGCGACAACCAACAGTAGTCTTGTCAGGTAGGCAAGGGAACAAGCTCCCATGTTCCACTTGCTTCCAAAGCAACCATTTCGTCCAACATCGCCTGCTACCAACGGGAATTAGTCATGGCTTCTCCTGTAGACTTAGGAATAGACACAAAATCCAAAGAGGAGATAAAAGAGAAATAGGAAGGAGATAAATAGTGATAATGAAGAGTACAAGCATATAATGGGTGAGGCTTTCGAGAGGACCGAATACCTTTACGCAGGGCAATGGGAAGCTCATGTGCAAGAGACATTGGTGGGGGGGCATTTGGAGCAGGAGATGATGCTAGTGGATCAGTAGGTGGGGCCGCCGAGGAAAGTCGTGGGCAACGCTAATAGGTAATCAGTGGTGGTGGAGTAGAGATAATGGCCAGCGTTGGAACAGGTGGAGTATCCAAAGGAGCAGCACTAGTGGTGGGTATAGAGAAGAATGGAGTAGACTCAAAGAAAGTGACATCAGTAGAAACAAGATACCGTTGAGGTTAAGAGCAGAAACAACGATATCCTTTCTGAAGGCGAGAGTAACCCAGAAAAACACATTTAAGGGACTTAGCAGAGTGTTTATGTTTACCTGGAGTGAGATCATGGACAAAACAGGTGCAACCGAAGACACGGGGAGGAACAGGGTAGAGGTTTTGTTTAGGGTACAGAATGGAGTACGGAGTCTGATTGTTAAGGATAGACAAAGGCGTGCGGTTGATCAAATAACAAGCGGTAAGAAGTGCATCACCCCAAAAATAGAGAGGAACATAATAGTGAAGAAGGAGAGTACGAGCGGTGTCAACTAGGTGACGATTTTTCCGTTCAGCAACACCATTTTGTTGTGGTGTATGAGCACAGGACGTTTGATGAATAATTCCTTGCGAGGTTAGAAATGATTGAAACTGGGAAGACAAATATTCTCTGGCATTATCAATGCGTAAAATTTTAATGGACGTCCCAAATTGATTTTGAAGTTCATGCGAGAATCCTTGAAATACATGAAAAACATCAGAACGATTTTTTATAAAGAAAATCCAAGTACAGCGGGAAAAATCATCAATAAACGTGACAAAATAATAATATCCTAAAGTTGAACAAACGCGACTAGGGCCCCAAATATCAGAGTGAACCAAAGTAAAAGGTGACGCAGCACTTTTATTGACACGAGGACTGTAGGAATGACGAACATGTTTTCTTGATTGACATGACTCACATTCTAAGGAGTTAAGGGAGGAGAGAGTAGGAACCAAAAGGCGTAATTTGTCCAAACTAGGATGACTGAGGCACCGATGAGCGAGTTCTGGAGAGGGCATGGAGACACAAGCAATTGGTGGTGAGAGTTGATACAATCCCCCAGACTCATGTCCTGCTCCAATCGTCCGTCTAGTACGTCGATCTTGAACAAAGATAGAATTATCAACAAACAGGACAGAGAAATCAAGTGTGCAGGTGAGCTTGCTAATTGAAATTAAATTGAAAGGACAACCTGAAACAAACAGAACAGAATTTAAAGAAAGTAGGAAGGGGGTGGATTTGACCAATGCCACAAACTGGAATGTGAGAGTTGTCTGCGAGAGTAACAGACGGCAAGGTGTTGGAAAAAGACAACTGAGAGAAAAGAGATTGGTTACCAGTCATGTAATCGGAGGCACCAGAGTCAAGGATCCATGGGCCAAGGGAGGAGGATTAAGAGACAAAGGTAACAGGATTACCAGACTGAGCCACGGCAGTAACAGATGAGGTAGGTTGCTAGGCTGCTCGAAATTGGAGGAAATCATAATACTTAGCGGCGGAAATAATAACATTTGCAGGTGGAGCAAGTTCGGCAACTTGAGCCACATTAGCTTATTTCAATTGTTCCCAAACTTTGGTGTGATAGTTTGCTTCAATGTGGCCAAAGCAATGACAATAAGTGCAACGAGGACGACTTTTGCCACCACGGTGAGAAGAGTGGGAGATAAGGGCGAAGGAATCAATAGAGGGGGCAGATGGATGCCCAAAAGCATGCGGAGTGGAGAAACGCAACAGTTGTTCACTAATCATGTCATAGGTAGAAACAATAGGGCTGGAGAGGATTTGGTTACGCACTGAGTCAAGGTCAGGTGGGAGACCAACGAGGGTGAGAACTATGAAGAACTGATTACGCTGTCGTAAAAAGTTCTCTGCATCACCAGTGAAGGGCATTAGATTATTAAAATCAGCAATCAAACGATCGAGCTTACCAAGATACGTCTGCATGTCCATATTCTCAAGTTTGGTGGATATCATAGCAGTCACCACACTGTAGAGATGATGGACATCATTGGAGTAGACTTTCTTGGCTTTGGTCCAAACCTCATAACAAGTGAGGACTGCTTGGTATTGAGGTTGAAGGTTGGGAGCAATAGAGAACCACAAGACACTGCATAAAGAGGCATCAATCTGTTGCCAACGAGCGCGATCCTTTTCGGGAATATCCGTGGCTTTAGTGGTCAAGTGGTTGGCACAGCCTTGACCATGGAACCACAGCTGGACAGTAGCAGCCCAAGTGTTGTAATTGGCAGTTTCAGTTAATTTTTCACAAAGAATCAACAGAACAGTGGTAAAAGTCACTGCAGAGGCAAAAGTGGAAGAGGAACCAGGAGAGGCCATGAAAAAGGGAGCCAAAAAGGGTCAAACAAGGGCGCCAAAGGTAGGGGAAGGTGGCGGGGGGTTCGCCGACCAGTGGGTGTTGCCGAAAAAAGTGTCATGTGTCGATCTGTGTAGATTGCGCGAGATGCACGTGTTGGTGCGTGGGGGCATGTGAGGTGTCGGATGGCAGCTTGTCTGGGTGTGCAGTGGTCACCAAAGGGTGGCAACGCTAGTGGAGGGGTTGCGCTGGAGAAAGGAGGGTGCGGCGGTGGCCAACGAAGCTTCGCAGTTGTTCACGGTACTGTTCATGCGAACCAAACAGTGGGGGGACACTGCGGCGAAGAGAAGAAAAGAACCGGAACTCCTGATACCATGTTACAGAAACTATGTTTAACCCACACACTAGCAGGTTTATTTATAATAACAAAATTACAAAAAATAAGGAAACGGGATCAAGATCCCTAAGAATCAACTATGGGATAGTTACCCTATTTACAGTGAATAAAATCAAACCTCCAATAGTTTCCTAGTTACTCTATTTACGATGCATCTAATCAAATCTTTAATAGTTAAAATAAACTACTAGAAACTTATCTAGAAAGGGGCACAAGAGATATGTCATGCCCTGCAAGACAAAACTAGGAGCATTAAACAAACTAAAGGGCATAACTAACCCACATTACAAACCATCTTTAGTTTTAAATGCAGCTTTTCACTTATCACTAAAGCTGAATCCAATATGATGGTAACCACTACACTGGTCAATATGTAAAACAAACCAATATTTTACCATAAAATGGAAGTCTATAAAAACAACTAGACCCTACAATGCTATCTATCATATGCTCAAGCCTAGCTATGGGAAAACTATACTTGTATTGGATTAGCCAGGGTTGAGCAATTGATGGCTTCTTGTAATCTTCACTGATTATAGTGAATTTTCTTTGTTTTTCCCATGGGTGAGGCCCATAGTTTAAAGTAGGCTGAACCATATCAAACTCTGCCCAATTCTCTTATCTCTATTACTCATTTGTGCACCCAGTTACAACAAATATTCTGTGCTTTGGATTTCTGTGCATTTCTTTCAACTTTCTTAGTTTATGTACAGTGTGAATTTTTACATCTAAATATTTGCATTGAATGCTGTTCAAATTTTGAACAAATAAAAATGTTCACGCAGAATGAACTGCAAATTTCCATACAACAGAAGAAGCTTGGAGAGCCAGTTACTGAAACTTTACTTGGGAAAATTGTGAGTATATTAATTCTTCTTGGGAAACAAATATTATTCTACACTCCTTGCCATTTTTTATTCTTGTTCCCTATGTCATGGATCATTGTTTTTTGTAATGATTAGATGCATGAGGATTGTTACATACTGATAGACCCATAATGAAAGTGCACAGGAGGAGAGGCAGAGAGAAGGATAAGGGGGTAAGGTTAGAAGAAAATGGGCCTCAAGAGATTGGGCCTAAACAGGGTTTAAGGGTGTATGAAAGGAGAAAGAAGTGGGGAAAGAGAGAGAAAAGGAGTGAGAGGGGAAATAACATAATTGCCAGGTGGCAAGGGGGGATTGGAGTAGGGGTGATGTAGGAAGCATAGGAGGAGAGAGAGAAGGACTATTTAGGGAAAAATAACCAAAAGGAGAGAGGAGGGAAAAATCAAAGGACGTATAAGGGTGACAGGGGTTGGGAGTGCCGAGGGAGAAATCTATCAGCATTAGTACTTTGTGATTTCTATCATATTGTAAGGAGCAGAGCTCCGTTCCATTTCCTATTCAGTTCTTTCTTATTGATACATATAGTGACTTAATATTTTGGGTGTTGACTACGTTTTGGTAGTTTTGGGAAGGTCCTTAATATTCAGACTCATTACAATATATTTCCAATTTGATTCCTATCAAATTGGTGTCAGAGCTCCTCCAGGGAGCTTATGGTATCGACAAGGATGGAAGCTAGATTGGATGTGTTGGAGACAAAGGTGGAAAAAATGGAAGAGAGTTGGTGGCGTCCATGACACAACTAATGAAGACGATGTTAGATCAGTTCAGCGGACATGGAGGAAACGATGGTGATGGTGGGGCGAGAAGCAATTCTGAAGGGGTCAAGTCTCGGGAGTAGTGATACGAAGGGAGGAAAGGATGCGAAGGTTGGAGGTTCCCTATTTTACAGGGGAAGATCCATATGGGTGGATATATAGGGCGGAGAGGTATTTCGAAATTAATCAAATACCCGAGGAAGAGAAGGTTCTCGCAGCATCAATTTGTTTAGAGGGGAAAGCGTTGAACTGGTTTCAGTGGTGGGAGGCGAGGACAGAGCGTATCACGTGGCTCTCGTTTAATCGGGCTGTGCTAGGACGATTTCAAAATGCGACATCGGAAAACCTATACGAAGTTCTGATGAGCCTTCGACAGAAGCAATCGGTGGAAGAGTATAGAGAGATGTTTGAGTTGATATTAGCTCCTCTAAGACACGTCGAAGAGGAAGTACTGAAAGGAGTGTTTATGAATGGATTGAAAGAGGAAATTTGAGCAGAAGTGTGTTTGCATAGTTCTGGTGACTTGGGGGCTTTGATGAGGCTAGCACAAATGGTGGAGGAGAGAAATCAATTATTGGAAAAAGGAGGAGATGGGCTTATGAAGAGATTTGGGCTGGTTAACAATAGAACTACATTGGGAAATAAGTGGGTAGGGCCTAATGACGCGAAGGACACGAATGGGGTTGGGTTGCAAGGATCGAGTTATGGGCCAGGAAAGAGAATGGAGGGAACAAGAAGTACGGGTCAGGGAAATCAGAAAATAGAGGGAAATTTCAGTACATCTAATCACAGAAATTCAGCATTCAAGAAGATGACGGAAGAGGAAATGGAGGATAAGAGGAGGAGACAAGTGTGCTTTAGGTGTGATGAGCCTTTTTATCCTGGGCATGTATGCAGAAATAAACATCTGCATGTCTTGATTTTAGGGGAAGGAAATGGTGAGGAAGAGGAAGGAGGGGAAAGGGGAAAAACAGAAAGGAGTGAGGCACAAACAATGCAGTTGCATATGAGGAGCAGCATGGCAGGAATGACTTCTAAGAAATCTTTGAAGGTTTGGGGCACCACTATGGGTAAGAAGGTGATTGTGTTGGTTGATTCGGGAGCATCTCATAATTTCATATCTCGAGATATAGTCCAGATGCTCGGGATAAAACCTGAGGAGACTAGGGAATATGCTATGGAAGTAGGTGATGGACATCGAATTCAAAATAATGGGATTTGTAGAAAAATAGAATTAAAACTGCCAACTGTGAAGATTGTGCAGGATTTCTATTTGTTTGAACTTGGCGGGGTGGATGTGGTTTTAGGATATGAGTGGTTGGAGGGGCTAGGAGATATAAGGGCTAATTTTAAGGAACATGTAATAAGGATGAATGTTAATGGGGAAGAGGTGGAGATAAGAGGGGATCCATCATTATCCAGAACGGTGGCTTCTTTGAAAGCTATGTTGAAGGAGCTGAAAAGAGGGAATGAGGCATATTACGTGGAGCTAGGGATGCTAACTCTTGAAGAATTGGAGGTGCAAGGAGAAGTAGAAGGATTAAAAGGAGTATTGGATGAATATGCTGAACTATTTCAAGGAACTAGTGAATTACCCCCTATTCGAAGATATGATCATGCCATAGAGATTAAGCCTGGCTCTCAAATACCAAATATAAGGCCATACAAATATCCTCATCATCAAAAGGATGCGATAGAGAAGTTTGTGAAGGATATGCTGGAGGCAGGACTCATCAGATCGAGCGTAAGTCCCTATTCCAATCCTCTGATTTTAGTTAAGAAAAAAGATGGGAGTTGGAGATTTTGTACGGATTATAGAGCTCTAAATAACATCACTACCCCTTCTCTCTTGTACACTTTCATTATGGGTCTATCACATACCTTAAGTAAAATGGATCTTAGCCTATTCTAGCTAAATAAAGGCTATGACTTGTACTTTTAAAGGAGGGTGAAGGGGATAGATGATTTAAGAAATATATTTGACACATTGCCTAGAGGCTTAAAAAATTATTATGGATAACATGTATATAGATAGCTTCTTTTTTCTTTTTTGGGAGTCTAAAAATTGATTGAATTAAGTTTCATTTTTGTTAAATAATATTGAGTTAAACAAATGATAAAGAGTGGTGTACTATTTGAATGCTTTTTTGCTATGCCTAGAGGGGCTCCAAAATTTATGTTAGTCCAAACTGCAGTCTTAGGTGTAACTAGTCAGAGTCTTTCCTAGAATCCCCCGATTTGTATGCTCCAATAGTTATCTTTAATCTCTAAAAATATCCAATAAGCAATAAAGAATGGTACCTTTTCATTATTGGTTTCACCCCTATTCTCATAAACAGTTTCATAGCCAAATATTTTCTGTACTACACTAGAGATGATACAGTAATGCTAAACAGTATAAGGGTTAAAAAAACCATGAAGAGAGCACATTTTCGCCTTTTACATCTGTTTTCCTTCCATAGTGTAGTTTTTACACATGGATGTGTTTGCAATAATTGAATATGTTGTTTGTGGAAAACTATTTTTTCATGATAATGCAGATATTCATTTTGGGCTTTGGGAACATTGGAATGGACTTAGCAAAGCGATTGCAACCGTTTGGAGTAAAAGTTATTGCTACAAAGCGGAGCTGGGCTTCATATGCACAACATGCTAGCAAATTAAGCCGAAGTATTTTCCTTCCCAATTGTTGTGGATTATTACTTGTAAATAAGCCTAGTTTGTTCTTCGATTTCTTAACACGTTCTTTATTATTTGTTGAAGATGAGGTTGATGATCTTGTTAATGTGAAGGGTAGTCATGAAGATATACATGACTTTGCAAGGAAGGCTGACATTGTTGTTTGCTGCCTAGGATTAAACAGTGAAACGGTTGCGCCTTTTACAATCCTTCATTTATTTGTTTTTGGTGAACTTCTATTGCTTCTGTTACTTTTACCTACTTTGGTTCCCCATTTGTTTTAGACTATAAGTTTATGAGATCTGTGAAAACTTATGGTTTTAAAATTATGGTAGATGGCAGATACAAATGTTGACAAATGGGTAAACAAACAAACATTTTATTTTTGTATTTTTTATCCTATCTTCTTCTCCCTTTTTTGGTTTAGATATCTGTGTTATTTTTTAGAAAGTTGTATTTCTTTTTCCTTAGCAGTAACCGATGTACTGATGCAGAATCTAAGTTGATTAAGAGGTAAATCTGTTTGTGCTTAAAAAGCTTCAATGACATGTAGTTCTGTTTTTTTATGCTTTTAAATGCATTCTGTGAACTAAGCATAATATGAATGGACTTCTTTTCTTTACGTACTTGTTGACTTGGATATGATGTTTTTTCAGGCCGGTATTATAAACAAGAACTTCATATCCTCTATGAAAAAGGTTTGTTTACCATCTCAGATGAACTTTTCTGATTTACTTATTTCTCTTTTTGTGGCAGATAGGCTCATAATGCATGTGCAAGATATTAGGACATGTGTAAATGTCATACTATTTTTGATATATATATGGGGTCAGAATCATTGATACCGCAGTATGAAATATTTTCAAATTGATACTATTGAATAACTTATGAATTATGATAGAATGAACTTTTCATGTAAGCCACTGTTGGATTAAAACTACTTATCTTGGAGATCATGCTCTGTTAGGTCCCAGCAGAATGCAAACAGATCCTGGAAGGTTTATTCTCTTAGGCATAAAGATGCCAAGTAGACAGGTGGTTAGTGGGTGCCCAGTCCTAACTGAGTTAGTTATCTAGCAGTCCGGTTAATCCATTGAGTTAGGTAGATAAATAAGAGGGAAACTGTACTGTGAGTTGAGATTGTAACTGAGCTATTGCTCAGTTGGAAGAGGTGATCCATGGAAGGAGATACTTTCCTTGTGATCTGAATTCTGCAATAATCCTTTGTTCCTTCTTTGTCTACTTCTCTCTCTAATGATCTTTTGAGTAAACCCCCATTCTAATCCCTAACACTTTAATCCCTGACTTTGTAAAGTCGTCACTTCTGTTCAGTCCCTGACTTTGTTAAATTTCATTCACTTTAGTTCTTTTTTATGCTAAATGACAGTGGAAAATAAAGTAAAGAACTAAATTGAATGTCTCTTTGCATAGTTAGGGACTGAAGTGAGGATTTTGTAAAGTCAAGGACTAAAATGACCAATACTTACAGTTTCAAGGACTAAAATGAGAGTTTACTTGATCATTTTTGTGGAAATTATTATTCTCCTTCTTGGAGTTGCTAACTTGCTCATAAAATTTTGGTAAATTATAAATTATTTTATACTCTTTTTGAATTCCATAACAATAGTATGCAATATAATAGTAGGTCTTGCACAAATGGCAATGGATCCTAAGTCCTAACTTATTTACACACATAATAACAATTTATTAACAATATAAGTTTATTGCAAGTATCTGTTTTGACTATGTTGAATTCTTGATGATTCATGAGTTAGTACTATGAGAATTATCTCCCCTGGAAATGGAACTCACCAAAGCAGATGCTTTAGTTGAACCCATTAAGAGTGGATTTAGAAAGCTCGGGAGCAACCCGAAGGAGATGGGAATAGACTTCTTCAGTGTCAATTTATCAAGACCTGTCAAAATTTGAGACTGGCAGCACAGAAATCAACATGTTAATCCAACAAGAAGCACATAACAATGAATTGTTCTTGTCGGGTTATGTTATATTGTAAAGAGGACGTTAGGGATTGTCTGATGTGGAATACTAGATTGTAACAGAAGACTCTCTTTTTTGAGAGAAGGGCTATGAATGCTAACTTGAGAGGATGCAAATTGGAAGATATGGTTGAAAAAGTGAATAATTATTTCATATAGGCTTAAATAATGGAAGAGATTATTGCAGATCCTGATCAGTTTTGGGACGGGACCTATCATTTATGACGAGTGCTTTTTGCTATCTGTTTTTATCATTTCTTTTTTATCTCTGACACAAATGTGAAGTCATTGCGAATCTATTATCAACTTTTTCTGCTAACACCACGTCATATGTACTGTAAAAACAGAAAAACAAGACAAATATAAAATTAATGTAAATATCTTATGGTTTAATTTGCTTGTTAGTTGTAACTTCTGATGAATTTCTGTGTGATTATACAATTATATATTTCAGGGTGCACTTCTGGTGAATGTTGCTAGAGGTGGTCTTGTAGACTATGAGGCTGTGATCAACCACCTCAAATCAGGTCATTTAGGAGGGTTAGGCACTGATGTTGCTTGGACTGAGCCATTTGACCCTGATGATCAGATATTGAAATTTAAGAATGTTATCATGACTCCTCATGTTGCAGGCGTTACAGAACATTCTTATAGATCCATGGCTAAGGTGTGTGGCTATTTCACATTTGCCCTTCCTCTGGATGTATCTGTATCCATAAAAAGTCATTTTCACCATGCTTAAATTGCGTTTGTACTTTACTTTTCTAAATCTTATTCTACCATTGAATTTATTGAATTATTGATTAAACAAAAGGACAGAGAGAGAGAAAGAGGGCAAAGGAACTCATACTGTGAAATCTGATATTTTTCTTGCTTCTTGTTCTACTGCAGACTGTTGGTGATGTCGTTCTTCAACTTCATGCTGGGCTTCCTTTGACAGGGATAGAGTTAGTTAATTGAATCAGTGCAAAAAATTCTTTCCAATATCTTCCACTTCCTGACTTTTAAGATGAATTTTCTGAGATACCAGAACACTTTTAACATTGTGTAAAGAAAATTGAGATGAGGCAATGATTATGTGTTGCTCATTTGTTTCTCTATTGTTATAATTATTGTTCTTTAGCAGTGGGTTATGGAAGCCAAATAAAGTGTATTTTACAGGATGCCCTTTTATGAATTCTCTTATTCTATTTTGCCACTATTTATATGCACACAGACAAATATATGTGTAGCCACCATGAGCCTAACATCATGGCATAATGTCTGTCTCATTACTTATGTGATTAGGCATCTGACTGAAGAAGATACTGTGTTTGACCATATGATATATATGGACTTAGGCTATAACCTCAAATGATTATGTTCTGTAAGAAATAATCTGGTATATATATACTTCACTGGGTTAAGTATGCAGGGAATGATCTGATGTATATTCTGACAAGTATTCTTCGGAAATGCTCGAGTCTGTCTTATATAACCCCCAATGATTCATTATTTGTAATGGTTTGATTTTAGATCATGTATGCGACTGTATCAAGATTCAAGAAATCTTGTCATTTTATTAGTTGTTATAAAATAACTAAATACTATTTTGGTAACTTTACTTGCATTAGAAGACTCCACTTGTTTCTAACTTGGAAAATATGCAGATCTTAGTATAATTGGAGTACTTGAGTATGTTTCGCAGTGCTTGTTGCTTACATACATCTTCACGACTACACCTAGAAAACCTGTTTTGATGCTTTGACGTTTGAGTTATATCAATGGTTTTTTTTTTTTTTTTAATTCATGCTGTTTTAATTTTTGGTCTTATAAAGAATGAAAGGCTATTGCTATTGCAGGGAAGAAATAATAAGTTATTGAGTGCAAATTTAAATGGTTTCATATTTCTAATTGCTTCTGTTACTAATATAAATGAAAATTCTATTGTGATGTTTACTTTGAGTTTATATACTTATTATGGATGCTTACATTAAAATTGAAAGTAGAATATGTTTGTTGACAATTTTACTGAAAGACTTGTTTTTACCCTGTGCAAGTTAATAAAAATTTAGTAGCATTTTATGTTCTGTTCTTAAGATTTAATATTTTGTTTAAATGTTTTTACATTTTACGTGACTTTTTAAGTGAATGTTAAAAAATCACGTACATATATCTGACTATATATTTTGTATTTTGTATCTTTGAAGAATAATATAATGTTAAATTATTTAAGACACATATGTTGAATTAAAATAACATTGAGAAATACTAAACAATAATTTTGAAAAAGTCACATATAAATAATTCATAAAATTAAAGATATTCATAACATTAACAGAGACATGACTATCAACTTACTAGGTTCGTATACATTACATGCTATTCTCTATGCCCGTGTTTTTTGTTTTTATTGTTATTCTCAATACCTCATTTTTCCCCCCTTTTATATTGGGTAACTATTGAAGCCGTAAGCTTCATCAAGGGTTCTGGATCAATTTGGTTTGAAAATCAGCCGAACAAAGAATTATTTTTAGAACAGAAAAAACTTTTAAAAAGTGATGATAATTCTACAACAAATTGTATAACAAATTTTACAATCAAGAGAAAGAAAGAGAAAAAGTTTGAAATACAATGAATGATATGATAGAAAAAAATAGACATAAAATATAAAAATTATTGTATGTGTATCATATCTGTTTTAAAAATATGTATATACTCTAACATCTTTCAAAGCATTCTGCTACTTTTATCTAACAAAATTAAAAAAATCTTTTTCTTTTCTTTTACAGAAAGGATTAAAAAAAAAGGAACCTGGTGGTTAGAGAACGTACTGACAGAATGCAAATTAAGACTGTTCGAGCTTAATTCGCAAGAATGGCAATTTTTTAATATACGAAATCACTTTTCAAATTTTAAACCGTTTGACAACTTTTTTTTTTTTAAATAAGAATCTGAAAAATAATCTTTTTTCTTTCTTTCTTTTTTGATAAGCTAGTACATGCTGCTTCTGAAAAATAGAGATGTGGTAGACGAAGAAGAAACTTCACGAAAAAATAGAGACTCTGGAAAAGCAGTAAAGCATCCTGCTAAGATTCTAAGAACGTTATGCCAGATCATGATGAAAGCAAAAGATACTGACTGCATAATAACACTTTCAATTTAGCGTATCTGAAGAATTTGAAATCCATGTTACTTGTGATCTTTAATTGTCCCATGACTAATAATAATAAACTACTTTTGGTAATCACATCACATCACATCACATAACATACATTACAAATATATAGTTTACAAATAGGATACGTCAATCTCAGCATTATAAACAGTGACAAGTATTTGTTATTTGTTAATTATGTACAATTAGTGTCACGCAAGAACATATGAATGAATGACTGATCACTGTGACAAAGCAGACTTTGTAACTATGATCTCGTTGCTACTTTGTCAAACATCCCTCACCTTCAGCCTTACTTCTGAGTGTGGATGGAGCGGCTTCTTTGGACTTAAAGGAACACTTGAGAATTTATGAACCAGAATTTTGAAGCATGGTAAAAGCACTATGTATAGAGCTCCCAAAATAAACGGCGTTGCAACCAGCCACCCTAATAACTGCAAAAGTTTGATAAACAGGTGATTTTCAAAAGTGAGAATTACAAATTTTTGGATGGACATCAAGCATGAACACTGTTAAAAGCAAAATGATTCGAGCACCCAGGCATTTGTGAGGACTTGAAGCATGAAGTAATTCAAGCATACAATAAATAGACCTCCCATAACTTATCATGCACAGAATGGCAACAGAATCCTAATAAGGATTGAGACTTTCTAGTTTCTATTGTTAAAGATCCCACATCGACCAGTGATATGACAAAAAATAATGTATATAAGTGAGGGGTAACCCTCACCTCATGAGCTAATTAGCTTTTAGAGTTGAATTAAGCCCAAACCTAAATTTAAAGACGGTATTAGAGCCTATCCTAACGATTGTTGTTGGGCTTATCTGACCACCCGTTGTCATACCATAATTAGACCATCTACAGATATCTAGTCCTACAAATTTCACGCTCGAGATGTCTAATCCTCGGCAAGAGCCGAGAGAAATGTGTGTTGGAGATTTCACATCAACTAGTGATATGACCAAAAATAATGCATATCAATGGGAGACAACCCTCACCTCATGAGCTAGCCTTTGAGGTTGAGTTAGGCTCAAACCTAAATTTTAAGAACTACTCAAGGTCTAAAGCCATCTGAAAAACCTAGGAAATAAAACAAAATTCATTTCCAACTAAATAACAGAAACTCAATCCCAGATGCAGCACTTAACAAGGGAATGGCATAAAATAAAATACAAAAGTACAAATAGGAACGAAAGTAAAATTAAATTTATCTAAAATAGCATCTTTCTGATCCAAATAACCCTACACACTTACAAGATTTTCATACTATTAAAACAAGCCCCAAATCAAAGTAAACCAAAATACTGAAATAAGTGTGCCTTCAACGTTGTGCTTTTAGTTACCTGTCCCACTTTTGTACGGCTTCAAATTTTCATTAAAGTAAATTAGGTCTTGTTTATAAAGAAAATCCAAAATGACTGAGCACAGCACGTTGTTGTTCCTTTTGAGCATCCAATGAAAATGAAACAACAATCTAGCTAACTCCTTTCTCATTGTCTCCAGACTTTCCACCCTCTAACCTGTTTTTCCCCTGACTCCTCATTCATCCCAAGAAAGTAACAAACAAATGTACGTACCAATGTACTTGGTAATTGGCTTGTCTGGTATATATCTTAAGTATGTTAAAGTTAAAAAGACTAAAGGTGCAATAAATTATATGCTAAAACAAAAAGCATAAAGTATGGCTACTTTACAAAATATCAGGGATCAACATTAGATGAGGAGATACTCTGTCTTTCTGATATACAACTAAAAATATGTGTGTATGGGATGAGTCTAGCAGAGTCACAGTTGAGTCAATATTTAAAACCTTGCATTAAAAAATTTAAAAGAAAAAAAAAAACCACTGCAACAAGACTGACTACTGTTTAATAAAGATCCTGTGAAATAGGTCAATGATCCACTTCAAACTTCAACCTAGGTAAAATGACACATGGGAAAATGAGAAAGAAATGAATATATTGATTTTGTGTTTCATGTATGTATTTCTGTTTCAGACAAATGCACAAGAAAATATTAGGGGACGGTGGCACCTACCGCATGTGCAACACTTAATATGACTTCACGTGAAGCTTGGCCAGTAAGAACTTTCTTTAAAGCATCAGATGTTAAAGGGAAATGAGATCCACCAGAGATAAACTCACCAAAGCGTAGAAAGGGTACAACCAGACTGAAATGCCAAATAAAAGCCAATATCAATGTACAAACAAGAGTAAAATACATATATATATATATATATAAAATCAAGTATGAAACAAAATAATTTTGATTTGGGAATAAGAGAGAACCTAAATGTCCAACGCAATAACATAATGTGGGGACATATGGGTATAATTAAGAACATCTGTATGCTTTCATTGTTTTTAAGGGCTCCCAACGCATTAATTTCTTTACAGAACAATTTTAATACAAAATGAATTTCCTATTAGGAATCCTTTCTGAGAAAGTAAAAACATGTTTCCGTATTAACATGGTTTACACCATATATGTAGTCCAACTCTTCTTAACTCCTAGGATGCAACAACAACTAAACCATATTCCACTAGGTGGCCACATGGAACAATCAATGCCATTGGACTCTACCAAAAATATAAAAATAGAGTAAAATAAGTTTTGTTAGTTTTTCCTAATTGGATAATCTCATTTGATCGGCTTATCACAAGAACCTCTATTTGTCCTCCTAGGATGCAATTAGATTTGAAAATAAATGTTTTCCATAAGAAATTAAATTAAGAAAAAAGACCTTCTAACAAATTTTAAAGTCATAAACAAGTTGTTTACAATATATTTGCATTAAATATCTTGATTGTAACATGATCAACAAAATAAAAGTACAATGATTCGCCACAGAGAAGGAAAGTAGATGCAAAGACAGCACAGAATGCATATTACCTCAACTCTATTGGAGTAGCAATAAAGTTTGCTAGCATCACAGTTGGAGCATGGCAAAATGATCCAAGCAATGCAATAGCCATCCCGCAAAGGAATACAGTGACACCTATTTGAAAAACATTAGCATGTCTAACAAATTATAGAAGAACTGCCACATTTCACATCATTATACTTTCTCAGATATCTAATTAACAGCATATTTTTCTTCTTTAGACTGTTTTGTCATGCATTTGGTAGGTTGAATCAGTTTATACCTAATTTAAATATGTAGTTGCTTCTCAATCTTGAAACCAGATACAGTTTTGGGATTATGTTAGCCAAATCTACATTTTCCATGAGCTGTATTGAAAAAGAGAAAACAGAGACATATTTGACTGAAACCGTGTGTCTGAATACACAACGGAAACGAGTTTATATAGGCTTATTACATTAATGATACATAAATAAAGAATATTTAGTTTCCTCTAAATCAATGATTACATGCCTATAAACTACAATAAATTCAGAATATTTTATTCTGATTTTCAACACTCCCCCTCAAGCTGAAGCATATAAATCATATGCACCCAGCTTGGTACATATATAGTCAACTCTTGGTCCCCTTAAAGACTTGGTGAAGATATCTGCTAGCTGGTCACTAGAGTTGATGAAGCTTGTGGTAATGTCTCCCGACTCGATCTTCTCCCTGATAAAATGGCAATCAACCTCAATATGTTTGGTTCCTTCATGGAAGACAGGATTGGATGCAATATGCAAAGCCGCTTGATTGTCACAAATCAGCGTCATTTTCGTGGACTCTTCAAACTTGAGTTCCCTGAGAAGTTGCTTCAACCATATGAGTTCACAAGTTACTAAAGCCATGGCCCTGTATTCTGCTTCAGCACTAGATCCTGCTACAACATTTTGCTTCTTACTTTTCCAAGATATCAAGTTTCCTCCAACCAACACACAATACCCAGAGGTGGATCGCCTATCACTGGGTGAACCAGCCCAATCGGCATCTGAGTACCCAACTATCTGAGTGTGTCCCCTATCTTCATAAATGAGGCCTTTACCAGGAGCACTCTTAATGTATTTGAGTATTCGAATTACTGCATCCCAATGATCCTGACAAGGAGAGTTTAAGAATTGGCTTACCATGCTGACAGCAAAGGCAATATCTGAACGAGTGACTGTGAGATAGTTCAGCTTTCCAACCAATCTCCTATATCTCCCAGGATCTGATAAGGGCTCCCCCTAATTTGGTAGCAGTCTGGCATTAGGATCTATAGGAGTGTCTATTGGCTTGGCATTTAATAGGCCAGTTTCTTCTAGGATATCAAGAGCGTATTTCCTTTGAGAGATCACCAAACCATCCTTGGATTGAGCAACTTCGATGCCTAGAAAATACCGAAGCTTACCAAGGTCTTTAGTCTGGAATTGTTGGGAGAGGTACTGTTTCAAACGGAGAATGCCATGCTGATCACTGCCCGTAATGACGATATCGTCCACATAAACAATAAGATATATGCATCCCTGAGGTGAATGGCGATAAAAGACAAAGTGGTCGGCTTTACTGCGAGTCAAACTGAACTGCTGTACAACGGTACGAAAGCGGCCAAACCACACTCGAGGAGACTGCTTAAGTCCATATAGGGATCTACGAAGCCGGCACACCATAGTAGAGGACTCCCCCTGAGCAACAAACCCGGGAGGTTGCTCCATGTAGACTTCTTCATCAAGATCGCCATGCAGGAAGTCATTTTTGATATCAAGTTGGAAGAGGGGCCAATGGCAAATGGCAGCCATAGAGAATAAGAGGCGAACAGACGCCATTTTGGCGACCGGAGAGAAAGTATCAGTGTAGTCCTGCCCATACACTTGTGTGTATCCTTTAGCCACTAGACGAGCCTTGAAACGATCAATGGTCCCATCAGGGCCAACCTTAAGAGTGTATAGCCAACGACACCCAACAGTGGACTTGCCCGTGGGAAGAGGAACCAAATCCCAGGTACCACTGCTCTGAAGAGCATACATCTCGTCAATCATTGCTTGCCGCCAATCAGGGTGAGATAAGGCTTCACCTGGAGAGTGAGGAATAGACACAGAAGACAAAGAAGAGAGGCAGGTATAATGCAAAGGAGAAAGACGGTGATAACTAAGGTTAACATAATGGGGAGACGGGTTGCGAGTAGAACGAATACCTTTTCGTAAAGCAATGGGCCAATTAGTGGCAGGGGGCAAGCCCGGATCCGGTAGAGAAGATGGCGCCGGGGAAGGGTCTGACAGGGCCTCTATTATATCTGTGGAAGCAGGTGCAGGTGCAGGTGCAGGCGGAGGAATGGCAATAGGTCGTTGGCGACGGTGATATGTCTGAAGAGGTCGCACGGCCGGAGGCTCCGCTGGAACATCGTGATTCACCACAGGGGCATCCAAAGAGACAGACGGAAGGGGGACACAAGTAGGGGTACCAGGAGGAGCAGACAGACACGTATCAGGAGGGAAGGAAGCAGACTCAAAATAAAGGATAGACTCAAAAAAGAGACATCGGCGGAAAGAAAATACCGTTGAAGGGTAGAAGAGTAGCAGCGATATCCTTTCTACGAGCGATGGTAACCCAAGAAGACACATTTGATGGCCTTGGCGGAGAGTTTGTCGAGACCTGGAGTTAGGTTATGGACGAAACAGGTAGAGCCGAAGATCCGAGGAGAAAGAGCATGAAGGGGTGAGTGAGGAAAAAGGATCGAATGGGGAACCTGGTCATTCAGGACAGAGGATGGCATGCGATTGATGAGATAGCAGGCTGTGAGTACAGCATCATTAAGATGTCTATTTTTGCATTCAGCCACTCCATTTTGTTGAGGAGTGTGGGCACAGGATGTTTGATGGAGAATGCCCTTGGATGCCATAAAGTGCTGAAACTGATGAGACAAATATTCACGAGCATTATCACTACGAATAGAGCGTATAGGAATACCAAATTGGGTTTTGATCTCATGATAAAACTTCTCAAAAAGGGAAAAGAGTTCGGATCTGGTTTTCATTAGACATAACCAAGTACAACGGGAAAAATCATCAATAAAGGTTACAAAATACCTAAAACCAGAGGGGGAAACAATACGAGAGGGGCCCCAAACATTAGAATGGATTAAGGCAAATGGGGACATAGCCCGTTTATTGACTCTATCATGGAATGTAGCACGAGTGTGTTTTCCTAATTGACAAGACTCATAGTGCAGACTAGAAATTTTAGAGAGACTGGGTATTATCTTTTGAAGCTTTGGCAAACCAGGATGTCCCAGCTGAGCGTGGATGGTCGCCGGAGAAACAGTGGTTGAGCATGCTTGCGGAGGCGTAGAGAGATAATAGAGGCCATGAGACTCACATCCGACACCAATCATCCATCCCGAAGTCCGGTCCTGCAAGGTAATAGAATTTTTAGTAAAGGTAATGACAAAGTCATGAGATTGGGTAAGACGATGAACAGAAAGTAGGTTAAAAGGACAATCAGGGACATATAACACAGACTCGACAGTTAGGGAGGGTAGGGGATGTGCGATGCCAATACCACTGGACTTTGTTTGAGAACCATTGGCAGATGTAATCGTGGGTAAATAACCAGATGTAGACAGAAAAGAGAAAAGGAAGCGATTACCAGAAATATGGTCAGACGCATCAGAGTCAAGCACCCAAGGACCCAGGGAAGGAGATGTGGAGATGTAAGCAATAGAATTACCGGTTTGTGCAACAGAAGCAGTGGTGCCAGGGGTCTGGCGAGTCTCAAACCATTTGGCAAAATCCTCATAAGTCGCCGCGGTAGCCTGGGGTTGATCAGCAAGCTGAGTAGTTTCTGCCTTAGGTGGAATGGAGGAGCCAGAAGACGCCATGGCGATGGGTAAAAATCGTCAAAATAGCCAACAAATGAACAGTACCGGACTTGCGGGTAGAGAACAGGGGGCGGTCCAAAACTGATCGGATGGAGATGAAACTCGGAGGGTGAGGTCGGCTGGGTCTGGCGACACTGGCGCCGGAGTCGCGGTCGGAAAGGAGCCGCCACGCACCGCCACGTGCCGGCGAGAAGCGCTGTTTGGCGCAAAGAAGAAGGGCGCGTGAGAGCACGTGGATTGTCGGATGCCGGCGCCGTCAACGGATCTGTGTAGATTGGCGGACGGCGATTCGGACCCAGTGGTCGGTTTCCGGAAAAGTCGCCGGAGAAGCGGCGGCGGTGGCAGGAGAAGACACCGGAAAAATAGACGACGGTGCTGGAACAGGGGGCGAACCGGAGACGTACACGGTTCGCCAAAAAAAAAATTTATTTTTGTCTCCGGGGACAGTGGGGTCCACCGGGTAGGCACGGTCCTTGAGATGCCTCTGTTAGGCTCTAGATACCATATTGAAAAAGAGAAAACAGAGACATATTTGACTGAAACCGTGTGTCTGAATACACAACGGAAACGAGTTTATATAGGCTTATTACATTAATGATACATAAATAGAGAATATTTAGTTTCCTCTAAATCAATGATTACATGCCTATAAACTACAATAAATTCAGAATATTTTATTCTGATTTTCAACAAGCTGCATCTCTAGAGTTAATGGAAAGACATAGTTTTGGAAATTAGAAAGAGAGAAACACTAAACTGATTATGCTAGATGGCTATCGAAACCAAACTGTGGTTATCTAGAAACTGTAATGCAAGACTAATTAATTTAAAATTGATTGTTCAAACCTCATGGCAAACAGAGGAATGATGTGAGAGAGCCAACTGAAGATCCTATGACAGACATTAACCTGTATGAAAGGCTACTTACCAATTCTGTTGGAAACCACTTTAAAATATTCCGACAAAGAAAATCAGAACTCTATGCAACACTTAAATTTCATTTTGGGAAAAAGACCCATGGTAGTTGATTCTCAACATATTTATCATTAGGAATCATTTGTTCCCAAAATCCTCCTTTACCATGTTAACAATAATTAGATATTATGTTAACCAATGTAATGTCCAAGCATGTTAATCACACTGGAAAGAAATAATATACATTCTTTTCAAAGATGCTACATACAAAAACTTGTAATAGTAGATACAACTTGGTTGGGTATGTGGTGTCACTTGTCAGTATCAATGGTTATTAAGTTTTTATATTTGATCAAACTATCTTAATGATTGATTGATTTCCTCTCTGTTTGGTTAATACACTGGGACAATATATATTGGTCAACATTATATAAAAAATAATTGTTTTATTTTGCTTAATTAGAATCCTGAATGTAAATGTTAAGAAAAGGTATTTATAAAAAAAACAGCCCTTAATGAAGAATACACAGTCTGCATCTGTCAATTGAAATTATGCTGACATCCAGCACCAAAATTCAAATATTCCATGTGGCTGATCGAGTTGGTCATTTGTCCTTTCATTTTTCACTAATTCAAAAGTAGTGCAGCCTGAAGTTTCTCTTTAGTTGGTTCTATACCTAAAATATTGAATGCCATCACCTGTTCTAAGATGCCTACTGAGTTAGAAAATAACTCACCTAATCTAATATCCAAAGCCATTTTCTTGTCTGCAATTAGGACCCACATATTTAATTGACGTTCTACATACTACATATTAACATTCTACATTTATCCCCCTCACTCACCCCCATCCAAATTTATATTACAGTATGCCGTTCACAGTTTCTTCAACTCTTCATTTTACTAAATACAGATATGGGGAGAAGGGTCTCCACTATTGTGACACATGTATCACATTTTAAATCAGCAGGAAAATCAATTTAAATATGTAAAGTTGCAGAGCATGAATGCTGGACAACAAACAGCATCCTATTCAATCTACATGCATGCAAGCAATAAGATCTCAGTTACAAGTTCATGTTCACAGCTCTCAACATGATGTTGGTTGTTCAGTGGCAAGTAAAATAAATAAATTCCCTGCTTCGTTGGAGTAAAAGCTATAATTCCAGATGTGTTAATTAAAACATACCACATATAGGAAACACTCCCAATGTAAGACCAAGAGCAGCAGAGAAAGCCAACTGGTTTGGTTCAGCTCCTCTGAAAAAAAAAAGTACCAAAATTATCTAACTACAGCTGTCTTCTGAAGCCTTATTGTCCTAACAAATAATAGATAGTCAAAGACTTCAAAAGGCAAAACTTGACAATTTCAGTTCCATAAAAGCATTTGATATTTCATCATCATCATAAAACACATTCTCTCATTGCTTCCTAAAAGATGGAGAAAAATAATTAAATTATAGAAACAACAACTATGTCTGAAGTCTGAACATAGCCAAGCATCAATAAAAGGTCACTTGAAAATTTTCTTTTTTGATAAGATATACCCAGAAAATTATACCTCCAGCTTTAGACAGGGAATAATTAAAATGAAGAAGAAATTATATCATACATCGTACATAACCATTGCATTGGAAAACCAAATTAAAAAAAAAAAAATTGAAGATGGATCCAATCACACGCATCAGTGACTCAGAACAGATGAATAGTAGATCAGAGAGAGAGAGAGATGAAAAAGGTAAAAGTTTGAAGAGTACCTGCGGATAATGGAGAGAAGTGGATCAGTGATCTTCTTTTGGAACCAATTGGTTATTCTCACTTTCCCATTCGCCATCTTCGTCCAAAGTTTCAAAATTTAACTTCGAACTTTGAAGGGTATTCCTCTAAATTGAGACCCAGATGTTCCAAACCAGAGAATCAGGGTTTCTCTCACCACACGAAACCCCAGCTCCAATCCAAGGGAAAAAAATAAAAAATAAAAGGAAAAATTAATTGTAAAACTAATTATATTTGAGAAAGAAAGTACATCAATTTCAGTATATTAATTAATTAATTAATTGATTATGGGAAGCAGTAATGAGAATCTTTTGTTGGATTGAGAACTGCATGTCATAGTTTTGGGAGTTGGAATTGCAAGTGTCAATGAATTGCAGACAAATTCACCAAAAACAAAATAAAATGAATTGCAGACAAAAACATGGCCAGATCTCTATTCTATTCTCTATGGGGCAAAAAAGGTTTAGATGCTGGCATCCTATAGTCCTCCACGTGCTACCAACTTGGATGCATGGTCCGCATGGATTCCACACCTAATTGGTAGGATAAGATGGAAGAAATTTTGTATTGGATAAAAAACACTTTCACCTGCACAAAATAAATAATAGTTCTAAATTATCTCATAATATTTTTCAATTGATTCTCCAATTCCTTTTAAATATTAAGTATTAAAAGTATTTAATATTTTTAAAATATTAAATACATGGTTAAAATACCATTTTGGTTTTTTATCTTACTTTTCAGTTTTAATTTGATCAATTACGTTTAAAAAATTTTACTTTAGTATTTTAAAGTGTTTGTTAAATCATATTTTCATTCCGTCATATTTCCACACTATTGGTGTTAATTTTGACTAACATAACAAATGTTGATATGATATAGTATTTTACATAGTTTGTCACGTGTCACTAAATTGACCAAATTAACATAGTAAATTGATTGAAGAACTAACTTACTCTATCTAAAACAATTTAAGATATTAAAGTGAAACTTTTTAAACTTAAGAAATAAAACTTTAACTAAAAAAATAAAATGAGAGAAAAAAAGAGTATTTCAACCTTTATATTTTCATTTAATATTTTTTATAAAGTAATAAAAAGTTTTATAAGAGGATTTATAGGAAGATATATTATTACTCAAGAATATATTCATTTTCAATTTCATCTTTATATAAAAAGTTAAATGACTTTTCATATAAAATTGTTAATAATTTAACACTTAAATATGTTTAAAATTTTTATAATATATCCGTTTTACTCTTTTACGGTTTTAATTCCTATGACATTTTTTTTGTCAATTTTGGTCCTTATAAATTTAATTTTACGATTTTAGTTTTTGTCATTGTTTACTGATGAAGTGACAACTATGAATTAGAGAAAATCTTAAATAATAAAGGCCAAAATAAATATCTTCTAATATAAGAAAGACCTATATAAAAATTTTACAATTTTATAAAGACTATAAAAATAACACTAATGTAAAATAAAATTTTATAGATACCAAAACTGACCAAAAAAATTATAAGAATTAAAACCATAAAACAGATGTATTATAGAAACTAAAAACATATTTAAACCTTAATTTAATATATATCATTTTGTAGACTTACAATGACATAATATTATCCTATAAGTATATGAAAAATGACGGGGCAGCGACTTTGAATAGTAAATTTATAAGTTTAGTCTCTAAATGTAACGCTTATTTTTATTTGGTTTTTACAAGTAAAATTAATTTTTAAGTTAATCTCTATAAAAGAAATTGATATGTAATGGAAGATGGGTAATATCGTTGATTTTCATTAAAAAAAAATAGTAAACAGTAATAATTAGAATTTCCAAATAAATTATATGTATGATATCTGTGATGACTTTAAATGATAAATAGGTTCAAATTTATTTTTGTATGATTATCCAGCATTTTATGCGTTTATGTGAAGAAATATATGTTTAGGATTAAATTATTTAAAGGGAGTTTAGAAATTTTATTTCCTAAGGCCCTTGAGCTATCTCTTACATTGGGCTTGGACGTTCCTTATTAGGAAGAGAAAAAGTTTGGGGGTTTCTATTCTCACCCTTTTTTTTTTCACCCGCATCTTTTTAAAAAATTAGTAAAAAGTCTTTTGTGTCTCCAACCTTTTAAATCCCTTCACCGTCCTTCCTCTTCATTTTCCCATTTCTTTTCTTACCCTACACCTCACCTCTTCTCTAATTCTCATCCTGCGCCTCCCCCCTCCCTCTCCCCATGCTCTTGTTCTTGCCAGAGTCCCGATGTCGCCTTGTTGCCGCTACACTTAACCAAAGTGCCCATGTTCTCGACTTTGCAGTCTCGCCGCCAATGGTCATCGTAGGTAAGCTTTTTTCTTCTTCTTTTTTTTCTCTTTTAGATTCAATGGAATTGCGATTCCGCTTATCTATTGATACACAATTGAATCGCATTTTCATTGTGTATCTAACCAAGATACGAATTCGTTATGTAGCCGAGTAAGATACATAACAAAAATGCGATTTCTGTTATGTATCTTACTTTCCGTTGTGTATCTTATCCGGATACATAACAAAATCACGATTTCGTTATATATTTGATAATTTTAAATTTTTTTGTCCTTTAATTATTTATTTGATTTAAATGATTTGATTTAAATTATTTATTTTTAATTATTTTTTGTATTTTAAATTATTTATGTAATTTTTAATTTATTTTTTTTTTTAATAATTTATTGATTTTAACTAATTTTTTTTATAATATTTCTATAATTATGTATAACTACAAGTTAATAATATTGATTATATTTGATTATTAATTATTATTTAACTGTTAAATTATTATTACTGTTTTAGATTTATTATGACACGTACGAGGTTCGATGCTCGTCGTGTTGGATGAAGTCCTCTGCCGGATGATGCACTGGGCACATCTAAGCACCCACTGCCAATTGCATTTGCACGGTGGGCTACACAGACTGTATGCATAGCATCATAGGTAGCAGCAGTGGTAGGAAGAGGTACATGCTAATGTACTTGAGCCAGAGCCTAAGGTACCAAAGGCAAAGATAGAGGTACCTCAAGCTGATTTGCCCAATTGCATTATTGGACCTTCATATGGCCAATCACACCAATTCAAATGCATGCCTTGCTCAGGTGTCAGTAAACCATTAAAAGTTGTACCTTAAAAAAATAAATGAATTTAAAAAATATAAACATTTAAGTTCTAAAAACACAACCAAAACACGTTTCCATTATGTAAGGAGGTGCAATCGATGTACATAACGAAAATGCATTTCTATCGGAGGGTATTTTTGTAAAAAAAAGTTCAAACAAAAGTTGGGGTGAAAAGAGCAAAAATTGAGGTAGGAATATCATAGCCCAAAGTTTAAGGGCTTGTTATTCACTCTTATTTTACTTTTCACACCTTTTCTTAGTTTTTTTTTTGTAATTTTTTAACAAAAATATATTTTTTTGAAAACTAGTTTCCAAAACATATATTTAAAGAGTTTGACTCATCACCACAAACAATATTACAAAAATTAGTTTCTGTATTATTACAAAAACTAGTTTTCGTAATGTAGTTAATTTTGTTATTATATTGTTTAATTTTTATTTTTTGGTCAAATAATTTAAAAACTTTTATAAGTTGAAAAAATTGATAAATAAACAAATTGACAAATATAATATCCACATTAATGTATTTAATTTAGTTAATTTCGACATTTAATTTTTATTTGTTTTAAATAACTTTATAAGTTGAATAACTTGATAATGAGGCAAAAATATTAGACAAATTAAAATAAGTTAAAGTAGTCAAATATAATACATAAGTCAAATACAAAATAATACAACTGAGATGAAATACAATGAAAAATAGAAAGATCAGGTGCAAGTCTTCCTCTTCCTTTGATATGTACAACCTACTTTAGTGCCTGCTTGTGCAACTCTCAATGCGTCTCGTGTGGTGTTCCAAGTGTTAGTCCCTCCAGTGACATCCTTTGATCAAGCATGGACTAAAGTAGCTCTAAAACCTTCTCAAATTTTCCTACAAAAAGTAATTTAACATAATTAAGTACCATAAAAGTGTGATTGTTGTTCAATGCATAGTGAAAACATATATATATATATATATATATATATATATATATATATATATATATATATATATATATATATACATATATAGACAAGTAGGAGAGTTACTTGAACTGGATTCTACCTAGTTGCTTGTGGGGAGTTGTACTAGTACTCTCAAAGGTAGGGGTAGAAATAGGCTAAGAAGGCCAAGCTTTGGTAGGACTGAGCCTGACCTTCATTAAAAAGACAAAGCCTGAGTCTAGCCTATTTACTTGTCGTAGGCATTTTTAAAGGTCTAGTCTGGCCTGCATAAAAGTTTAATCTGACTTAAAAGCCTATTTTGTGATAAGGCTTATAAAAAGGCTAGTAGGCTTACCAATCTAAATAGGCCTATTAGTAATTATACAATTGTTACATTATTATGTGCACAATATTATATTATATTATAGAGTAACTCTTGGTAGAGTTGCTTCACTCAATAACTCTTGGTATACAATAAATTTTAATAATCCAATTGTTAAATTGAAAGATTTTATTGAGTAGATCAAGTCTCCAAATTTTTATAAAGTTTGAAAACTATTTGATACTTCATTGAATAAATTCAAATTAACATATCATGTACTTTTCTAAATTGTAAGTAAATATCGACTATAAGATTAACAAACTATAAATGTTCAATGTATCTAAAATATGGTGTGCATGATCATTAAGATAATATCAAAATATTCAATGGTTGGATCATTCAAATTTAATATATATTAAGAGTTATTGAGTAGAGTAATTTTACCAAGAGTTAGTCTTGGAATAACTTGATCCCCACACTATAATATAATATAATATAATATATGCATATAAACAGGCCTGCCTATTAGGCTTAATAGGTTTTTTTTACGACCTAAGGCTTGACCTTTTTACTTAAACAAGCTTTTTAAAATGTCTAAGCCTAACCCTTTTAATAAGCAAGTCAGGCCAGGCCAGGCTTTACGCAAGTCAGGCCATGGGCTCCTGATAAGCTGCTTGGCCTATTTCCATCCTTACTTAGAGGATCTCCCCCTCGTGGGGGTATGATGTATGGATGGGAGATGTGGTGGAACCAATGAATGTATTCATCAGTGTATTCTACTGAATTAGCCACACATGATCCTCTAATGGCATTATCAACAATGTGATTATGGTAGTGAATAAAACTCTGATCACATTGCTCGGCAATAGACACATGACCAGTAATCACTCACGATGAACAAGCAATGTCCTGTACATGCCCACACTATTGTAACACCTTTTCTAGTAGATGAGCACTAATAAAGGGCCTGATTTGATGAAGCTTGATAAGTATGAGATCTCCTAAAAAGATTGCTCTTCTTTGTGGGTTGCATAAGGCATCCAGATGACCTCCTCTGTTTGTAGCACATCCAGTGTAGTCCGAGTGGTGAACACATCACGAGCCTCCCATGTCCTCCCATCGACAGGCACAAAGAGACTATTTAATATATCCCTCGACCATTTGGCAAGAGCCAATGAATGGAAAATACTCAAAGATCCAAGCATGTTAAAGCATTAACATAATTAATTGTCATAAAATGAGAAAACACCGAATCCAAAGAAATAAAATAAATAAAACAATTGGTGCATGTAGGAAAGTCATATATCCTTTGAATTGCTTGCTTCATATGAGGCATGCTGATCTGATGAGCTAATCATAAAGGTGTGTCAAGGTAGAGGCACCCCATGCATACTCACCGCATTTGTCAAGGTTGCAAAAATTATTTATAAATTAAATTCATTGAAAATAACTTTTTAAAATTATTTGGTATTTTTACTAATTTTAAAAGTAAAATAAGACTATTTTTTATAGAAAAATTGAATTAAGGGCAAAACTATCTTTTTGAACTTATAAGAAATTATTTCTGACCTAAAATAATATATTTTAATATTATTTATAAAAAAATTTGGTTTTACACGTTTTTATAATTATTTGAGTTAAGTACACGTATTCTAGTACTTTATAAACTATCAAGGAAAAAATTGTCATTTCACATAAAAATTTTATAAAATTTTGGAAAGTTTCAAAAGGTTATAAATTGTGATATATACCTTCCACAAAATTTTCAAAGTAAAATTTGATCGTTTGAATTTATTATATACTATAAGTTAATCAATTTTATGAATAAGGGTATTTTAGTAATTTTCAAAAATATTTAAATTAAATTTTGAAAATTTATTATTTAGAAAGGGTAATTCAGGTTTAGATTTTTTTAATTTAAATTATTGAGGACTTGAAAGTGGGACAAAATAAATAGCCTTTATAATGCTTAATAACGTATGTTATTCGTTGAAGATGAAAGATGTTGAATGACAAAGAGAAAAATTGTCGATGGAAAATTTTAAGCAGTCTTCCTATGTTCTTACCTTAATGACAAATTGTTTTGAATACTTGAGATCTAGTGGAGGGTCATTCGTAGTATAGCAGATTTGGCTACCTTGTGAGAGTAATGTTTGGCTATTTTCTTAGGGCCCGAGGCCTAAGTGGGTTGTTATTATTTTGTTTCTCCATGGGAATGGTCTCAGTAATTATCCATCATTGTTATTGTTGATGATGTATTTGGTGAAATGATCATGTATTCATACATATGTTGTTTATGAGCATGCCTATAAGATTGTGTCTAGGGTGGGAAGGTTAATTAGCTTCTGTTTGCTCATTGCAAAGAGTACCTTGAGGATAGATAGACTTGCGATTCCATAAGGGAGCAGGGTTATCACGAATCCTTGGTCATAGTAGCAACTACTCCTATTTGCCTATTCTGACGATGCCTTTAACTTGCTCCAAAATCAGTTATTGGTGTCTCTTGAATGGTGTAGGCATGCCACGTTGGTGACTTGCAGGTCTATTATCATCATCATCACCATTATTATTATTATTATCATCATCACCATTATCATCATCATCATCATCATCATCATCATCATCATCATCATCATCATTATTATTATTAATCCTTGTTTAAGGGACACGTTTGAACTAGTTACTCAACTGTCAGAAATCTCCATGGAATCAAGTTTATTACATGCATGACTATCGACACAATGCACTTGTTATGTGTTCGCATTTGACTATTGATGACTCTATGTTGTGATATGTTTGAGTTGATGTGGTATGTTTAATCACCTGACATGTTGTGATTTATTTGATGTGCCTTGTATGATGAAACATGGTGTTGTGAGTAGAAATATTATTGTAATACTACCATTTTTGGAGTGTGTTTATTGTGCATGTACACCTATGTTTAATTAAGGAAGCTTACCCTTGCTTGTGTGTTTGACTTCTATGATCGCGATGTTTGCGTTTGAGAGAGCTTATGGATTGGATATACCTACGCTTTAGACAAGGACTCTTCGCATGAGGTATCAAAACTCTTTAGTAAAGAGACATATAAAGCATGATGGATCTACCTTGACGAAGAGGAATTTCACTCAAAGACTCTGATGACATTATTTGGGTTAGAATGCTTTAAAATAGTGTTCTAGTTATGACTAACTTATGGAGTGAGTTTGGTCTTAGTCTCCCCCTCCCCATTTTAGATGCATTATTTTTTATTTGTGAAAACATTATTTTGATAGGCATTGTATAACCTGATCCAAGAGAATTCAGTTTTAACAATGTAATGCCATGGAGTACATGGCAATGTTTTTTTCACTTATTTTACATGACTACGACTATAATTTAGTGTATATCTTCCGCTTGTTGTTTAAATTTGCAATTTTGCATGAAGTTATTATGAACACTCAATTTTATTCGAATAGTTTGTAGCTATTTAAAATTAAAATTAAAAATAATAAATATAAAATTGATATTTGAATAAATATGTTTCTTTACTTTTGTTACTTGATGGGCTAAAATACTCTAAGCCCGTAAGGAAAGAAAGCCCAAAATGAAAAAAATGCGTATCAGAACAATAAAAAAAAAAGAGAAAATAAAAGAAAATAGAAAACCAGGTCACGTTTTTTACCCTCCTTCTCACACATGTTCTTTGCACTTTTTTTGCTAGGCAGGACGCATCACTCCAACATGCATACGCATACCTTCCCATCACTCCATGCATACACCATACAATATCATCAGTATCACAACAGCATTTCATATTCCAGAAGAATCCATTTGCAAGCATCATCATCATCATCATCATCATACAGCCAAAAAAAAAAAAAAGAGGGAAGAGGGGTCGAGGATGGAAACGGTTGCAAAGCTAAATTCCTCTGTACCCTACGTAGCCTATAAATAGAAAGGAGGAATTGGTTTGAAAGGGGGAGGAAAGAGGAAAAAAAACGGAAAGGGGAAGAGGTTTCGGTATTGTTGCCAGAGTGAAGAAGAAAGAATTGAAACATTGTGGCTCTGCGGGATCGAAGACAGAGTTGTTCTTGATATTCAATTGAAAAGCAGTGAAGGTACTCTTTCATGCTGAATTTCGCATCTCTGTAGAATGTTTGATAGTATTAGCTTGTTTTCTTCATCATCTGAATTCCATTTTGCTTTTACATGTTGGAATCTACATCTTGTATATTCTGAATTCTTCTCTGTATGTGAGTTCCCTTGTTCCGCCTATGATTCTCAACGGAGTTGATGAGGTACAACTAGGCTTGCTGTCACCAACTGCAATTTCATATATGCACTCAAATTAATAACATCTATTTCATATTCACTCTTCGTTTATGTTACACAGAAACACAAACTTCCATCACACTCAAAACACTGTATTCACACATTTCTTATTTAAATAAATCAATAAAACAGAGCACCTACAAATGTTGGATAATTCTTCAATAGGAATTTGTTCCCTGCTATGACAATTCCTTGCCCCAATCTGTAGCATCACTTAATCTCTGTAAATAAAAAAAAAAAGTAAGCATATAATAAACAATAACAAAAATAATGAAAAATAAAACAAACAGCCTCATCCCCATCCCCTTTGCCTTCACGGCACCATCGGTGACTGTCACCAGGACGAAAATTCCCTTGTCTGTGTAGGTTCTTGTGAGTCTCTAACCACCGCACCATCCGCCTACGATGAGCCGCTAAGACGCGAAACTTTCACGAAGTATGTTCCCATTCAAACCATCGCGAGCGCCGCAGATCGGCCATTGCGGTAGCATCGCGCTTCCATACCGTTCCGGTCGATGTCGCGCTACTTTCGCGCAAGCCTCCACCCTCACGCCTCCGTTTCCCTGCTGCTCGTGGCCGTGCCTTCGTTTCGTCTTCACAAAACCTCCGTCCGCCGTCGCCCCTTTGCTGGCTCCGTTTATCCTCCCTTGTTCTCTGCAGCGGCGGTATCCCACCCCTAAGGCGTTGGCGTCGCGTCTCTTGGGTAAGGGATGTGTGCCCTGTACGCTTCCTAGACCCTTCCGAAACAATGAAATGGGCTCTGGGCCCAAATGCGTAAACAGGCTGGGTTTGGCCATTGACTTGCGTTTTTTTTTTTTTTGGTTTTTACGTTGAGTTTCCTTTTATATATTTGATTAATGAATCCGGCTAAGGGGTCAACAAAAAGTCGTGATCAAATGAATGGCAACGTAAACACAGTGAAGTTTTTTAGACCTTTTATTATTTTGGTCTTTGGTGAAATATTTAATAATTAGAATATTTATTTGTTGTTTACGATTAAGAAAAATGCTTTTTTTACTAAAGCTTCCGTACGCTCTCCTGAAATTGTTTTCAATATGAAATTAAATAAACTATTAAGTAATAAATTCTCTTTAAATAAATAATTAAACTTGATGATGTCTATTTTTGATGCACTTCCTATTTGGACATTATTTAAGTTTTAAAATATTAACGGTAATCATTTTAGATGCACTTCTTATTTGGTTATCATTTTTTTTAAAACAAATATATAATAATAGTTTTTAATAAAAGAGATTTAATGATAATCATTTTGGATGCACTTCTTATTTGACTATTATGAATATCTTAAAAGGTGAAACGATAATCACTTTGGATGCTTTTCCTAGTTGGTTATTGTAAAAGCCTTTTAAACTTAAATTCTAAAATTTAAAACAAACTTTTCTTTAATAAGGGTCTTAGTAATATATTCATTTTGGATGCATTTTCTATTTGGGTATTGCAAGAACCACAAAAGGTTATTGACAACTATTTTGAATGCACTTCCTATTTGGTTATCAGGTAAGCCTTTTAAAAATTAAAAATTAAAAAATATCAACTAACAAAGTGATTTTCTACCCAAAGAACTACATGAGTCTGATTTCTTATTACACCTAAGGATACATAGGGGCAGGAGTCCACTCCTGTTGATCTCAAAAACAAAAAAATAAAAATTAATCTTTCTTTTAATAAATTTGTAAATAAATAAAATAATATTTTTAGGGGAAAAATAAATAATTTTGAAGCTATTGATTTTTGCACATTCAATTAGGGGTAACCGTCTTTATGATAGACGGCGTAGGGTGCTAACACCTTCCCTACACGTAACCTGACTCTCGAACCTATATTTGGTTTCAAAGACCACATTCTTTTAAAGAGTTTTTCCATATGTTTTTCCTTAATAAACTATGGCGGCGACTCCTTTGATTTTATTTCTTTTCGCATCCTGTCGTGACCCTAGTTGCGACAGTTATATGACATATGTTATTCTTTACAAACGCAAATTCACTCATACTTTTATAAGAAAGTTAATAAAGATCTTATTTAAAATTGAAATATTTTGCAATTACATTAGTTGGTGTAACGACGCGTCATTACAATTTGCAATTATTATTAATTAATTTTTGTAGGCCCTAATTAAAGCTTTGTTACTAATTTTATTAATCTCCTAAGTTAATTTCCTATATAACTTAAATCTTACTTCTACTAATGACTACTAACTAGCAAATCTTAACTTTTATTATTCTTCAGATTGACTCCTACGCTAAACTTGATCTTGATTCATCTTTTCTTGCTACACACACTTAACTATATCAATAACTTATTAAAATTTCTTCTAAAATCCTAATTATAATCTAAGTACCTATCAATAACTTAAGATCAATTTTTATGAAATTTTGTTTTTATACTTTTTAATTTTCTAAAAATTCCTTAAACCTATTTAAAAATTCTTATAATTACCTACGCTTTCTTTACAATTAATAATACATATTTTCACGAATTTTTCTCTTATTTTTCATGCTTGGCCGAGACTTATCTAGGTCTTTTATTTAGAATTTTCTTCTTAAATTATATGTAAAATTTTATCTAAAGCATTATATATTTATTTATCTCTTGGTGACATAATCTTTTTAACTTTTTTTTTTTGGATTGGAAGAAACATGTGTGATTATACATTATATTTTCTTCACAAAACTTATATCAAATTTCCCAAAAATTAATCATGAAATCTCATGATCTCATCAAACAAACCATCAACCACCAATTTCATCATACCAATAATCAAATAAAAAATCTTAAACTTCATGACAACAATAGAATCCACTAAGCATATTATTTTTAATAAATTATATTGACACCTGTGAGGTTTTCTTCAAATTTTGCTTGATATCCCTCCTTTTTTACTCCTACACTAAATCCTTAATTGTCTGATAAATATTACACTAACACTCCTTATATATTACATTAATTCCTTTTGATTGTTTGAGAAACATTACACCGTGTATCTTTATAAGAGATGTTATTGCAAACGTTAAAAAAAAAAAAAGGGAAGCTATCTGCAATCTCCAAAAATCTTTAAGAGTGTCAATGTAATTTATTCTAATATTTTCATAGCAAAGTTTACATAAAGGTTATTCTTTAAACATTTTTAAATATCGAAATAATTGATCACATAATAATAACAAAAACAAGCAATATCATAATAGAATTCCATTTTGTTATAAACATGAGATTTTAGAGTAACTTTCAAGTATGTCTAGTTAGGGTTTTAAATAAAAATCCTAACTTTAACACACTTTCGAGTTGCAAAATTTTAAAGAGAGTTTAATATATTTTTGATCCCTATAAAATAGCGTATTTTTCACTTTAATCCTTATAAAATTTCATGAGAACTTTTAATCCTTATATTTTTCTCTATCAGTAATATAACCCCCACACTTAACATGGATGTTGACATGAAAAATTTAACGAGCAATTTTTAGTCTCTATAAAATCGTGATTTTTTTATTTTTAATCCTTGCATTTTTACGGACAAAAAAATAAAAACATGATTTTTTAGGAATTAAAATTGCTAAAAAAAAAATCAGTTTAACAACAAGAACTATATTACTAATGGAAAAAAATGTGGGGCTAAAGTGGTCGTAAAATTTTACAGAAATTAAATGAGAAATACACTCTAAACCATAAATACATTATACCTTTTTAAGACTAAGGAACTCTCATAACAAAGTAGACTATAATCTTGTCTATCGAACCATTAGTTTAAGATTCCTCTCCCTTTCCTCACATTGATGATCTCGGATTCATTACCAAAGAGGGAAGTTCTAAATTTTCTCCTTTTGTTTTTGAAGTTTGCTTGAAATACAGAGGAAAAGAGAGAAAGAGAAAATGATCCAAGGTTTGATACGAGTAGAAACTTAACATACCAAACAATAGAAAAAATAGTGGACAGCGTTTTTTTTTAATCGGAAAGGATCCGTGCTCGTAAAAATCCCATCCTTTTTTTCTATTCATCCTACCAATCACCAAATATTGCTAAAAGAAGGCTGCTCATCAAATTGAATAAAAAAGCCAAGTAGCAGCCATTAACGAATGACAATTAATTATTTTTAATGCTTTGTTAAATTAATGAATTATTTTAATTGGTTTTCAAATTCAATTAATGGTTCATTCGTTCTTTTAAGTGATTGATTTTTACATTTTTAAAATAATTAATAAAAACAAGCATTAATTGCCGCAATTAGAGCCTGGTTCATTAATACCCAAAATAGTGCAGAACTGGTTTTCTATGTCTTAGGTCACGCAAGGTGGTGGCTCACCCCTTCCAAATCTCGTTACTTTTACCTAGAACGTCGGATGATGCAATTGAATCCTTTGCTTAAGCACAATCCCAGGTTCAATAATTTGTTTCAACAGAGCCTTAAAAATCATTGATTGCCATTTGTTAATGGCTGCCATAGGCATTATTTTTCGTGTTAACAGGAGGCTGCAATGGAAAACGACGGAGACGAATAGGTGGCAACATTAGTCTCGTGCCTTTATTAAGTGTTTACATTAGAAGCGTTAGATTATATTAACAAAATCAACTGGTGAGATTGGGTGTAACACTCTTAGTGTTGCACATGTGTAATTTAATCCTTTTTCACACACACACATATGGGGTAGAGATCAAGTTACTCCAAGATTAATTTTTAGTAAAGTTACTCTACTCAATAACTTTTATTTACATGTACATCAAATTTGAAGTAAATCAGACATTTGAAGCAAGTTAATTTTATAGGCGACATTTATTTATAATTTAGAAAAATATATTATACATTAATATAAATTTATCTAATGAAGTATTAAATAGTTTTTAAACTTAATAAAAAATTATATATTTGATCTACTCAATAAAATCCTTTTATTTAACAGTTGAATTGTTAAAATTTAATATATATCAAAAATTATTGAGTAGAGTAAATCTGCCAAGAGCTATTCTTGGAATAACTTGATCCCTTTCCCCTACACCCACCCACCCACCCACCCACACACACATAAGTAAATAATTTTAATTGTTAATTAGTAAATCAATGGTTCATATTTTAACATATGCATAATTTGTTATGCACATACACATAATGTCAACCTTTGATTTTCTACTTACTTACTTACCCTCTGAAGTGGGTTACTCATCCTAGAGGAATCAAATCCAAAGAGACTACATTATGTTGCATGAAATTATGTGTACTCTCTTCATCAATTAGGATTTTGACCTATTGTTTTAGAAATCTACTTGTAATATTTCTTGTGCTAGATGCTTAGATAGATCGTAAGAGCTAATTTGGGCATCATAAAGCCAACTTTTATCTCCTTCCAACAATTAGGGCAATGTTATTTGAACCCTTTTTCTACTCTTCAGATCCCCCCAAATTTTTTGGACTTTTTGAAATACCAAAACTATCCCCACCAGCTCCTTCGCCCCCAACCTCTTCCCTTCCTTACACCTTCCTCCTTCTTCCTTTCACCTTCACCTCTCCCACCTCCCGCCTACCCCCACCCCCACCCCCACCCCCACCCTCACCCTCCTTTCTCATTTTTCTCTTCATTTTCTTTTCTTCAAAGTCATCTCAGGCCATCTCAATCTTTTTCTTTTTTTGCTTTTCACACTTATTATGAAAACTAGTTTTCGTTTAAAATTTACATTATAGAAACTAGTTTCTGTCAATGGTATTATTGTAAAAAAATTACAATAAAAAATATATAGATGGTATGAAGAGTAAAAGGGTGGTGTAAATAGCAACTCCCCAATAATAATAGCATATGTTTTAAGCTTTGTTAGGCCATTAATGGCAGTGTCACCATTTTTTTTCATGTTATTGGCAAGTAAAGCACCCCTTGGATTATGGTTAGGGCTAACCTTGTCACAATTATAGCATAGTCAGTTTTTGCACGATGTCAGTAAGGATGACAAAAATATTAGCACCGTAGATAAAATTTGTAATAGACAGAAGATGGATAGTTAAATGGGTACTTATAGAAAATTTAAACAGATATTTTCAATACTTGTTTATTAACGAGACGGGGGCGAGTATAAAGGTACTTATCACTACAAGAAATTTGTGTTTTAGGATGCTAAATTGATGGTAGCCTTAGCCTTGCGTTTGCCAAAGGTTCAATGCTCAAAAGCTAGAAGCTAAGCCATTACTTCTATGTTTTTGGTCAATGTTACCTAGCATTGGCCAAAAAATGGATGTTAAGTTAGAAGCCAAACAAAAAAAGGTGGACGCTACATTTAATGTCTACGTAATAGATGCTAAATTGATCATATTAGTGTTGTTTTTTGACCGACGCAACTAGCGTTGGCTATGTGGTTGACACTATTAACGTCAGCTATGGTCGACACTACTATAGCTACCACTCAAGCCACCAACCCAATCCAAATCATTACCACAACTTGAATCCTTGTCCTCGCTCACCATTTCAGAACCATTGCTTTTAGAAGTAAAAACCACGAGGGTTAACAATTTAGGCATGGTCAATGAAAATGAAGAATAAAAGAAAGTAATCAAACTTTATGGTAGTTCTAAATTTGTTGTTCAGTAAACTCAAATTCATTTAAATGCTTGCTAAAATAGCAAGTGCAAGAGCTATTTTAATCTTTCTAGCTAGATGTGTGATAATAAGGAAAACACTTTTCAAAATGGATTTGTGTGATCTAGAAGGGAAAACATGATTCCTAATGATAAATATGTTGATAAGTTGAGAATCAACTACCATGGGTCTTTTTCCCAAAATGAAATTTAGGTGTTGCACAGAGTACTGATTTTCTTTGTCGGAATATTTTAAAGTGGTTTCCAACAGAATTGATAAGTAGCCTTTCATACAGGTTAATGTCTGTCATAGGATTTTCAGTTGGCTCTCTCACATCATTCCTCTGTTTGCCATGAGGTTTGAGCAATAAATTTTAAATTAATTAGTCTTGCATTACAATTTCTAGATAACCACAGTTTGGTATTGGTAGCCATCTAGCATAATCAGTTTAGTGTTTCTCTCTTTCCAATTTCCAAAACTATGTCTTTCCATTAACTCTAGAGATGCAGCTCATGGAAAATGTAGATTTGGCTAACATAATCCCAAAACTGTATCTGGTTTCAAGATTGAGAAGCAACTACATATTTAAATTAGGTATAAACTGATTCAACCTACCAAATGCATGGCAAAACAATCTAAAGAAGAAAAATATGCTGTTAATTAGATATCTGAGGAAGTATAATGATGTGAAAGGTGGCAGTTCTTCTATAATTTGTTAGACATGCTAATGTTTTTCAAATAGGTGTCACTGTATTCCTTTGCGGGATGGCTATTGCATTGCGTGGATCATTTTGCCATGCTCCAACTGTGATGCTAGCAAACTTTATTGCTACTCCAATAGAGTTGAGGTAATATGCATTCCGTGCTGTCTTTGCATCTACTTTCCTTTTCTATGGCGAATCATTGTACTTTTATTTTGTTGATCATGTTACAATCAAGATATTTTGTGCAAATATATTGTAAACAACTTGTTTATGACTTTAAAATTTGTTAGAAGGTCTTTTTTCTTAATTTAATTTCTCATGGAAAACATTTATTTTCAAATCTAATTGCATCCTAGGAGGACAAATAGAGATTCTTGTGATAAGTCGATCAAATGAGAGATTGTCCAATTAGGAAAAACTAACAAAACTTAACGATAAACCTATTAAAAAATATTTTACTCTAGTTTTATTGAAAATTAATTTTTTCGGTAGAGTCCAATGGCATTGATTGATCCATGTGGCCACCTAGTGGAATATGGTTTAGTTGTTGTTGCATCCTAGGAGTTGAGAAGAGTTGGACTACATATATGGTGTAAATCATGTTAATACGGAAACATGTTTTTACTTTCTGAGAAAGGATTCCTAATAGGAAATTCATTTTGTATTAAAATTGTTCTGTAAAGAGATTAATGCGTTGGGAGCCCTTAAAAACAATGAAAGCATACAGATGTTCTTAATTATACCCATATGTCCCCACATTATGTTATTGCGTTGGACATTTAGGTTCTCTCTTATTCCCAAATCAAAATTATTTTGTTTCATACTTGACTTTATATATATATATATATATATATATATTACTCTTGTTTGTACATTGATATTGGCTTTTATTTGGCATTTCAGTCTGGTTGTACCCTTTCTACGCTTTGGTGAGTTTATCTCTGGTGGATCTCATTTCCCTTTAACATCTGATGCTTTAAAGAAAGTTCTTACTGGCCAAGCTTCACGTGAAGTCATATTAACTGTTGCACATGCAGTAGGTGCCACCGTCCAATAATATTTTCTCGTGCATTTGTCTGAAACAGAAATACGTACATGAAACACAAAATCAATATATTCATTTCTTTCTCATTTTCCCATATGTGCCATTTTACCTAGGTTGAAGTTTGAAGTGGATCATTGACCTATTTCACAGGTTCTTTATTAAATAGTAGTCAGTCTTGTTGCAGTGATTTTTTCTTTCTTTTAAAATTTTTAATGCAAGGTTTCAAAAATTGCCTCAACAGTGACTTTGCTAGACTCATCCCATGCACACATATTTTTAGTTGTATGTCCTATTTTTCTTTAACAAGAAAGACAGAGTATCTCCTCATCTAATGTTGATCCCAGATATTTTGTAAAGTAGCCATATATTTATGCTTTTTGTTTTAGCATATAATTTATTGCACCTTTTTAACATACTTAAGATATATATACCAGACAAGCCAATTACCAAGTACATTGGTACGTACATTTGTTTGTTACTTTCTTGGGATGAATGAGGAGTCAGGGGAAAAACAAGTTAGATGGTGGAAAGTCTGGAAACAATGAGAAAGGAGTTAGCTAAATTCAAAGTAGTTAATCGCGCGCGTTCACATCACTATCGTGGTGTCGCGGACCCCCCTGCTTTTGCAGAGTGTGTCGCATCGCACCTCACCGTCGTGGTCGTCATGTTGCGAAAAGCAACTAGAACCGCGTGAAATTGTGGCCAAAATGGCATGGAATCGCCGCTTCCATGCGTCCCCGATGACCTGCAAAAAAGAGACGCCTGAAATCAGCACTCTTATTTTTTAGAAAGGGTGCCAAAAAAACCCTAAGTGAAACGGCGTCATTTTGGGGTCGTTTTTTAAGGGTAAATGAGTAAATTTTTGGTTTTCATTTTTAACCTTCAGTTTATACCCACTTTTTTTTTTACTTTCACATTTCATTTTCACTCCAAGGCACGCACGCGTTTCTCTCTCCCACTGCGTCGAGTTCGAGCTTCCTCGCCAGCTCCTTTTTCCGGCAGCTCTGTAACTTCCGGCAAGGTCATTCCGACGACGAGTGCTATGTATTGCAAGGCCTGTTATTGCAAGCGAGCTCTCTGGTGGCAAAGTTGCAGCTTCCGACAAAGTCTGTAACTTCCAACGACCTCTACAACTGCCAGTGATGCTTCTGGCGTGTTGAAATTTGTATATTTCTTTCTTCTTCATTCTCTATTCAGCCATAATGGCTTCATCTTAGCCTGTTCAGCCATCCTCTGAACCTGTTTAGCCACCATCAGTCTCTTCCTATGCATTGGTGAAACCTACTGGAAATAACCTTGACATGGCTTGGAAGTGGAATAGCCTTCGAGATATCAATAACAAGAAGGCGGTAACTTGTGATTTTTGTTGAAAACCACCACTGGTGGTATTACTTGAGCAAAAAGACACCAAATGGGATTGAGGGGAGATGTTAATAGCCGTACCAAGACTCTATCTAATGTTAGAGCATTGCTAAAGGAAGCATATGTGAAGAAGAAAATTGAGAAGGCTGCATATTTGACTGAGATTCAAGAGAAAGATGAGGAGGAAGAAGAGATAGAAGAAATTCACACCATTTTAACTAGAAAAAGGCCTGCAAGTGCAGCAGCAACATCAAGTGCTGCTTCATATGACCTTGCTTCCACTGCCAAGCAAGGGAAAAATGTAAAAAGTCTCATTGATTTGCTGCTGTTCAAAAATCTAGAGGACACTATTAAATTAGGCAAGAACAAGAGGCAAACAAGCATCAACGCTGCTTGTAAAAAGGAGGCAAGAGCAAGGACCGTACAATATATAGAGCGTTTTCTTGTTAAAAACAACATTCCTTTTAATGTTGTGCGGTCAAAAAGCTTCAAGCTAATGATTGAAGCAATTGGAAATTATGGCCAACATTTAAAGTTGTCATCCTACCATGAGTGTAGAGTTCTTTTTCTAAAGAAAGAGTTGGACTACACAAAAGATTTGATGAAAAATCATGAGCTTGAAAGAGAAAATTTTGGTTACACAATTATGTCGGATGCATGGACCGATAAGAAGAATAGAACCTTGATCAACTTCCTTGTAAATTGTCCAACCGGTTCTATGTTTGTCAAGAGTGTTGATGCATCCTCTTATATGAAGACCGGAGAAAAATTGTTTGAGTTGTTGGATAAATTTGTTGAAGAGGTTGAAGAGAACAAAGTTGTGTAAGTGGTCACCGACAATGGAAGCAACTATGTTTTGGCCGATAAGATTACTAGATGATTTTGATTCTCACTTGTTATTTTTTTTACTCACTTTAGTTTGTGAAATTTGGTTTTAGGTAAATTGTTACAAGCCAAAAGACCACATTTATTTTGGACCCCTTGTGCTGCTCATTGTATTGACTTAATGCTAGAAGACGTTGGAAAAATAGCAAGAATGAAGAAGACTATACAAAGGGGGATTAGTCTTGTGGGCTTCATTTATAACCACTCTTTGGTATTGAATACCATGAGAAGATTCACTAACAAAACTGAATTAGTTAGATATAGGGTGATGAGATTTGCCACAACCTTCCTCACATTGCAAAGGTTGCATAATAAAAAAAACAACCTTAGAAGGATATTCACTTCTGATGAATGGTTAAAGTTAAAAGCAGCCAAGGAAAGCAAAGGAAAAAGAACAACTGACATAGTGCTCATGCCTACTTTTTGGGCTGATGTGATTTATACTCTCAAGGCAATGGGACCTCTTGTACAAGTTTTTAGGCTAGTTGATAATGAGAAAAAGCCTACAATGGGTTATATATATGGGGCTATGGATAGGGCGAAAGAAGCTATCCAAAATGCATTCCAAGGAAAGCAAGAGAAGTATAAGGAGGTGTTTGATATAATTGATAAAATATGGGGGTGCCAACTCCATCACCCATTGCATGCAGGCTAGTCATTATCTCAATCCTCAATATTTTTATGGCAATCCAACACTTGAAAATGATCTAGAAGTGATGGAGGGGCTATATAAGTGCATTGAAAGGCTATCTACAAATGAGGAGGATGAAGAGAAGGCAAACAATGAGCTACCCATTTATAGAAGAGCTAGAGGTCTCTTTGGTTTGAAGGTGGCCATAAGACAAAGATCTTCCTTGGCTATTGGTAAGTAAAAGATTATTTTATAATTTTAAATGATCATTATAAAATTCTGTAAATGTTGGCAACTGCTAATGAGTTATGCATTACAGCTGAATGGTGGAAAAATTATGGATCACATACTCCATATTTAAGAAGGTTACCATTAAAGTGTTGAGCTTGACCTATAGTTCTTCAGGATGTGAGAGGAACTGGAGCATCTTTGAGCATGTAAGTAATTTTAAAAATTACTTTCATTTTAAAGAGTTTCATATAAGAATGTGAAACTAACATTTTTTTTTATTCTATAAAATAGGTTCATTTTAAAAAGAGAAGTAGGCTTGAACATCAAAGATTGCAGGATTTGGTTTATATAAAATATAACCAATCACTTAAAGAGCGTTTTGATTGCCATGATGTGATGGATCCGATTGTGTTAAATGAGGTTGATGAAAGTAATGAATGGATATTAGGAGAAATAGCCAATATAGATGAAGAGGCTATCCAAGAAGATGAGTTGGCGTTTGATGATCTAACTTGGGGAGTTGTGGCAGCTATAATTGGGGCTGGGGAGCCTATTGCCTATACTAGGCAGCATGCAAGAGCTAAAAAGGCAGCTGCAGCTACAACTTCTAGTTCTAGGCCTTTGGGAAGAAAGGAAGCACAAGTGCAAGAAGAAGAGGAGGAAGAGGAAAAAGAGGAAGCTGGTAGTGAAAGTGAAGAGGAGGAACAAATCTACAAGAGTGATAAAAGTGATGAAGATGAGATTGAGGATGTCATGTCAAACATTGCAGCTGAGGATGATGATGATATTTGAATAATTTTAATGTTTAGTAGTCGTTCACTTGTTCCTAGTTTTCAATGAGATAAACGGGCATAATTAAGAGAAAAAGAATATAAAGGATTAGGGTTGTGAATGGACCAAATACCTTTTCAAAGGGCAATGGGAGCAAAGAACAGGAACAAACCAGGTCAAGAAGCTGCATTGTGACTACTCAAATTCGGCAACTTGGAACATTTTACCCTGCAGAGCCAGAGCACCAGGTTTTGTTTCTAAAATAATGTTTATTTACAATAAAATGGTTATTATTTTACTGATATCACATCTATTCACCTTCACTAAATTTATCTCTAATAACTTTGTTGTGTATTCTTTACCAGAAAAAAAATTAATATTGTGATTACTATTATCTGCAAGGTATTAACAATTGGTGATGTTGAACAAAGTTGGAAAAAAAGGGACAAGAGAACCGAAAATGTAAGACAGGGAGAATTTGTAGAGTGGAGAGAGGGAGAATGGAAGAGAGGAAGAATATAACAGCTAAATAAACAATGATAGATTAATGAATTCCTGTTAAATCTTGATAAACTGCTAAGGGTATTTAAAATTGCATGTTTTAACATTGTTTAGTGTACCAAAGTTACAACTTTGACTCCTATGGCTACTGACTTATTCCTTCAATGGAAGAAAATAGAAGAGAGATGTCACTTTAGCTACACAACTGGCAAATAAGACTAAGAATGACTTCTTGAGGTATATCCTTTATCTGTTCCATATCATTCACATGTGAATGTATGCATATGACCCCCTACCTCTTCTACTTGATAAAAAATGTGGAAAACTAAAGAACAGTACATGTTGTTGGACATGTTTAAAAAAAAGAATTATAAATGGTTATGAAGGTGGACAATATTTTACCTTTTTTTCTTGCTGATGTGGTTATATTATTTTTGAGAAATGCTTCTTCCTGTTGTTTATCAATTATCATTTTTTTCAAAAGCAAATTTTGTTAAGCTAATTAGTTAATATAATTGTCTAAAACTATTAGTTTGTCGGTTGTTATTTAATATAATCTAATAATCTATCTTGTTTTGTTAGGGTCCTCTTTTGTGACCAAATTTATTGTAATCTAATACTGAGTAACACTGTATTACATTACCTCTATATTGGTGGGGTTTTAACTTTCCAATTGTGGTGGCAGGTTCATAACAACATCGTATTTCTACTCTGGAAATTAAATAAAAAAGTCAAAAGACAAATAGTAAATAATGATGATGAGTATATATCTAAACTGCCAAAGAAAATGATACATGTAGTTAGATATCTAGACTTCTAATTTGTGTTGATAATTTTAATTGAGTTTTTCTTATGAATGAAAGAAAGATGGAAGGTCAAATGACTTCCTTTTTTTTTCAATATTGTTTTCTTCCTTGGCTTATTCTAGGACTTGGTATTACAATTGAAGGAAAAGAACCTTCCATTGCCATTGGTGCAAAGGTTATGCTGAGAATTGATGTCTGGTGATTCTGATCAAATTTTAATTGGTTCAACATCAACTGCTGGTGGTTTATTAGGAAATTAAACATATGGGTGAGAAATCAATATTATTTTTTATTTTATTCCACAAATCTGTTGAAAGTAAAGATTTTTCAATTTTACATATAATGGTTGTATATTTTCATAGTGGTCCCAATTCATTGGGATGTTCATGCACAATTGTTATGCTGGGGAATGTAGATGTATCAAGTTGTATCTTTCCCTTAGATCAAGGGATGAATATTGTTTTCTTAGTAAGACTTTACTATCTTTGCAATAATGGCAATTTTTTTTGACATGGAACTTAATAGCAGAAATCAATGGCTTTAAAGAAATATTCAACATGGATAGTCTTGGCTGTGAATTTTTTTTTTTTAGTTTAGCAAGCTTATTATATGCACCTTTAATTAGTTTGAGGCATTTTAGAGGAATGAACTTGATGAAAAATTTTCAAAGGTACGTTAAAAAATTCCACCATGTTTTCAAATTATAATATTTTCTAGAATTTTAAATGATGGATCTTAGTATTAGATCACTTCACTGGTGTCAGAGTTAATTTACAATGTGAATATAATGATGGGCGTGGCGATCATAAGAAACATAAAGTAGTCATTCCCTTTGAAGAGGGCATGCTTGGTTTGAACATTTGGCCCTTGGGACTGTGATGAAAATATAGCTATTGATATCTGCAATGCACTTGCTCTTCTGATTGTAAATTTGTATAAAGTAGTTCTTGCAATTGTTGAAGTGATGTAATATACTGTGTACTTTTTAGAAATAGTTGGTCTAATTGGCTATGAGTATTAATGGAAATGGATCACCTATAATTTTGAAAACAACTATACCTTGTGCAGTTCTTAATCTCACCATTTATACAACTTTTTCTTTTTCTCATATATTAAAATTATCAAATATTAAAAATAAATGAATGACTGAGATATCATGTAGTTTTTTAAAATTGCATAAGGATCTTAATTCGAGTATTAAGTAGCTACTGAGCAACTTTTGTGCTAGAATGCTTTGAATACTATTATTTCTCACAAAGATGCTTTCTCTTTCAGTATTTTTACTAATGAAGCATGTCTCACATTCCCCCCTTTCATTCGTTTATTTTTGTTATATTGCTGGAAAATGTGTTAATGGATCACACATATGATTCATTATTTATAGTCAAATGATAATACAATAAAGGGAAAGAAATCTAATGCTATCCCTAATTTTCAGCCATACAAGTTTTCATATTTTCCTATTTACACATAATCATATCTTTATCATATAAGTTTTCCTATTTTCCTATTTACATAGAATCGTTTCTCTAACACTCCCCTTCAAGTTGGAGCATACATGTCATATGAATCAAGCTTGTTACAAATGTTATTAACACAAGAATCCTTGAGAGATTTAGTAAACATGTTTGCCAGTTGGTCAGTGGAGCTAACAAAGTCAGTGGTGATTTCTTCTGAGAGCACTTTTTCTCTCACAAAGTGGCAGTCAATCTCTGTGTTTAGTTTGCTCATGGAGGACTAGATTTGATGTAACTGTGGAGAGTTGCTTGATTGTCATAAATCAATCTGGTATTTTGAGTGTCTCTAAATTTTAGTTGTTCGAGAAGTTGCCTAAGCCAAGTAATCTCACATGCAGCTACTGCCATAGCACGGTATTCAGCTTCAGCACTGGATCTAGCAACTGTGTTTTGCTTCTTGTTCCTACATGAGATCAAATTCCCTCTAATAAGAACACAATACCCGGAGGTGGACCTCCTATCTAATGGTGATCTTGCCCAATCAGTATCAGAGTAACAAACAATTTTGGAGTTGCCTTTGTTTTAATATAGTAATCCATGACTTGGTGCATTCTTGATGTATTGAAGGATACGTACGACAGCATCCCAATGACTATCACAAGGGTACTCAAAAATTGACTAACCACACTAGCCTGAAAATGTGATGTCTGATTTAGTGATAGTGAGGTAATTAAGTTTTCCCACTAGACGACGATATCTTCTCAGGTCCTTTAGTGACTCCCCCTAACCTAGAAGAAGCTTTACATTGGGATCCATAGGAGTATCATTAGGGCGATAATTAAGCATACCAGGTCTCGATCAAAATGTCTAGAGTGTACTTCCGTTGGGAAAGGGCAATGCCTGAGGAGAATTGGGCAACTTCAATCCCCAAGTATTTGGGCAGGCCCAAGTCTTTTGCCTGAAATTGACTCTGGAGATGAGATTTGAGTCTGTGGATACTGTCAAAGTCATTGCCAGTAATGACAATGTCATCAACATAGACAACTAGGTAAATGCAGAGGCCAGACGGAGAGTGGAACGAGAACACGGAGTGATCAGCCTCATGAGTCATGCCAAACTGAAGTAAAGCAGAGCTAAAACGGCCAAACCAAGCACGAGGAGATTGCTTCAGCCTATATAGAGAACGGCGAAGCCGACATACAAGGCGACAGTCACCTGAAACTGTAAAGCCTGGTGGCTGATCCATATAAACCTCTTCTTGCAACTCACCATGCAAGAAGGCATTTTTGATGTCTAGCTAATGGAGAGGCCAACAACGGATGGCAACCATAGCAAGGAAGAGGCAAATAAAGGTGATTTTGGCCACAGGAGAAAAAGTGTCCCATAGTTGAGACCAAAAATCTGAGTGTAGCCTGTAGCCACCAGACAAGCTTTAAAGCAATCAATCTTGCCATCGAGGCCAATCTTCATGGTATAGACCCAGCCACAGCTCATAGTGGTCTTGCCAGGAGGTAAAGGGACAAGTTCCCAAGTATCACTAAGGTGTAAAGCAGCCATTTCCTCTAACATCGCCTGTTGCCAGTTGGGATCAGCCATGACGTCACTTGTAGACTTAGGAATAGACACAGAATCCAAAGAAGAGATAAAGGAGAAATAGAAGGGAGATAAACGGGCATAATTAAGAGAAAAAGAATATAAAGGATTAGGGTTGTGAATGGACCAAATACCTTTTCAAAGGGCAATGAGAAGGTCAGGTTCAGGCAACGTTGGCGCAGGGGTGTTTGGAGTAAGAGATGATGCTGGAACAACAGGTGGAACAGCCAAAGGACTATCTGCAATAATGGAACAGGGGAAGAAAAGGTTGGACTCGAAGAAGGTAACATCAGTAAAGAGATGATATCGTTGAAGATGAAGGCAGAAGCAACAATATCCTTTCTAAAGACGAGAGTAACCAAGAAACATACACTTGAGAGACTTGGCGAAAAGTTTATCTTTACCTGGAGTGAGGTCATGGACGAAGCAAGTGCAACCAAAGACATGAAGAGGAACAGTGTATAGGGCCTGTTGTGGGTACAGGAGGGAAAAAGGAACCTGATTGTCAAGGATGAAGGAAGGCATGCAGTTGATGAGATAGCATGTTGAAGTAGTGCATCTCCCCAAAAGCGAAGAGGGACGTGGTAGTGAAGGAGGAGGGTACGAGCTGTTTCAACCAAGTGACAATTTTTTCGTTTGGCAACACCATTTTGTTGTGGTGTGTGGGCACAAGATGTTTCATGAAGGATGCCCTGCGAGGTGAGGAATGATTGAAACTGGGAAGACACATATTCACAGGCATTATTAGTGTGCAAAATTTTAATGGAAGTATTGAACTGATTGTGAATTTCAGTTGAAAAACCTTGAAATATGGAGAAAACATCAAAACAATTTTTGATTAAAAATACCTAGGTACATCGGGAAAAATCATCAATAAAACTGACAAAATAGTAACAACCTAAGGTTGAACAGACTCGACTAAGACCTCAAATATCGGAGTGTACTAAAGCAAAAGGTGGTGCAACATGCTTATTGACATGAGGATGATAAGTATGACAAATATGTTTGCCTAACTAATATGACTCACACTAAAGAGATGTAAGGGGAGAAAGACCAGGAACCAAAAAACATAATTTTTCTAGGCTAGGGTGACCAAGGTGCTGATGAGCAAGAGCTGGGGAGGCATGGGAGATACAAGTAATGGATGGTGAAAGTTGGTACAATCCTCCAGACTCATGTTTTGCTCCAATTGTCCATTCGGTACGCTGATCCCAAATAAGAACAGAGTTATTAACAAACAAAACAGAGTAGTCAAGGGTGCGGGTGAGTTTGCTAATTGAAATTAAATTAAAAGGACAACTAGGGACAAATAAGACAGAATTTAAGGAAAAGTTGGGAAGTGGATGTGTTTGTCTAATGCCACCGAGGATACAAGAGCCATCTACTAGGGTAACAGAGAGGAGAGAGCTAGAAAAAGATAAGCGAGAGAAAAGATTTTGGTTACCAATCATTTGATCGGAGGCACCAGAGTCAAGGATCTAGGGTCCAAGGAAAGAAGACTGAAAGACAAAGGCTACAGGATTACCAGATTGAGCCACAGTAGTAGTAGGCGAGGCAGGTGGATGAGCTGTGCAAAGCTGAAGAAGGTCATGATATTCAGCGACAAAAATAGTAACATCGACAATTGGGGCAAGCGTAGCAACCTAGGCTACATTCATTGGCTTCGACTATTCTCGTGCCTTGGTGCAACATTCAGCTTCCACATGGCCAAAGTGATTGCAGTAATTGTAACGAGGACGACAGTGACCACCACAACCCCCACCTCGTCCATCGCGAGTAGAGGAGTGGGAGACAAGAGCACTAATTGCACAAGATAATCCCACTTATTATTTTTGTTTCTTTAATTATAGTAATCTTTAGCAGTTAATTATTTTGGCTTCATTTATTGATAAAAAGATTTGTTCATCAAGAGATAACTTTGGTTGATCATGAAATGGTTGAGGGAGCAATGCCCATGCGTCTTACCGTAATCTTGTGGTCAACAGCAACCAATTGGTTTAAAACTAAGTAGTGGATAGAGCTGCATTTGCACTACATGATAATGGTGCAGCGATGTTATTAAATTTTCGTGATCCCAGTGTCAACTCTCTCGTGATCATTTATCCAAACTTACGGACATGCTTTAAACCATAAAACATATTCTAATATTTAAATCCTTAATTTTATCTTTGTAATGTGAAGCTTTTTCTTTAGGCTGTGATTGGGTGGGCAGTTAAGTTTTTCTTGATTCATGCAAGATAGTGGCTGATTTTACTATGTCTGGCTTTCCTGTTGGTAATCATTGTTTACTAATGAGGATGGAATAAATTGGCTCATCAATTTTTGAGATTCCTATATTTTGGATATTTGTTTTTGAACGTAAAAGTTGTGTAGCATGTGTAATAACCAATGTATAGAATGTGGACTTTTCAAGTTAGTGTTTTCATTAATACTTAATGGGCTAACCATGGGTGAATGTTGACACTAAATTCTCATGCAAGGGTGGCTAAAGGATCTTGTCCATATTAATCTCTTAATAAAATTAGTAATATAATGAAGAAAAAAAATGTTATAAGAAAGCTAAAAAAAGTAATAATATATTATTTATGTATATATAACAAGTTTAATAAATATTAAATTATTAAATTTCTCTTTTTAAGTATCAATTGGACATTATTTATATCAGTTTATATGTGTGTGTGGGTGTGGAGGTGTGTGTGGAATTTGCTAACATATACTTATTTTTTAGTTTGAGTATGTGTGTGTGTAGGGGGGATTTGTTAATATATATTTATTTTTTAATTAGAGTATGTTAGCAAGTTATATTGTATATGTATTTTAAGATATATTATAATTATAGTTTGTTAACATATTTTAATTAAAAAAACAAGTGTATATATGCTAGCAAACCCTATAAGCATTTGTTAATGTACATGCATTTATTTTTTAATTGAATTACATTTTTAAAATACATTATAGTTATAACTTAATGTACTTAAATTAAAAAATAAGTAAGTGTATGTTAGCAAAATTTTTATATATTTGTGTGTGTGTATGTGTAATTTTAACCTTAATTTTATTTGGAAATGATTTTAGTTTTAAAAAACACTTTAATAATATCAACGAAATAATGGAGTTTATGAGAGATAATTAGAAGTCATCCAGATCACGAATAAAAATAGTGTTAAGTAGTAGTATTCAAAATTTAGAGATGTATATACTTATTTTTTTTTTCTTTTTACATAATCTAATTTTAAACATTTTTTTCACAAAAAATAATAACTCTGCTAAGTAGTGTTTGTTTGTGTTAATTGTCAAGATTTCTCAGTAGATCTCAATGTAAATAGAGTGGTGTAATTTTTCTATCATGGAAAAAAATAAGTTAAACAAATAAGGTGAGTCAATTATAAGTTGTGACTTCATGAATGAAAAAACAAATCAAATTTAAAGATTTTAATTTGTAATGAAAACAATTCAAAGAATTTAACTATTAAAAATATTGTATATACAAAAAAGTGTTTTGAAAGATATAAATATATTTGTTCTTTCAAAATTAATTTTATTTTCTTTCATTTCAATTTTTTATAGGTTAAATGCATGATTTAGTTCCTGTACGTGTTGTAAATTCTCAATTTAGTTTCTATACGTAAAAACTTATTAAATCAGTCTTTATACATATTACAAATTCTCAATTTGACCCCTGCCATCTTGACACTATTTACACATTTTTAATTTAGTCTTTATACATGTAGTGCATTCTTAATTTGATCCTATACATGCAGCACATTCTTAATTTGATCCTTATAGTATAAAGACCAAATTAAGAATACACTGCATGTATAGAGACCAAATTAAGAATTTGTAAACAGCAGACACCAAATTGAGAATTCGCAACATATATAAAGACCAATTTAATAAGTTTTTTTATTTAAGGACTAAATTGAAGATCCGTAACACATATAGGGTACCAAATTATATATTTAACCTTTTTGATATTTTAACAATGAAGACAAAAAATACCTAGGCATCGCCAGATAGAGATACTAGTACTTTAACATCTGCATATTTTCAAAGTTAGAAACAAGTGGAGTCTTCTAATGCAAGGAACGATTACCAAAATAGTATTTAGTTATTTTATAACAACTAACAAAATGACAAGATTTCTTGAATCTTGATACAGTACAGGATCTAAAATCAAACCATTACAAATAATGAATCATTGTGGGTTATATAAGGCAGACTCAAGCATTTCCGAAGAATACTTGTCAGAATATACATCAGATCATTCCCTGCATACTTAACCCAGGTGAAGTATATATATACCAGATTATTTCTTACAGAACATAATCATTTGAGGTTATAGCCTAAGTCCATATATATCATATGGTCAAACACAGTATCTTCTTCCGTCAGATGCCTAATCACATAAGTAATGAGACAGACATTATGCCATGATGTTAGGTTCATGGTGGCCACACATATATTTGTCTGTGTGTATATAAATAGTGGCAAAATAGAATAAGAAATTTCATAAAATAGCATACTGTAAAATACACTATTTGGCTTCCACAACCCACTGCTAAAGAACAATAATTATAACAATAGAGAAACAAATGAACAACCCAGTCATTGCCTCATCTCAATTTTCTTTACACAATGTTAAAAGTGTTTTGGTATCTCAGAAAATTCATCTTAAAAGTCAGGAAGTGGAAGATATTGGAAAGAATTGTTTGCACTGATTCAATTAACTAACTCTATCCCTGTCAAAGGAAGCCCAGCACGAAGTTGAAGAACAACATCACCAACAGTCTGCAGTAGAACAAGAAGCAAGAAAAATATCAGATTTCACAGTATGAGTTCCTTTGCCCTCTTTCTCTCTCTCTGTCCTTTTGTTTAATCAATAATTCAATAAATTCAATGGTAGAATATGATTTAGAAAAGTAAAGTACAAATGCAATTTAAGCAAGGTGAGAATGATTTTTTATGGATACAGAAACTTCCAGAGGAAATAGCCACACACCTTAGCCATGGATCTATAAGAATGTTCTGTAACGCCTGCAACATGAGGAGTCATAATAACATTCTTAAATTTCAATATCTGATCATCAGGGTCAAATGGCTCAGTCCAAGCAACATCAGTGCCTAACCCTCCTAAATGACCTGATTCGAGGTGGTTGATCACAGCCTCATAGTCTACAAGACCACCTCTAGCAACATTCACCAGAAGTGCACCCTGAAATATATAATTGTATAATCACACAGAAATTCATCAGAAGTTACAACTAACAAGCACATTAAACCATAAGATATTTACATTAATGTTATATTTGTCTTGTTTTTCTGTTTTTACAGTACATATGATGTGGTGTTAGCAGGAAAAGTCAACAATAGATTCGCAATGACTTCACATTTGTGTCAGAGATAAAAAGAAATGATAAAAACAGACAGCAAAAAGCACTCATCATAAATGATAGGTCCCGTCCCAAAACTGATCAGGATCTGCAATAATCTCTTCCATTATTTAAGCCTATATGAAATAATTATTCACTTTTTCAACCATATCTTCCAATTTGCATCCTCTCAAGTTAGCATTCATAGCCCTTCTCTCAAAAAGAGAGTCTTCTGTTACAATCTAGTATTCCACATCAGACAATCCCTAACGTCCTCTTTACATTATAACATAACCCGACAAGAACAATTCATTGTTATGTGCTTCTTGTTGGATTAACATGTTGATTTCTGTGCTGCCCAGTCTCAAATTTGACAGGTCTTGATAAATTGACACTGAAGAAGTCTATTCTCATCTCCTTCGGGTTGCTCACGAGCTTTCTAAATCCACTCTTAATGGGTTCAACTAAAGCATCTGCTTTGGTGAGTTCATTTCCCGGGGAGATAATTCTCATAGTACTAACTCATGAATCATCAAGAATTCAACATAATCAAAACAGATACTTGCAATAATCTTATATTGTTAAAAAATTGTTATTATGTGTGTAAATATGTTAGGACTTAGAATCCATTGTCATTTGTGCAAGACCTACCATAATATCGCATACTATTGTTATGGATTTCAAAAAAAGTATAAAATAATTTATAATTTAACAAAATTTTATGAGCAAGTTAGCAACTCAAAGAAAGAGAATAATAATTTCCACAAAAATGATCGAGTAAACTCTCATTTTAGTCTTTGAAACTGTAAGTATCAGTCATTTTAGTCTCTGACTTTACAAAATCCTCACTTCAGTCCCTAACTATGCAAAAAGACATTCATTTTAGTTCTTGACTTTATTTTCCACTGTCATTTAGTATAAAAAAGGACTAAAGTGAATGACATTTAACAAAGTCAGGGACTGAACAGAAGTGACGACTGTATAAAGTGTTAGGGATTAGAATGGGGGTTTACTCAAAAGATCATTAGAGAGAGAAATAGACAAAGAAGGAACAAAGGATTATTGCAGAATCAGATCACAAGGAAAATATCTCCTTCCATAGATCACCTCTTCCAACTGAGCAATAGCTCAGTTACAATCTCAACTCACAGTACAGTTTCCCTCTTATTTATCTACCTAACTCAAAGGATTAACCGGACTGCTAGATAACTAGCTCAGTTAGGACTGGGCACCCACTAACCACCTGTCTACTTGGCATCTTTATGCCTACGAGAATAAACCTTCCAGGATCTGTTTGCATTCTGCTGGGACCTAACAGAGCATGATCTCCAAGATAAGTAGTTTTAATCCAACAGTGGCTTACATGAAAAGTTCATTCTATCATAATTCATACGTTATTCAATAGTATCAATTTGACAATATTTCATACTGGGATATTAATGATTCTGACCCAATATATATACCAAAAATATTATGACATTTACACATGTCCTAATATCTTGCACATGCATTATGAGCCTATCTGCCACAAAAAGAGAAACAAGTAAATCAGAAAAGTTCATCTGAGATAGTAAACAAACCTTTTTCATAGAAGATATGAAGTTCTTGTTTATAATACCAGCCTGAAAAAACATCATATCCAAGTCAACAAAGAAAAGAAAAAAAGCCCATTCATATTATGCTTAGTTCACAGAATGCATTTAAAAGCATAAAAAAATAGAACTACATGTCATTGAAGCTTTTTAAGCACAAACAGATTAATCCTCTTAATCAACTTAGATTCTACATCAGTACATTGGTTACTGCTAAGGAAAAAGAAATACAACTTTCTAAAAAATAACGCAGATATCTAAACCAAAAAAGGGAGAAGAAGATAGGATAAAAAATACAAAAATAAAATGCTTGTTTGTTTACCCATTTGTCAATATTTGTATCCGCCATCAACCATAATTTTAAAACCATAAGTTTCACATATCTCATAAACTTATAGTCTAAAACAAATGGGGAACCAAAGTAGTTAATAGTAACAGAAGCAATAGAAGTTCACCAAAAACAAATAAATGAAGGATTGTAAAAGGTCCAACCGTTTCACTGTTTAATCCTAGGCAGCAAACAACAATGTCAGCCTTCCTTGCAAAGTCATGTATATCTTCATGACTACCCTTCACATCAACAAGATCATCAACCTCATCTTCAACAAATAATAAAGAACGTGTTAAGAAATCAAAGAACAAACTAGGCTTATTTACAAGTAATAATCCACAACAATTGGGAAGGAAAATACTTCTGCTTAATTTGCTAGCGTGTTGTGCATATGAAGCCCAGCTCCGCTTTGTAGCAATAACTTTTACTCCAAACGGTTGCAATCGCTTTGCTAAGTCCATTCCAATGTTCCCAAAGCCCAAAATGAATATCTGCATTATCATTAAAAAATAGATTTCCACAAACAACATATTCAATTATTGCAAACACATCCATGTGTAAAAATTACACTATGGAAGGAAAACAGATGTAAAAGAAGAAAATATACTCTTTTCATGGTTTTTTAACCCTTATACTGTTTAGCATGACTCTATCATCTCTAGTTTGGCACAGAAAAAGTATTTGGCTATGAAACTGTCTATGAGAATAGGGATGAAACCAACAATGAAAAGGTACCATTCCTTATTACTTATTGTATACTTTTAGAGATTAAAGATAACTATTGGAGCATACAAATCAAAATTTAAGCAATCCTCTGAGGGGGATTCTAGGAAAGATTCTGACTAGTTACACCTAAAACTGAAGTTTGGACTAACATAAATTTTGGAGCCCCTCTAGGCACAGCAAAAAAGCATTCACATAGTACACCACTCTTTATCACTTGTTTAACTCAATACTATTTAACAAAAATGAAACTTAATTCAATCAATTTTTAGACTCCCAAAAAAGAAAAAAGAAGCTATCTATATACATGTTATCCATAATAATTTTTTAAGCCTCTAGGCCATGTGTCAAATATATTTCTTAAATCATCTATCCCCTTCACCCTCCTTTAAAGGTACAAGTCATAGCCTTTATTTAGCTAGAATAGGCTAAGATCCATTTTACTTAAGGTATGTAATAATCCTCATACATCTAATCATTACAAAAAACAATGATCCATGACATAGGGAACAAGAATAAAAAATGGCGAGGTGCAGAATAATATTTGTTTCCCAAGAAGAATCAATATACTCACAGTTTTACCAAGTAAAGTTTCAGTAATTGGCACTCCAAGCTTCTTCTGTTGTATGGAAATTTGCAGTTCATTCTGCATGAACATTTTTATTTGTTCAAAATTTGAACAGCATTCAATGCAAATATTTAGATGTAAAAATTCACACTGTACATAAACTAAGGAAGTTGAAAGAAATGCACAGAAATCCAAAGCACAGAATATTTGTTGTAACCGGGTGCACAAATGAGTAATAGAGATAAGAGAATTGGGCAGAGTTTGATATGGTTAGCCTACTTTAAACTATAGCCTCACCCATGGGCAAAAGAATGAAAATTCACTATAATAAGTGAAGATTACAAGAAGCCATCAATTGCTCAACCCTGGCTAATCCAATACAAGTACTGTTTTCCCATAGCTAGGCTTGAGCACATGATAGATAACATTGTAGGGTCTAGTTGTTTTTACAGACTACCATTTTATGGTAAAATATTGGTTTGTTTTACATATTGACCAGCGTAGTGGTTACCATCAGATTGGATTCAGCTTCAGTGATAAGTGAAAAGCTGCATTTAAAACTAAAGATGGTTTGTAATATGGGTTAGCTATGCCCTTTGGTTTGTTTAATGCTCCTAGTTTTGTCTAGCAGGGCATGACATATCTCTTGTGCCACTTTCTAGATAAGTTTCTAGTAGTTTATTTTGACGATATCTTGACTTATAGTATAGCAAGTCTATAGCAGAAAAAAGATTGAAATCACATATCCCATTTACTTGGAACAAGTGATTTGAGATCAGAACACTCAAGTCATCTCCATCACAAAAGCATAACAAAAGAACATATTAAGCATCATTAACCTAGATGTTATACCTAGGTTATTTTTTTCTTCTTAATTTTACTCAGTGTTATGCCAACTCATTTAGAGACCATGTGCCACTTCATTTAGAAAGAAGGGATATTTTAATTTCAAATTGAAGATATCATACTTGCTTCCGGAGGAGACCCAGCATTAGATATATGGCCATTTCAGCACATGAAGCTGAATTTCCTGTAACATCACCTGGGATCCTAGCAACTTTGATTCCACACTTTGTTGCAGCATCAATATCAACACCTTGGAGGAAAATTCATAATTTATCAATTTAAAATTAAGATCAAGTTTAACAAGAGGAAAGGAAAATTAAAATGAAAAATTACTTCTATAATAAATATGGAAAAAATGAAGCTTCTTGAAATTCCACACTAAAGCTCAACTGACAATAATCTCAGTACCTTCCAGCCCAACACCATACGGCATTATAAGCTGCATCTGAACTGCACGAGAAATTATGTCTGAATTTAGCCTCATGTTTTTTACTATGCAGACATGATATTTGTCAATATGCTTTGGCACATCTTCAAAAGGGAGAACATCAACCTACAAATGCAATAGACAGCTTATTAATCTAAACTAATATTAATGGAAACATTTTGCTCATTGTAATACAAAGATTGTATAACTGCAATGCCAGTACTATCTAGAAATTGTATTAGCAGTTAGCTTAAACCACAACTAACTGCATAGAGAAGAGTTACAATTAAATAAAATAGATAATGTAAAAACACAAGCACAAGTTTTAGTGAAAAATAGAATGCTAATGAGACACTCATTTATTCAAGAAAGCCAAAGTCAAAGTACAAGGAGACTATCACCCGGAACCAAAACACACACCGAATGAATTGGAACCAATGATAACTCCAAGTGTTCATTAATCTCCATCCAATTCGGGCAAGGCAAGTCTAAGTCACCTAAAATTAATCTACCTATTGCTCTTAGAAAGGAAATTCAGCAATGTACTCTCCAACCCATCTCAAAATTTGTCTTATAATGTCCTGTCTACAAGTACAAGCTGTCATGCTTTTACCTCTAAGCTCTAACCTTGGTAGTACAAAAAATTCCCAAAGACTATTCAGGAGGTCGTGGAGATTCCTAAATGGAGACAATAATATATGGAAGAAATGAGAGCCTTGGAAAAGAATGAAACTTGGGAGGTGATGGATCTGCCGAGATGGAAGAGACTTGTTGGCTACAAATGGGTTTTGACCTTGAAATTGCGTTTCATTGTAGAATTCCCAATTAAATTCTACTGTGACATAAAGAAAAAGGCCATAATCTTTTTCTCAATCTAGTTCAGCATGACTGGACAAGCACATAGAAATGGAAGGACATTTCATCATACAGTACATACATGCTCACCAAAGACAAGGAGCTATCTCAACAAAACTTGAGTAATTTAATTTGCTAGTTGGATACAATCAACATGTAGTATTGATTCTATCTTACCTTGACATATGAATGGTTTTGCAAATACTGTGCTGTATATTCATGAGAAGCAGGGAAATGAGGTCCACAAAACAAAACACGAGTGATTTGTTTCTCAACATCCTTTACCAAGTTCCCATTACTCTCCATGAGACCTGCCCTACAACATGAAGCAATATTGAAATAAGAAAGAATTTAGTTAGAATTAGAAGAATGAAAAACAATGAAACTCAAACACTGCAACAGAGTCATTTTCAACATTGCAGCAAGTGGCATTGTGGGGGGAGTCAAGGCAACCAAGATTTCGAAAAACAAAATTATTTGAGGAAGCTACCAGTAATTTTATTGGGTTAAAAAAATTGCAAGATCATTAAAAAAAAAAAAATCTTTACATTTTATGTGATTTTTTTTTCCGGTAATTTCTTAGTCATTCTGCACGTGGAATTAACTTGTTACGAGGAAATAATCGCCATATTTTTAAGTCCCTAAAAAAGCATTTGAAGAATAGTGTTTATTTTCCTATAAATTAAGCTTTCCAAAAACAACTAATATTTTTATTATTGATCACCTAACCCCATTTAGTCAATTTCATTCCAAAACCCTTGGGTGCATCTCTATTTAAATTTCAATTTGATGGCATTTTACGTTTGGTGGAATTGTGAATGTTGATGGTGTCTGAGTGGGTAATTTGAAATTTCAGTGAAGGAGACAAAGGAAGAAACATGGGGATGGGTTTGAAGAACGTACCAATAAAGCCTTTCGGAAAATGTTGGAGCTATCGGTGTATTGGTGCGAAGATGATCCCACTGTGTGTGTGTCTGTGTCTGTGATTGTCGTGCCAATGTCAATCTCCTGCAGGTGCCACCAAACAGACCCCGCAGCATAGTACATACTCTCTTTTTACTCAATCCCTTGTCATCAACTAATTATATTATGTTTATATACCCACTTTGTCCGTCGGATTGTCCATTACTTAAGGGCACTGGTTAAGGAAAGTTGTTTAAGTTAGGATTAGATTGGAAATTAGAAATTACAATGGAATACACTCTTGGCATTTTCCTTATTCTATTAATGAAAAATTATATTAATATATTATCTAAGTTGAATTACATTTTTGACCTTTATAGTTGTGCAAACTTTACTTTTTGGTTTTTATAGTTAAAAATAATTCGTTTTAGTCATACACTTTTGATATCAGTTTGGTCTTTGCCGTTTTAAACCGCCACAAATTGAATAAAAGATGTCAATTTATTGCGGTTTTACCCTGCCAATTTTCATTTTATGATAGTTTCATTTCACGAAGTTAAAAGACACTTGATAGCAGGAACCAAATTGATATTGAAAGTACATGTATAGAACTAAAACGGATTATTTTTAACTATAAGGACCAAAAGGTAAAGTTTGCGCAGTTATAGGGACCAAAAAGGTAATTGAGCCTATTATCTAACACCCTTTTTTAAACACATTTTTTACTATTTTTTGGTGTGTATAATAATCACTCCAAGATTAGAATTTATAACCTCATGTATACTACCCAACCTCTTACCACTAAGCCGACCCTAGTTGTTTACACACCCTACAATTAACTGAAATTTATTAAAAATCACAAATTTTGGTCAGTCTCACTTCTCATTTAATAAGTCTCTACTAATTTTGTAGTTTTTAATAAATTTTAACCAATATTAGAATGTGTGTTAGAAAAAGTGTGTTACTAGCATTCCTCTTCTATTAATATTTAGAGAAGTGTTAGTAATAAACTCTCTTACACACATTTTTAAACACTCATTCTATTATTGATTAAAATTTATTAAAAGCTACAAAATTAAGAGACCTTAAATAAGTGGGATCCACAAAAAATTAGGATTTGTAATAAATTTTAGTCAATAATATAGAGTGTATTCAAAAGAGTATGTTAGAGAATGTGTTGCTAACATTTTTCTAATATTTAAGGAGTGTTGGCAATACATTTTCTAATACACTCCTTCTAATATACATTTTGGTTAAAATTTATTGAAAATTACAAATTGAAAGAAAAATTCATTAATAAAAAATGAACCCACAAAAAATTGTGATTTCTAATAAATTTAATAAAAAATATGTTCAAGAGAGTATTTCTAACATTTTTTTCAATGTGTAAAGTCGAGCATTATACGAGTTATGCTTTTATTGTATGAGAATAATATCTGGACACTTTTATATATCGTATACTGCATTAATACCTATTATATCATAAAAAATTAAGATGAAGTCAAAAATACCACCATAAATTAAGAAAATAAAAAAATCATAAGGTGTTAACATATGACATCAACAATAACCAAGAATGTCCATAAATGTTTAGTTATTGTATTAAAGGGGAAAAAAAAAAAAAAGCTTTTCCTAGACCTTTAGTCATATCATATGTTGTTTAAAAAAATTACAAAAAAAAACTAACATCTAAATTGGAATTCACCGAATGAAGATGATAATGATGGTTACCTACAGAGATTTTATCGTCCAAATAAGTTTCTAGCAAAGCAACAATATAATAATATTAATCGTGTTAGAGAACATATATGGAAAAGTGGAGATTGTTGGGTATTTACTGGCATAGGGAGTGATAAATTAGGTGAAATTAATCGCCGTAATTCATATATCCAATGCTGGATTCAAAAATATTAAGTTGTGGAGGCAATATTTATATATATATTAATTAGTATCTTATTGTGTGCATCATACATGATAAATTTTTGTTTTTATATAATTAAACATTAAATAATAAATAAATATTTTTTAATATATAAATTATATTATAATTAAAATTTATAATAAATCAATATATTTAAATATATAAATTAGATTTTGAATTTATAATGAACCACTTATATTATAATATAAGATTATTTTTAACTACTAATAATTTTTAAAAAAAATTATTGAAATTCAATTTATAGATAGTGATAAAAGCCGGTAGATTAAAAAAGATAGACACTTAAAAAGTTAAAATATACAGATATAAATAAAAGAAAAATAATTTGAAATGGTTGAGTGATAAATTTTTCAACTAACTACAGGGACAACGTGTGAAATGTACATCCAAATTAGAAAAAAAGAGAAGACATTGAAATATCTAATGGAGAAAGTAGGGAGGGTGAAGCGAGAAATAGATTTGTAGGGGTAATACTTACATTATGAATTATTATTTTTACTACATTTTAAATTATGGGAACAATTTATAATTATATATGTTTATTATATTAAGAAAAGTTAAAAAGTTTGTGGGGGCAGCCAAGTAGGCTTTTAAAGTTGATAATACTTTCTAGGTGATCTCAAACTTTGCAATTGTTATCCTATCCAACAATAATCTTGGGGCTTTTTACGTACAAAGGATTTACTTATTATTAATATAATCTAACCTGCAATCTTCTTTAGATCTTCTTTTTTAACTCCAATAGTATCAAAAATTGAATCAATGCATAGGAAATGAATGCATTTTCATACTATTAAGTTTAGTAAAATACATAAGATATAATTCAGATTATACCACATCACTTATTTTACTGGATCTTACGAAGCCTATTCTATTCATGCAAAATATAATCGATTTTGATCATAGAAAAGATTCTCTTCAAGTAAAACCAACCTACATTCTATAGAAGCCTTGCTTGGTAGTTGAAAAAAAGACACATTTAATTGTAAATTCAAATGCAGTATATAAGATAAAGTCATATATCTGCACGGCCCAATCTATTGTTCAAATCACACACTCCCCTAATCCATTTTTTTCTTTGGATATTTCCCTTCAACTTAACAAAAATTGATTTTTTTTTTTTAACATAAACGAATAGTTGAAGGGAACTCTCCAAAGAAAAAATGGATTATAGGAATGTGTGACTTGAATTATTGATTGGGTCGTGCAGATATATGACCTTATCTTATCTGCCACCTTTGAATTTACAATTAAATGTGTCTTTTTTCCAATCACCAAGCAAGGCTTCTACAAAGTGTAGGTTGGCTTTACTTGAAGAGAATCTTTTATATGATTAGACTCGATTATATTCTGCATGAACAGAACAGGCTTCGTAAGATCTAGTAAAATAAGTGATGTGGTATAATATGAATTATATCTTGCGTATTCTACTAAACTTAATAGTATGAAAACGCATTCATTTCCTATGCATTGATTTGATTTCTAATACTATCGAAGTTAAAAAAAATGATCTAAAGAAAAATGCAGGTTATATTATATTAGCAATAAGTAAACCCTTTGTATGGAAAAAGTCCTAAGATTATTTTTGGACAAGATAACAATTTCAAGGTTTGAGATCACCTAAAAAGCATTATCAACTTTAAAAGCCTACTTGGGTATTAAGTGTTTGCTAAAGTTTACTTAATAAGAATTGAATTTTTTTAAATAAAAAAAAAGAATTGTAAATTTGGAAAAAAAAAAAGAATTAGGTTTATTTTCTTACATAGAATCCTCACATATGTATGGATAACACATAATTTTATATATAGATACATTCAAAATCTTTGATCACTACTCGAGCCAGATGGTGAAAAATTAGCATATCCAGTTCTTTTGGAGGATGGATCTATAAGAATTCACCTATCCCAATAACAAAAAAAACCTAACTTGAATGATCATGTTTTAAGAGTTAAATGGCTAAAGGAATGGGTCATAATTGTTATGGAGAACCTGCATGGCCCAACAATCTTTTATATATTTTTTCAGTAGTAATTTTAGGTACTATTGCCTGTAACGTAGGCTTGGCAGTTCTAAAACCATCAATGATTATGGAACCTGCAGATCCATTTGCAACTCCTTTGGAAATATTACATGAATGATATTTCTTTCTTGTATTTTAAATACTCCGTACAGTGCCTAATAAGTTACTAGGCATTCTTTTAATGGTTTCAGTACCTGTAGGATTACTAACAGTACCCTTTTTGGAACATGTTAATCCAAAACCCATTTCATTATCCAGTAGCAACAACAACCTTTTTGATTGGTACCATAGGTGCACTTTGGTTAGGTATTAGAGCAACATTACCTATTGAGAAGTCCTTAACTTTAGGTCTTTTTTAAACTTATTAAATTGATTCAATTTTGAAATAAAATATTATGCCATGTGTATTGTGTAACTAGGGAAAATTCATTTTGAAACAACTAATCCCTAGATATATCTATTTCATTTTAGGTCTATTCTAAGTATGTGGATTTGTTCTAAAGATTTAAATCATATATTTTCACATTTCTTTTCAAAAAAAATATGAAAAAAATCCTATGCCAATGGATTTCAAATATATATATTACATCTTCTATGCGAAAATGTTCAATTTTCAAAAGATCTTCTTGACTATTATTCAAAAGTTCTAATAATGTACGAATATTGGATCTTTTAAGACAATTATAGATCCTGCGAGGCAACTCTAATTGGTCAATAAAAATGGATTTCAATGCTATTTCTTTTTTAGTTTTCCTTATTTAGCCTTAGCCAATATATCATGAAAAGTAAAAAAGGGCAAAGTAACTTTGTGTTGATTGTTTTCTAATTTAAAGTTATATTCTTCTTCTATGTGTAAAAAAGGAAAAAATAAAACAATCAAATTTCGGAAGGCTTCTTAGAGCACACTTCCTTAGAAGTTAAACTTTCATTTGTCCATATTTAAAGAAATAGTATCTCTTGTTTTTCATTCTCATTCACATAAGAATGAATACTATGATTTACATTATGAACAGGCATGAATATAGCATTTATAGGATAACCTCCGTCTTGAAAGTTTTTTAGTGTTTTTATATGATAACCATGATTCTTCTCGATTTGTAATTCAATACACAAATTAACAGGTTCTATTACGTTGGCTATATGTTGTGTATTATCAAAGATTTCTACAAAGGGTGGTAAAATGATGTCTTGAGCGATTACATATCCAAGACCTTTGAAACAAATAGATGTGTCCTGAGTTCCATACAGATTACTTAAAATTTCATGTACTGATTCGTGAATACCTACTATAGTAGAATATTCATGTGGTATTTTCTCTAATTTTACACGTATGATACATGTTCCCTCTATTTCTTCGAGTAAAACTCTTCGCATTGCAATGCCTATTGTATCAGCTTAAGTCTATGCATGTACCTATTGTCAAGATAGGTCCATGCACTTTGTCAATGGCAAACAAGAATCCCTACGTATGTAATGGGTAGGTGGTTGCAAAGCATAATGGATAACCATGGTGGTGTCAAGACTAAGGCAACAAAGTACCTCATTATAAGAAACTGGATGTCAACAAGACCAAAGTTCTATTGTTAATATAAGTTGGGATACATTATTGTGTTGGGCTATGTTTACATCAGGGGCAATGTTATTCCCATCCATTTTTTTTTTCCTTTTTTCATCCCAACTTTTCTAAAAAATAAATAATAAAGACATAAATGCCCCTCACCTTTCCCCTTCCCCCCAATTTTAAAAACTTCTCACCCCTTCCCCTTCTCTCTATCTCGTCTTTCTTTCACGATCTCTCTGTGTCTCTTCTTCTCTCATTCGAATGTTGTCATTGTCGTCTCATCGGAACTCGCATGTCGTCTTGCCCATCTCGCCAAACCTCGCACGTTGTCATTGTCGTCTTCGCACAAACCATTGCACTCTTCGTCCCGGTGAGTTTTTTTTTTTTTAGATTCTGGTGTGTATCCTAACCTAGACACACAATGAAATCACAATTCCATTGTGTATCATACACAGACACACAACGAAATTGCAATTTTGTTGTGTATCAGTTTAGTTTTTATTTTTATTTTTTTGCTTGTAATTATTTTTATTTAAATTAAGTTTTAGTAATATTTTATTATAATATTTGTTAAATTATTAATTGTTGTTATTATAATTATATTTATAATTATAAATTAATAATTATCAATCTATATTTTAATATTAATTATTATTTAATTGTTAAATTTTTATCACTGTTTCATGTTTATCATGCCCTGTATGAGATATTGTGGACAGCCGTATTGTCCTCGAGGACACCCCCAGTCAGATGATGTGCCTGGCACATCTAGGTGTCCACCACCGACTGCAACTGGACGTTGGGCTAGAAAGGCTACACACGAAGCGCAACAGGAGGAGGTGCATGCTGATGTACCTGAGCCAGATGTTGAGGTGCCTAAGGCAAAGGTAGAGATACCTCAGGGTGGTCTGGCAAATCGCATGGTTGGACCCCTATTTGGAGGAGGTCCTACAAACTTGTCTCTGCTTAGGTCCTATAGGGACCATATTGCTAAACACATAAGGCTCAAAGAGCCCTGCGATGAACTTAGGCTGGTCAGCTACGAAGGTAAGGTTTTGCCAATGCCCATGCACTAGAGGTTGCAAACATCGTGGAGAGGTTAAGGCTTGTCTATAAGCACGGTATACTCCTGCAAACAAAGGCATGATATATGCCTTTATTGAGTAGTGGCATAAGAACACTAGCTTTTTCCACCTGGAAGTAAGGGAGATGACCATCACCCTAGATGATGTGTCATCTCTCCTACACTTGCCTATTACAAGTAAGCTATGCCAGTACCCCAACGTTAGTCGTGAAAAGGCCATAGGGTTGCTGATGAGCGAGCTCGGCATTACGCATCACGACACATGGAATGTGACCGAGAAATAAGCTCATGTGACTTTTAGTGGTTGAAGGAGACATACAAGGCATGTGTCGCAATTGGGGAGATACATTTGTTGCCAAAGCGTGTTTGTTACATCTTGTCAGCTGCACGATATTCATTGACAAGAGCTTGACACATGTGCAGGTTTGCTACTTGGAGCTCTTCCATGAGCTTCATTCCTGCGGCAAGTACTCCTAGGGTTCCATTGCGTTGGCCTACCTCCATAACCAGCTCGGCGTTGCCAACCTCCGATTTATGGGACAGTTTGGAGGATACATAAGCCTACGATGGTATGATTTTGTATTTTATCTAGATATTTGTTTGTGTTTATTTTGTTTATGTAATTTAATTTATTAATTATTTTACAGTTGTGGATCTACAAGAACTTCCCCACCGTCACCCCTCGAGAATTGGTCATCGATTATACTGAGTAGCTTCCCTGCCTGTTGAGGTGGAGAGCCACAAGGGATACAGGCCTTGCATTGGATACTAAGGAGGCACTAGACCAATTGCATTTGGATGACGTCATCTAGGTACCATATGACGCACATAGAGTTGTTTGGCCGTTGCAGGCGATCTCCTTTTATTCAAGCATTTTCCTTTTATTCAAGCTTTCATCAGATATGGTACCCATATGTGCAGCCATCTGTCAGTGAGGGTATTCAAGTAGTTTGGCTATGTCTAAGGGATCCCTCACTCCCCGCCTATTCAATATCCAACGCAAACTGAGTATGCTGATGATTGGAAAGCTGGTAAGTGCATTTGGTGGATAGAGGACTGCATGTGCTGCATGGGGCTCCATGGATATGAATGGATGCCTATCTAGAGTGGTTTCATCACATTTCCCATCCATACCTCATTCTGTCACAGGAGAGAGATTTTCCATAAGTTCATACAGTTTAGCCAGCGTGGAGGTAGCCAGATGAAGTCTTTGTCTAGCGACTCTCATTCATACGAGGTAATTATCCATATCTTTCTCATGTGTTATTCCAATGACAATGAAACCTTCATTAATAATTGTTTGCATCTTTTTTTGTAGGCGATGTTTGAGAGGCTTGCTCAGAACCTAGATTGCATGGTACACCTAAGGGAGGCACCTGATGGCACCGACTTTAATGCCCTCTTGTGGGAGACATTGACAATTACACAGGCAGCCACGACATATGGGTGCACCTATTAGAGGAGGAGGCAGAGGAGGATGACCACCTCTAATTATTGATTTTTTATATATGTGTTTTTACTATTGGTTCTTTTTATTTAGTTTTTAATTTCGATGTATGAATCTTATTGTATATATTTTTGAATTTTATAAATGTCTTGAATTTTATAAATGTCTTGAATTTATATATGTTAGACTTATTGTGTTGTTGGTATCACTAGTAGTTGTTACAATTAAAGCACCCGATACAAATAAAAACAAACAAACACAACGTAAATAATATTATTCAATAAAATAAAAGCACTCCTACATAGATGAGATACAAATAAAAAAATAGTAAACAAAATGCATCATCATGTTCACTCAAATTAACGATTGTCGATCATTGGAGCTAGTTGCCACCTCTGTTTCATGCAAGCACGCGAATCTCTTCAACAAATTGTGGTTGACGCATGCATGCTAGGATCTATTTGGGAGATCTACTTAACATAGCATACAACTCAATCGGCACAAGTCTAGGAAATTGGGCAAAGATGGACAACATTTTTGCACACATCCTTGTCATGGTTAATCTCCATAGACCCATATTAAACACAGTCATTCCCTAAAGATATAGGTTGTCGATAATGAATATCAAGTAATTTTCTAGTACCTCCGATCTCATCATGAATTCTTTTCCTAAGAGTAGCAACCATCATGTTTTCACTAGCCCTCAGAAATTTTGGACTATAAGAACATTGAAACAAGATCCCTTCAGATGTTGTTGTCATATGATCATTGCAATACACAATAGCAAGAAATTCATCCATCTTCTAAGGAAAAGAAAAAAAAATATAAAATGAAGAAGGCTAAAAACTTAGACAAATAGAAAATTATGGATGAGAAGGAAGGCAATGTGGTGTTTCAGAGCACATCTCTCTTATACTAGTGCAAATAGTGTTTACACATCAATGAATCATTAAAAGCTTTATCCTGTGCGTTAAAAAAAGAAACGTCCAAATTGCACACAGTAAAACAAGGGTTTAGATCGCACTGATTCAAATGCGTCCCTTGTTTATGCGTCAGTGACTAATTAAAAGCATTGTCCTATACATCGAAAAAAAGGAACAGTCGAGATTACACGTACAAAATCAAAGGTCTTGATCGCATTGATTCAAACGCATGTCCTACTCACACGTCAGTAAATCATTAAAAGTTGTGCATCAAAAAAATTTAAATTTTAAAAATATGAACAATTTATTTTGAAATACACAACGAAAACACAATCTCATTGTGTATGAATCAGAAATACACAAAAAAAATATGTTTTTATGGTGTATGTATCCCAAATACACAATGAAAATGTGTTTTCACCGAGTATTGTGTGCAATGAAAATGCATTTCTATTGTGTTAGGGGTGTGCTCTCCATACATAAACGCTTTTTCATTATGTACTGTGCACAACAAAAATGAGTTTCCAATGTGTATGAAGAGCACACCCCCTAACACAATAGAAATGCGTTTCTGTCAAAGAGTATTTTTGGAAAAAAAAAATGAACAAACAAAACTTAGGGTGAAAAGAACAAAAATTGGGGCAGGAATAGCAACCCCATACATCCAGCTATAGTTGGGCCTTCTTAGGGAACTATTATTCTCACCCTTTTTTTCTCTATTCTCACACCGTAATTTTTTTTAATTAAAATTCCTATTCTACCCCTTCCTTCACCTATCCCCCATTCACTTCTTCTTTCTCCTCTCACCCCCTACACTTTCCCCCTCCCATTCTCTTCTCTCCCGCACTTGCACCCCTCACCCCCACCTTATTTTCATGCAATTTCTTGTTTTAATTTTTTTTTCATGTCATTGATATGACGGAAATTAGTTTCTGTTATGTCAAGATACACAATGAAAAATTATTTTTGTTGTATATTTGAATAAGATCTATTGAGATATACAACGAAAACATATTTTCATTGTATATCTCAATAAGATTTTGTCTTGTGTATCTCAACAATATCTTGTTGAGATTTATAATAGAAACATATTTTTGTTAAAGTTAATTTCATCAAAAAAATACAAAAAAAAAAGTAAGGAGGTGAACTTAGATGTAAGGGATATGAGAATAATAATTTCCGCCTTCTTAAGCCTGCCAATGGGAAAATTTTACTACACTAAGGCCCAAACTCAATCTAGAACAACAACAAGAATTGCATAATTCCTGATTTTTCTTTATATATATAATTATTTTAGATATCATAAAAGTTCACCAAAAAAAAAAACACCTAAGTTCACAAAAAAAAATTATAGATATCATAAATAAAGTATTTATCTATATTCTATATATAGTAAAATAGATTTATACCTAAGCATTAATGTGATATTAAATGCTATAAATATAGTATTAATATTTTTTAAAAAACCTATTAGTAAATAAAAAGTCATTATTCCTAAATTATATATATATATATATATATATATATATATATATAGAGAGAGAGAGAGAGAGAGAGAGAGAGAGAGAGAGAGAGAGAGAGAAAGAGAGGGGGGGATCTGTTGAGACCAAGTATAAGTAGAGCTGGCAAAAACAGGTCACCCAGCTCAACCCATCGGGCCAAAGCATGAAAAGCAGGCTAGGCTGGGCCAACCCTAATTTGTCATAGGCTATATTTTTGCTGGCTTAGTTTGGCCCTCCTGACCCATTAGGCCATACCAATGCCCTGTTGGCCTATTGGTCCAAGCCAAATTGGCCCAATTTTTTTCAAGCCAAAATTTTAATGGCTTGGCCCGTCGGGCAAGACCTGCCAATTTTGCCATATCTAAGTATAAATCTTTAAACTTACACCAAACCTAAACCTTTAATTACAGCTGTCAAAATTGACCTAACTCAATGGGCTAACCTGATGGCCTAGCAAGCTGGGCTTGTGAAATAGAGGCTCAAAAAGAATTGAGCTAAATGGGCCAAGGTGGGTTTGGAAAATGCTGGTTCAAAAATCATCGAGCCTATTTGACCTGATATTATTCTTTTAAAACTCAAATAAATTTAAATTGAAAAAATAAAAAGGCCAATGTGTAACACCCCTACTTTTGTATATTAAATTATTCTATATTTATTTTTGGAGAACCGGATGAGAATCTCAAAAGTTTGATCCCTATAGTTATGTTCATATTAAAAAGTAGTATTTAGTTTAGATTTTTAATAATTTTGGGGGAACAGAGTTTGAAAATTTATAAAATGACCGTTTTGTTCCTAAAAAGCTAGATAATAGAATTAATAAACAAAAATAGTTGGAAGTGTTTAAAAATTATTTTTAAGTCATCAATGTACTTAGAATAATTATTAATAATTTTAAAAAAATTGAAAATTTATTGAAATAACTTTTCAAAAATGAAAAAAATACTCTTAGTTGACTGCGGGAACCAACCAGAGACTTTTTGACCTTGAAATATTTTGAAAATTTTATACTAAGTATCTTTCGTTATAAAATTTTTATTTTGAAAGAAAATAGTGAAAAATATAATAATTCTATTTCAATTTTTTAATTATTTTTCTAATATTTGACAATGTAATTCTGAAAAATCAGCAAAGAATTTCAAAATTCCGATTTCCACCATTATGCTTAATTTCAAGAGTTATTTAATTGTGATTTTTAATAATTTTTCGAAGTCGGAGTCCTGAAAAATTAGAAAATAATGATTTGGTCCTTATTTCTCAACATTAAGGGTTGACATGAGAAAAAAATTCAATTGACATTAAAATTTCAATTTGAGCTTGGAATAATGTCATATATATTAAATATAATTTTAAAAATTTTCTAAAATTCATGCGTAAAATGAGCAAAATGCCCCTAGGTGTTTGTTAAGCTTAGTCAGTATTGGTTTGATATCCAAAAAGGTTGAAAATGGTATTTTTAGTTTATTTATGGGTAAAATATTTAATTTTAGTATTTGATAAAAAAAATTAGTATTTATTGAATTAAAATAGATATTTTATGAAATTTCTAGCTTAAAAATACAAAATAAATACATATAATTTGAAATAAATTAATAAAAATTAAAATTTATTTTTGATGAAAAATAGTGTATTTGTCCAGTTTTACATTAAAATGCATTATTTTGATATTAAAAGCTAATTTTTCAAGTTTAGGCGTTTTTATCGATACTAGGTTAATTCATCTAAAGATAAAATTTACACTAAGGAGCTTGAGGACAACTCATATAGCACGCCCCCAAGCCTAGGAGGGCTGATTCACCACCCTAAATGGTGTATGTGTCCCTAAATTAGATTAAAAATAAGTAAAAATTGGATTTATGACATAATGCTTACATAATGACTTATGTAATTTTGTAGACACCTAACCCTTTCTCCTCCTCTATAAATAGCCATGGTTTTGGGCCATTTTTCAGCACCTCTCCCTTCTTTCAAGCTACCAAATTCTTAGAAAGCTTTTCTCTCTAGAAAAAATTTTCTTTTATTTTGTTTTTATGCTAAAATTTTACTAGTTTTCCAACAACTAGTAAAGTTCTCTTCCTAGGAGCTTTGCATCAACAATTTCATCCTCTTCATCAATCACCTTAGAGGTAATGGGGGGAGTGGGGTTGATTCTAAATTATTGTCACTTTGCATGTTAGTAGGAAAAGTTTTCCCCTAAGCCCGCTTAGGCTTAAGTTTTATTATTGTTATTATTGTTTGATGTTAAACTTTAATTTTTGCTACGTTGTTACTCTTCAAATTTTGATTATTAAATTATAATTACTAAGCTGTTACTCAGCTCAATTTTAGAAAGTTAAAATGCATTTGCTAAGCTGTTACTCTACTCAATTTTAGAAAATTAAAATGCATTTGCTAAGCTATTACTCTGCTCAAATTTAGAAAATTAAAATGTATTTATTTGGTTGTTATTCTGCCAAAATTTTAGCAATTAAACTATAATTACTATGTTGTTATTCTATTAAAATTTTGGTATTATGCAATTTCTGCAAAATAAGGCAAAAATGTTGATTGTACTAGTGCTTAAATTAAATGAAACACGAAAAACCTCTGCTTGAGAAATTATGAATTGATAATTTAGTCAGAAATGTAAAGGAAGTGACATGCAGTGGCATGGCACCCTGCTAGGGAAGCTGTAATTTGGTACACTGAAGAATGAAAGACAATGACTCATTTGAGGAGGTCTTGGGGTAGGCATCGAGTGGTGAAGGTCCTAATGGCCAGGTAGTGCCCTCGAGCCAGGATATTCGCCTGACCAAGCTCGATAACTCCAATAACTGCTCAACATTCCATGATTGGTTTGAGAGTATATCTTTATAAATAGATATCCTAACTGATATTTGTTCCTCATTGATGATGGGGAATGTACTATGTAACGATGTTGATGATGTATATGTACTCCCAATCACTTCTCAGGTTCTATTGAGAACTATTACTCACTAATGGGAAGTATAGATCTATACCAAGTCAAGAGTAGTGTAATATAACTTAGAATAAACCCTAGGTTCCCTTCGTTAACTATGTTTAAATTCCTACCATATATGTGAAAGTGATTTTAGAACAAATCACTCACTCCATTATTTTTTTCTTATATGATTGATCGTAATTATTGAAGATGACGACAATGTCTGATGATGCTGAGGACGAGTCAAAGGATACTCTTCTAGATTTGTATACATATACTGCCCTGTATAGGATCTTTTTTATGCATATATTGGGTTAGGTAGTATATGTCTTTTGATGTACTTTTGTTTTCTTTTTACTGTTATGCATTACTCAAACCATGATGTACAATTTGATATATATATACATAAGCAATTTTTATCATTTCACTTCTATCTTCAAATTCTGTTAAATTTAGAATTTTTCTATTATAAAATCGAAAAAATTTTACTCACATTTTTATCAACTTAACTTAATAACTAAATTAATATAAATTATATTTAAAATTAAAGGAGTGTTACACAATGAGTCAGGCCGGGCCAACAAACACAGCCCATAAATTATATTTAAAATTAGAGAAGTGTTACATAATCGAGGTCGTGCCTTTTTGACAGTTTACCTTTTAATATAGATTAATCTTACGATTTATAATAACTATATATATATATATATATATATATATATATATATATATATATATATATATTTTAACATATTTTGTAATAATCAATTAGTTAAATTTAATCAATCAATTAAATCATTTAATTTAATTTAATTGATTCTTTGATTGATTTAACTTTTTGTTTTAATTATTTATGAAAATTATTAACAAATTAATTCTTTTTACAGTTTTTTATAATAAATAGTAATATATATATATATACACACACTTTAATTTTAATATATTTTATTGCAATTAATTAATTAGTTTTTAAATTGAATGAATTAATTAAATCAGTTGCGTTAATTGATTATTTGATTGATGAAATTTTTTTACTACAATTATTTATATAAATTATTAATAGATTAATTTGTAAAAACCAAATTATTACAATCTCACTAGAATCTAAAAGATCAGCCTATTTTTTATTAACTCAAATCTGCACTGGGCGTAACATATAAATAATAATTTAATATAACAGATTATTAAGGTAATTTAATTATTTGTATATCGCACTAGAACCTTAATTTGTTTTTTTTTTTTACAAATTATTTACAGATTACATAAACGATATTATTTGTAATCTGTTCATAATCTGTAGTGGGATTTGAGTTATTACATATTGCAATAATTTTATTAAGGTAATTATAATAAGTTAACATTACAATATATAAACAATAAATTATTAACGGATTACAAAAACGATCTTATTATTACGTAAAAATAATAAATTATTATTGGGCGTAAAAATAATAATAATTTGTAAATAACAAATTAATTTGGTATGGTGTAAAAAAATTAGTAATGATAATGAATTACTAATCTGTTAATAATTTGTGTAAATAATTGTTGCAAAAAAATATCAATCAAACAATTAATTAACTCAAATAATTTAATTAATTAAGTTAAGTTAAAAAGATAATTAATTAATTACAATAAAACATGTCAAAATTAAAGTGTTATATGCTTTTTACTATTTATTATAAAAAAATTGTAAAAAAAATTAGAGTTTAATGGTTATACACTACTAGTGTAAAAAATTTTACATTGTCAACCAATTAGAAATCATCGTTGGTATGACTTTTAAGGTATTTATTATAGAAGTTGACAAACTTATCATACATGGTAGTTTGTGATTGAATGACCGCGTAAAACTGCTTTGCATTGTCAGTGTAACATCCCAGGCGTTGACGAGGGCGAGGAGTGATCGTTGGTGCAAAAAAGATAAGGCACGAACAAGGAGCGACTCCTGACAGACTTCTAGCAAGAGGGACACATGAATTAATCGAATACACACTAGAATGAAAGGGATCCAGGGCTGTGCAGGTATGAGATTGTACAGTTGATGATAGCTTAAAGGAATTAATAAGTACTACCTATACCAACAAAATGCATCTACTTTTCGATAACCTATCACTTAAGAACTCCACAGTTAAGCGTGCTTGACTTGAAGTAATTTTGGGATGGGCGACTTCCTGGGAAGTTTCCTAGGAAGCATGTGAATGAGGACAAAATAAATTGAAAAGTCTTGTATTGGTTTATAGGGACAGTCTTCGATCCTGAAAGCGGCCAAGCGTTACAATCAGTGCATAGCTTATTTTCTCAAAAAGCCAATCTGTTAAAAAATTTCATAAATAATTAAAGCAAAAGTTAAATCAATCAAAGAATCAACTAAAGCAAATCAAATAATTTAATTAATTGATTAAATTTAACTAATTGATTGTCATAAAATATGTTATGTTATTATATATATTAAGATATTATAAATTGTAGTGTAAAAGATTTAACATCGTTAACCAATTGAAAATCAGTTTTGGTGTGACTTTTGAGGTGGTTATTATCAAAGTCAACAAACTTATCATAGATGGTAATTTGTAATTGAACAACAGTATAAAAAAAAGGTCAAACTATCGAGTAAGTCTCTAAACTATTAGGCAATTTTTCATTAAGTCTTGTATTTTTTTTTTAATTGAGTCCTTAATCTTTTAAATTTTTTTAATTGGGTCCCTAGTGTTAAATTCCATCTAATTGTCATTTGCAAAGTTAACCCTAGAGACCAAATTAAAAAAAATTAAAAGAATAAGGACTCAATTAAAAAAAATTAGTACACGAATCTAATTAAAAATTACCTAAAAGTTCAGGAATCCACTCAATAGTTTAACCTTCAATTTACTAACATTATGTTAGTCTAGTAAAGTCTTGGGTTTGAGCTTTGTGGATAAAAAAAGATGGTTGAGAGAAGAGACATCATTAAAAGTGGTTAGCTAAGTTTTCCGATAGAAATTAATTATCAACAAACCCAATAAATACTTTGCACCTATAACATGATAATCAAAAAATATTTAATTTTTTCATCAATAATTAAGTTTGCTTCTTTTTGTTTATAAAGTAGGGATTTTTTTTATCTATACCTATAATAAAGAGATTTTTTTATTTTTTGGTTTTCACTTTTTATTAGACTATTATACCCTTTAATTATTTTCTAAATTATCTACTATTTTATCATTTAACTACTTTTTAAACTACTCACCATACTATCTCTTTTATTTTATTTTTATTTTTTTAAAAATGAAGAGAGGCACGGAGTGCCTCTTTTTTTCTAGTGTTTTATAAAGTGAAATCTTAATTTAGTATAGGACCTAATTAAAAATTGCCTAAAAGTTCAGAGACATACTTAATAGTTTAGCCTAAAAAAAATTACATGTATATACTTTTTTCTCTATAAAAAAAAAAAGAATGTTTAAATTTTTAAGAAATATATCTTCTTTTCATTAAGGTTCTAATTTTATTTTATATTTCTACATTTTTAAGTCCTCCAAAATACTATATCTTAAAATTAATAAAGTTAAACGTAAATTTTAAATTCGGGTACACCATAACAAATTCAAAAGATTTATTTAAAAAGATAAAAAAAATAATCAAATGCCAATTTAGTTATAATCCATCCGGATTTTTCGACTGTGATAGATATAATAAATCCCGATAATCTCTCTTTTGTAAATACTCTGATAATTTAGTTACATTGCATCTGTTTAATTTAACTCTATCAAACTGTTTTAATGATTAATTAGAAAACTTTAAAAAAATTACAGTAATGAAATGCAAGAGCGTCAAAGAATTCAATGAGTGATTCTGACGGCTATCAGAAAAGTTAGAGAATTAGGATATAACACATAATAGCATCTCCAATCATCTTGCCGCCACATTTTGAAAGGAAACAAAAGTTAGAGCTCTCTATAAAGGGAACGACATAGCGTCAAGGAAACCCAGACTCAAAAAGAAAGGGTGTTGAATTGAGAGTAAATGAGTTGGAAGTTCGAAGGTGTCAAAGAAATAAGAATGATACTTACTATCTATTCTTGATTCAACACACTTCCATTGTAGTGTCCGAATAGATGCTCTTATTTTCTCTCGAACCATAGTAATATATTGTTTTATTTTGATCAAACCCTTGATTTGTTTATTTCTCTTGAAATCTTTTTTTCAATGTTTATTTTTAGTTTTACACTCGTCATTTTTTAGGAGACCTACATCCATTATGTGGCATAGGGGTTATATCTTTTATAAAGTTTAATAATATACCACTTCTACGAATAGCTCTGTCTCGGTTAATTCAGCAACCCTATCAAAACGGTGGGAACAACACTCAATTCCATGATGATCTTGCTGTCCAGATTATCGAAGATGAGTTGATGAAGGACGACATGGACAAGCTATGCCAACGTTGCGAGACAATGTTTGACAACTTACATGAGTTGTTGAAGGACTTCAAAGTGCCACAATATGAGTTTTCCCCAGTGTCAGTTCAGTGCACCACAGAGAAAGGTGTCAATGAGGCATTGGACATCATCCACAACGAGTCAAACAACATTAAGTTATCAAATGACTCGTCGGTGTCGGTTCAACGCAAGAAATATACGCATAGGAATAAAGAAGAACACAGGTCCTCTCAATGAAACTTTTAATGTTATTTAAATCTTATTTTAATATTTGATTTTCTTATTTTCATTTCAAGATATGTTTTCTTGTCTATATTATTATTGTTCTTAATTTTGTATATTATGCTTAAAAAATACACATTACATTTATTTTTATTTTTATTTTGTTTTAGGTTATTTCTCATTGGGCTTGAGAAATATGGTCAGAGAAATTGGAAAAACTATTTTAAAATATATTGTTCTAACAAAAACCTTGACTCAAGTTGCCAGCCATGCTCAAAAATACTTTTTTCGCAAGAATGCACCAAAGAAAGGGAGGAAAAGAAAAAGCATCCACAACACAACCTTACAAGACATAGACGCGACGGTCCCTCACCTCATTGATCAACAAAATTGGGTTCTTACTCCAAATTTTGCAATGCAGCAGCTACAAGAAATGCCAACAAACATAAGAAGTGACGCAGTTCAACCTCCCATACAATATGTCTCATCAAATGGATGGATTTGGGTATTTTGATATTGGCCCTCACTACATTGAGCAGCAGAATTGGATTCCCAATCCAGATCTTGCAATGCAAGCACAATTGTCTCTCTTTTCCGCATCTAAAAAGTTACAAAGGTTCTATTGAGGAATGAAGAGGCTATCTGCATTGAGGGCTCCAAGATGCAGACAAATGGGCAATTTCTCAATCAATTTTGTTGCCAAAATTGAGGGCTCCAAGATAAATTTCAATTTCATCAAGGGCGGTCTCTTTATTATTCTACATTCTTTTTTCGGTTTAAGCGTGTACAATGACATCTTTCCTTTTCTTCTTCCTTTTTTCGTGAAAAGAGATTAGGGAAAAGCATTGACTTCATCCAAAATGAAACAGATACATTCAGAGCCAAATATGTTGATTTCTCCCGCAGAGCTAGCGCAGGCAAATTTGTAGTGTCCTTCAAGTTGTTCTTTGTGTCTTCTGCTATACTAATTTCTCCCCAACCTTCCTCTTTGTTATTTCTAATTTCTGTATAATCTCTCCACAGTCTAATTTCTCCCAATGGCTGAACGTATTCGCATCTTCTAGTGCCCTTTTATTTTAGGATGTACTGTGTCTTATGGTACAAGTATATTTTTTGCTTGATGTTCTTTAAATTTCCACTTGGTGTCTTGCGTGGTGTCTTCATAATCATGAAATATATTTACTGAAATATTAAAATAGATAAGGTTTTAAAATAAACTTTAACTATAGTCAAAAGTAGAAGTGTTTGAAAATTGTAATTAAAAAATAGTTTCACAACTTTACTTTTAATATTCATTTTTAAATCTGATCAATTGTGGCAATAGGTGTTTACAAATCTATCCTAAAATTTATCCTTACGTCTTTAAAAGTTTGAATAGATTAACAACTCATAATAGTTCTTTAAACATAAAGGATATGAAAATAGAAAATCCCCTGTAATACGAATAGTCGAATATTATATAACTATGGATGATGCTCAATAGAGACTCTTTCTGTGACAACATTGACCATTAGAATCTGCATATGGAAATCATATCTTTAGCCGCCAATTTTGTAAACATTAATCTGTGTATCCAACCTTTATAAATGCTTACCTCACGGGCTGGATACCAGAATTTATTATAAATGAAAAAAAAAAAAACTTATCCTCACTATATTAACAATTTGCCACTTCTGGCTTGAGAGCAAAGTAAAAACGTCGCCTAGCCCATCTAACATACATCAATGAATTCAAAAGTGCACATTATTTTTCTAATTAGTATGAGAAATTAAAGGATGTATTGCCGGGATATAACTATATAGCAACTTGGCCCCAAGAAATGAAATCTGTAAATGCAGTATAGAATATAAAGGCTCAATTATACAAATTCCTGAAAAGGCAATCATGTCAAAAACTAGATGAGGGCTTGGACGCCTTGCTGTTGCATCTCTCTGAGTCTCCACATTAGGTAAATACCATCTTCTCCACGATCTTCTTGGTCCATTTGTTGTAAAGCCCAAGCATAGAATACAGTGTGGATTGTATCCTAGCAGAAAAAAAAAATCATAGTTAAAATCAAACAAGCAAAGTTGTATTCCCTTCATGAACAAAACCTTAAATTTGCTACTCAAATGATGATAACATAGTTAAAATTGCTACTCACGTCCAAGATTGTGTTGAACATTAACTTGTATATTTATAACACTAAATTTGCTACTCAAACGATGACAATAAAACCCATGAACAAAAATCAAAGGTGAAGCCCCAGATAAGAAAGCAGGCAGCATTGAGACATGCAAGAGTCAGAATGGGAGTAGTAGTGTAACTATGAAGCCCTTTGCATGTCTTCTCTTTACAAAACAAACCATTTTATATATAGTTCCACACAGTATATATTAAAATGTAAAAAATAAAAATACATACATCATTCTTCTTAAATTGATCAATGCCTTATGTAATTCCTTAGATAGGAGGCGCATGAGCTAATAACAGGACGTCAGCAACCCCAACATAGAATTGAATGGGGTCAATGGACTCGAATTACATCAAGATTATTGAGGGAAAAGGAAAGCAAAATTTTCAAAGTAATTGCATTAGAAATGTTTATACCATTAGGAGACACCTGCTCTCTAAAATGGGACGTAAAACACTACTTGAAACTTTACCAATTCTGATTTTGTTTGTTTAAACGCGTAAAAGAAGTATAGCATTTTCTCATTGTAGCTATTGAAATATATAAACCGCTAAAAACAAAGCAATTACCTTGCCTCCTTCTGTAATTGACCCATTCCTATCACGAACACAATAGATTTGTTGTGTTTGAAACTGAAAATTCATTGAAAAAACCATTCACGTAACTTATCATTTCTACTGCATAAGAATAAATTATGTAAATTAGCAATGAACTTCTGGAAGTAATATTTTACATACCCATAAAATAATTACTGGAGATGAACCCATCATCTTGGTCTCTCTTACATCCACCTCAGATACATGCAGAATCTGCACAGAGTTAAATATTAAAAAAAAAAAAAATCCTAATAGGTACAAGTGCCTTAATCATGCTTTGCTCTAAATAATTGTGCAAGATTCAGACAAGGTGGTCGCACTGTATTAACTAAGATAAATTTGGGAGAAAAAAGGAAGTACTTAAAACAGAATTGGATCATTTATGAGTAAAACTGTAATCCAACCTTTGAAATTCTGCCTTTCATATTTCTTTTGCACGATTACAAATTAAGTTAGAAGAGATAAAGGAGAAAACATTTGGAAAATAACTATAACTTGCAAAAGTATGAGACAAAATACACAAGTAAATGGTAGTACATTTTCTAAACGGTGCTTGGAACAGTCCTGCTTCTCTTCAGTGAAAGAAAATAGTTGTTCCATACTCCCACATTGCCACTCTATTTTGAGCTACAGCTATTAGCTAATCACATTATATCTTTTGCACATGTCATGGAACCCATGTTACCTATATTACATTTATCAAGTTGATTAGGATTGAAATTTTGGTTCAAGAAAATAAGGTATTAAGGTTATTTCATTTTATGAATATTTTTCTTCACTTTAACCATATCAAATATACTACAAGAACTGAAAAAGTTGAGTTAAAATAAAACACTTTTTTTTTGGGGGAAAGAAAGGGGGGCGGGGGGGGGAGAAGGTTAAAGACAGGCAAAGGCAAACACCTTAACATGCTTAATGTGATATGGTTCTATCAACCTCATCCAAAACAAATTGCAAAGCAATAAGAAAGATTCAAAAAATTTGCAATCTCACCTTGTTATCAAAGAATATACCATGACTTTGGTAAGCATTATGCTCTGCTTTACAACGTTCAATCAGCTCAGGGCTACAATACTTCTTCAATGTTTCAACGTCTCCCTGTATATATAAGTAAAAACTGATTCATACATCATAAATGCACTGCCCAGCCAACAAATGGATTTAGGGTAAAACTTGGACTTAGTGCTTTATCCATTGTTAACAGGTAACAATTATACCTGCATTTAACAAGTGATACAGGTAACAATTTTTTAACAACTCATCATTGGTCAACTTCCACCACTTCATTAGCCAACTTCTCGGGCTTCAACTAATGACTGCAACTGTACTCTTCAAATCTATGAAATCCAAATCCTCAAACTATCATTTCATGCTAATGGAACCCCCCACATCCAACCATGCAGAGCATTTTCTTTCTGAAGCCATATTTGATAACAATACTTCCCTTCTTTTTCACTAAAATGATTCTCCCTAAACATAGCATTAAATCCAAAAGTTTAAGCCATAGTTGTTAAATGTTGGCACCATGGCCGCCATGGCGTGGCAGATTTTTGGCAACTGCCATAGGCAATTTGTGAAGGGAGGCCCACTATGGTAGCACCAAAGGTTGCAATGGCATGTTTATATGGCAGAATTTTGGCCTTCCACCGTCCGCCATTGATAACACTAGTTTAACCTAATTGTTGGTTTTCCTTTTCAACATGATTATTAAAAATAGTGCTCTTACCTAATGATTAAGATTTATACCATCAAGTGAGCAAATCAAGCATTTTAATTAAAAAACATATATAGCCCAATTTTCTATAATCTGACTTAGATCTCAAACTCTAATATCATATTTGTTGCTCCAACCTGACATCCAATGCCACAAGTTATCATCCTCATCCAGTCGTCCCTTTATTATTTGCAAGGGTAAAGATTAAGCACTCAGATTGAAATGAAAATATTCATTTCAGTTACAACTGGTGATGATATTGAGGATTTGCTCTAAAAAAAATACAGGCGCTAAGAGATGAACAAACAATGAGATATAAAAGCAAGTAAAAGTGATACAAGTGTCACTTGTTAGAACAATAGCTGAAGCATTATACCTATGTATTTGCCATAGTCTTACACCTTATTCAAAAAGGAATGACAATATGATTGCACATAAAAGAGAACACATTTTCAGCATTCCTGTTTAAGCTTATGACTAACCTTGATGTAAGCATTAAGCACTGGTTTTATTGCCTCCTGTACCTCCCCTATAAATTCTGGTAATGAAAAATAACTGCCTCATGGAATCAAAATAAAAGAAAAAAGATGTTAGCAATTAAAATAAGTAAATAACAATAAAATGTTAAGACTATGATAAAAACAAAGGGCATGAGAGCCTACGGATCCCGTTGACGTATTTCCTTGTAAGAAATTGCAGCATCTGTCTCTTGAAACATACTATCATTGATACTGTAAAAGGAGTGTGGTAAATTAGCACTTAAATTTGCATCATTACTACTATTTAGACTAAAACCAGACAAATATTGCAGCATGCATTACTATTAACAGTAACCAATCATTTGGTAATTCTAATTTCTAAGAAGAAGAATGAGTGCAAAGAGAAACTTGATGACATACTCTTGTATTTTGTGAATAATGGGGTTGTCACTGGTCTCATATCTTTCCCGCAAGTCCTCTACTATCTGTCAATTTCAATAGATATGTAAAATACCATGCCAACAAAAGGTGATTTGGAAGTTAAATGTGTAAGTGTGTAAAATATTTTCTCTATTTTACAATCATGAATTATCACATAGGACACTAATGTAATGCAAGTGAGGCAAGTGGCATAAGAACAAAGTGCAGTAAAAAAATAATTATTTTTTGTAGATTAAAGAACCTCAGGAGTAGAACATACCTCCTGGCCCTTTGTCTTCACTGGGTCACTATACTTAAGGAATCGCTTGGATACTGGATGGCCTTTCACCTATATGAAAATGCAGAGAAGATAACTCAATGGAGAGGTTTTCTGGACTATACAATTAAAACAGAACTGCAACTAAGTTACCTTATCCCTGAACTCATCAAACTTCTTACTCCACCAAGATTGTTTAGATGGCATAACAACAAGTTCTGTTCTTGTACTAGTTTCACCACTTGATGTGAAAGGAACACGCTTTCTCTTTGTCGGGGTACTACTTAACTCCTCTTTTACTATGTCATAACCTTTCTTGGTTATGTTGACTAACTTTGCATCCTTTAATTTTTGGAAGGCAGCAGAAACATTTGGAGAGGAAATGGTTGATTTAAATTTGCCAAATAATGAATCTGCAGCATTACTAGACCCAGACTGCTGATTTTGCTCTTCCTCAGGTGATGTTTGATTTCCTCCATTTGCATCAGCACCCTGTTTTGTTGAAGAATCAGTTGATGCTGAAGAATCCTGATTTCCTATCCCAAAAGTTTCCTTCACCTAATTTAACAAGAGCAATATCAATAACCTATCAATTGCCAATCACATTCACCAGAAGAGTTGTAAATCATGAACAGACCTCCTCAGTTGCAGCTGAAATCTTCTCTTTTACATTGTAAGAAACCTGCACAAAGTATAATTGAATTCCAGTAAACAAGTCAGCTTATTCAAAATAGATATATGGAACCCAAGTTCCCATCAACAAGTTTAATAACAATTGCATTTAGCAGCACAAACAAACAAGGGAAGAATGAGAACATAAATAGCAATCCAGTCCAGGGTAAACAGCCCTTTACCCAACCAAAAAGGAAAAAAAAAATTAACCATTATATTTGCATCTTGATCAGTGTAAGGTCACATTAGATTTTTCTGCACAATTACACATGCTCTCCAATGACTTTGTACTTTACTTGTGCATTGATGTACCCCTCAGAGTTGTTTATCTAGCATTTTTCCAATAAGACTACAGAGCATCAGAAGCCAGGTTCATTTTTTTTTCCCTTTCTGATAATGAACTTCCATTACTAATCCAGTGTAGAAATTGAAGATGACCTTTGATTATACCTTCTTTGCAGCAGCTTCAGCTTCTGTCCACACTTCATCCACTTGTTTGTACAGCTGCTCAGTTTTCTGCTTTGTTCTGCATTCGCCATTTAACCATCTCAGGGCCCTCCATTGAAGCATTGACTCAGCCTTGACATACAATGGTATGTCTCAGCTGATTAATCAGTAACATAAAAATTTAATTTTACGATATGGTCACCACATACAATACATACCTTTCTTTCAGTTCTTCTTTTACTCCTTTAAGCTCATCTGCTTTTTCCTTCAGCTCCTTGACAGACTGTTGGAATTCTGGGTTTCTGCAACCATCAAAGACAAGAAACACATAGGGCAGACAATAACACCCATAAAAGGAAAAAAAAAAAACTCAGAAAGAATCAACAGAACAAGATATACAAGGCCATGACATGCATAAACAGGTTGAAGCTCAAGCTTTGGTCTCTCCAAATACAAAAAGTTAGGTCTATTCCTCCATTTTGTTTCAGGAATTAAACAGAACAAATTGGCCCAGTGTATATATAACATCCCTATTCCCTACTGTCCTAACAAGCATTAAGAAGGAATTAAATGGAACAAATTGTATTGTACACACACACATACACACAAGAATAATGAATAATACCATTGCCTATCCTATTATGTACAATACTACAATCGTAATCCAAGTTGTTTAAAGCACAGAATATATCTCAAGTACATTTTTTATCTCTCTCGTATTGTTAGGTGTCTGTGTGTGTGTGCGCATATTTAACATACTGCAAATACATAAATATTTTCCCAAATGCCAGGTGATTAGATTGTATTTCTTGCGAAGCATGAAAAGTCAAATTATTATATTATATTATTAAGACAACTACAAGTAATGCATTATGAGAAGTCTCTGACCAGGAAAAGGGGATGTACTTTAGAGAAAGAAAGGGATGGTTCACAAACAGTAGGGGATAGAGAGAGAGAGAGAGAGAGAGAGAGATGTAACCTACTGTTAATGCATGTTCTCATGTTACAAATATTTGTTACTTGAGGCTTTGATTTTTCTTTTTTAAAATAATCCTAGTTCTGCATACCACATGTTTGTTTTAATTCCTTCTTTTTTGTCTTCTGCTATGCTCTTGCCACAGTCTGGTAAAATTTCTTGCAATAGGCCCCGATTTATTGAGATTTTGACATTTTTCGTGACTATATAATAAATATTGTTTTACATGTGGTATCCATCAGAGTTTTTTTGATTTGCTTGGTTCATGGGACTTAAAGCCTAAACCATGTCATTTATTATCCTGGTGCAATTTATGATGCACAAAATAAGAATTCAAGTGATAATTTCTGTTTTTCATTAAATCAAGACGCATAAAGTTCAAAGCTTGAAATTTATTGGTTCAGCTTCAGGTCTGATATCTTGGCTCTGTTTAATGTTCCCAAGTTTTCTGGAAATGTAGTCAATGCTTTAAGATGCCAATTTTCCCAATTATGTTGCTTGAGCCCACAAATTATGGTACTCAAAGTATAACTTTGATAGTCCCAAAAAATAAGTTCAATTTGATGAATGAACCGAAAGTTATGATCAGTTATCTAAAATTTAAAATTTTTTGCCAGGTTTGTTAAAACCCAACAATTGAGGTTCTTGCCTAATTAGATTCAATAAAACATCTAAATTAATCACTTCCTTTTTCAGGAAATCTCACATTCTCACTTGAATATTTGAATCCTCTCGAAAATTAAACCTCTAATCTCTAGATAATGGTTAGTAAAAATGAACTGCAGGCATTAGAACCGAGATGATTTTATTGATCCGTAATCAAATGCAGAACTTTATGTTATAATATAGCAAATGAATGAGGCATCCTTATAAGTTTATATGTGTGCTCTAAACTTTAGAACAGCAACTGAGTTCTTTATCCCATTGTTTGCAAATTTTTTCCTTTAACCAATATCTTCAATTACTGTTCCATGTGTCTTTGTGTGTTCTGTATTAAGAAGTTATATCTCCCAATGGTCTGTATAAATTAGGAACAGGAACATGTTTTACGGTATTTTGAAATGAGTAAATAGTTGCTTAAGCTTATCAAAAACTATTAAACTAAACTACTGGATTATGATTAAAATTAAAAAATAAAACACTATATGCAATGCGCTAAAAACTAAGAACAGTTGCTGCTTGCATCAGTAAATTATGTTAAAACTAAGATCCACAAGGTAAGTGGATTCTAGTTAAACGACTTGCTCAGTCGTTCATTATCAACAACGTGCATACATACATTATCCCATGGTATTAATTAAAATGAGTAAACGGTCACTTTTGAAATTGGAAAGCTCCGTCACATTAGTCCCTGAATCGAAAGAAATTTAAAAAAAAAAAAAAAGTTGTTGAAAGTGTAAATCGACAATCACATTAGTCCAAAATTCAAAAAAATATATGACTTAAGTGATAATATTAACATTTGTTTAGAGATTAAGATGACGATAAGTAATTAAATTTAGGAACTTATTTGACATTCTAGAAACTTATTTTACATTTTCTTAGCTCCAGGGACTAATGTGACAGTGCCCACTACTTTCAGGGTGACTGTTTACTCTAATTAAAATACTCTCGTTTACAAATAAGCTCACACAATTCACTAACCTAGGCGTTAGAGTTGAACATAGCTGTTATAAGTACTATGGTGCAATTCAATTTGAAGAAACAGAGAGAGAGAGAGAGAGAGGAATACCTAACAGCTTCGCCTTTAATCTTCTTAGAGAACTCATTGAAGACACTGTATCTTCGCCTGTCTTCCCAAACCAAAGGTAACCTTCTACTCCTATTCCAACCCTGTCATCCCAATAAATAGCAAATAAATAAATATAAAGAGAGATGAATTTATGGTTAAAAAGGAAATGAAAGGAACCTGGTGGCGAGGAGGAGGAAGAAGAAGAGATCGTTTGGACAGTAACAAATCACGAATCAGCTTTCGCGTTGCCATTTGGAATCAACAAATATGAGAACGTTGCCTGTTTCTAATTTATTTTTCTTTTCTTTTCTTTTCTTTTTTCCTATTTGTAATGCTAAGACGTCCGTTGGCAGTGCTTGAGGAAGAAGAAATAAAGACCTTGTGTAGCTGCTGCAGACAAATCACAATCACCTACATTGAGTTGAGAAAGGGAATCAATGTTGTACTTTCTACTCACATGCACGGTAACCAAATGTCACTCTTTGCATTTTATAGTTTGGGCTTAGGGTTCGTCCAATCAGCCTAACCCCCGTTTTTGGGCCTGCTATTGTTTTGTTTTGTTTTTTTTTTAATAAAAGGGGCATGCTATTGTATCTTACCTTTCTATGAAATTTCGTATTATTTCTTTATGGTATAGTTGAATGAAGGTTAAATTAATTGGTAGGTTCTTAAATTATTAGAGAATTTTTAATTAGGTTTCTAAATTAAAAAAGATGTTGTAAAATTCTTGTAATTGAGTCTCTAAAGTTAATTTATAGCAACTTGAAACTGTTAGAAAATGACAATTTGTAATGGTCATAAAAATCCTAGAGACTAAATTAGAAAAAATTACAAGATTAAATATCCAATTACATTTTTTTTAGTTTAGAGACCTAATTAAAAATTTTCAAATGGTTCAAGGACTTACTAATTAATTTGACCTTGAATGAATCATCTAAAATCTAATTCAAACCATTTCTCTCTCTCATTATTCGCATTCAACTACAAACTACCACATATGTTAAGTTTGTTGACTTTTACAATAACAATCTTAAAAGTCATACCAATGATAATTTTTAATTAGTTAACACTATAAAATTTTTTACATCAATAGTACGTAAAAAGTAAATTTTTCTTCAATATGCTAAACCATCAATTAAGTACTCATCATTTTTTTCATTTTTTATGTATTTTATCTCAAAAATATGTACAACTAACTTTTTATCTGCTTTCTTCATTAACACTAGCAGAAAGGTTGGAACCTAAGACTTAATTCAAACTACCCAAACCCTTTACTATTAAGCCAACCTTAGTAGGTTATTAATTTTAATTTAATAAAAAAAAAATTAAATACGTGTTTATCTTTACGCATTTTTTACTTCTTGTACCTTTATTATTTAATATATTGTTTTTGTGCATTGCACAGAGTCATACCTACATGCTCAAGTAAATTTGCCTAGTGTAGCCTTCATCTTTGTGTATTTTAAATGTTACTGTAGGTGTTGTTACTCTAGTCCAGCTGCAGTTATCTTTGTAATATAGCTTGGGTGGTTTTTTTGTCCTTTAGTGATTACTTGTATTCGTGTATGACTTAATTGCAGTCACTCTTATGTCTCTCAATCGTTGTATATACTTCTGCACATCTTGTGCTCAAATTTGGCTTTTTCTATTCATAAAATATTTTGCTTATTTTACCAACATGGCATGGGACTCGTATTAATGAAACCTTTGCCAGCATGGCATCTTTGATATTGTGTAAGTGTTAGTTGTGATGAAAAGCTTTGAAACCATGAATGCATCGAATGATTTTGGAAGTGCATCCATCGCAAAAAAAAAAACATGGGCATTGCTAAAGAACCTTCACCAGAACACTGACATGAAATTAAATTAAAGAAGGATTCAAAAATGTTATGAAAATAAAGAATGTATTAATGTAATAAAGAAAAAGGAACAAATGAGAATAAGAGAATGACCATAATGTGGGAGGAGGAGAAGACGATTTGAGCGTAAGAGAGATAGAAAATGAGAAAGACATGATTGTGTGAATAATGAAACTTCATTTCCAATTTACACGAAGAGTTGAGGGACAAACACGTTTAAGGAAAAGTGGAGACGAAAAAAGGATATTGTCTTTATTAATTGTTATAGATAATGACAATCATTAATGATTGAATAAAAGTCTAAATTTAAGGACAGGTAAGAAATTTGAAAAGTAAAGGATAATTATATACAAGATTTTTTAACTAGCCACTGTCGGTTATTTATAAATGTAATAAATCTGCCTAAGACCCCAACACATGTTGATCTATTCTTATTTTTCCTTGATCAGCGATAATTCTGTCCTGTTTTAAAAAATATGAATGTTTAAGAATTTTCTTCATATTATGATACTTTTATAATTTTACTATAAAAATATAAGCATTCCGTTTGCTCCTTGTAAAACATGGAGAAGTGTGTTATTTTTGTTTGTACACAGACTATATGAAAGGTCGGGCCAACCAAAAGCTAGCAAAATCCGTCTTCTTGAAGCATTTGTATAAATTTTTACCCCAAGAGCCTTAGAAATTGCCAATAAACGCATTCTTTGCTAATACTGTATGCCCCAACAACCACTAAAGTTTTGGGATGCAATTTGAGGAGGATATTTTTAATTTTAGCAACATAATTGGGTACATCTTCCTTGGAAGGGAACTTGTATTTTGGGTTGTGTTGTTACGTGGAAATTTAGCCAAAAGTCTGACTAAACACTCATAGCAATTCCAAAATAATTAGATGATTTGCACCAAGAAGGGAAATCTGCTTCTTGACTATAAGTTTCTAAGCTACTCCAAACAGCGTTTAGAGTTGAAGGTGACCAAAGATTGAAAAAGTGTTGGAAAATAAAGATAGAAGGCAGTAAAGCGATAAAAGATAAATGCAAGATAAAAACAAATGTGTTTGACCGATTGAATGTGTTTGAAAATTCAGTACAAGACGTATTTAAACTGCTAGGACCTCAACTACCACGTTTTTCTACTTGGTAATTGCCTAAAACGTAGCTTGGACCTTTGTCAACTAATTTTACCCTAATTCAAGGCCAATCTTCTGGTAACTATTTGCAATTGCTCCTCCTAAAATATAGGCACGATCCCCATCTTTTAGAAGCCAACAGATCTGCATTTTTTATTTTAAATAATTGGGAAACCTTTCCCTATTTTTAAGGAGCCACATATTCTAGTCATTTAAACTATTGTTTCCCATAACAATTATTTGAAAAACCTTCTAGAAGCTTGGGAAAAAAATTTCTTATCTTAACCACATATACTTGGTTCCATGTTCAGCTAATTTCTCTGTTAGCTAGCCGAAAAGGAAGGTAGCCAAATTATATATTAGCTGACATTAATACCTTTTAGCAGAAATCCAAAACACCTATATTTTCCTTCAGCTAATTTTGGTATACAAAACTTCAATACTCTATTAGCTGACCCCTCAGCTAATTTCGGCCTTTCCTACTTTTCAGCTAATCCTTCATTTTTAGTTATTTTATATGTGCCATCAGGTTGCAATATGTGGTATCCAAATAAAGTACATTTACACGTTGATTTACAAGACGATGGTAAGCTTGCTTTGACACCATCAATCACATGTTCAATATTAAATTCCAAAGGGTGGATATACAAAGGATTTATCGAGAGACACATTTGAACAAGTCGCCCCGTGAGGTGAGAGGAGAGTAATATATGGGGCCAATGCGACCATTTCTTGCTAAGGCCACCAAAGTGATCGCAATGGAAATAACTTAAGAAAATGTGTCGACCACCTTTCAACACACCCATAACAAAAAGCATCGACGTCTTCCACTAGATTTCTCCTGATGATCTCCTCTATTGGCAAATATTTTTGTTTGTACAAACCATAATATTTTATGTTAGAACCATTTAAAAGTTAAAAAACTAACATTACAAGCCACGTTCCTTATATCAAACATGTGGCATTGAGTTTTGGCCTTTGATATTATTATTGGACCTAATGATATAGATACCTTTATCACAAAAAATTGAATTCCTTCTGGTGCTCACACGATTGGTGTTGCCCTTTGCTCAATAATTACAACCCGTCTATATAACTTTGCAAGTATGGATGATTAGTGAATATGCAACAAATCTCAAGACCTTTGAGTACATGAATATCAATGACAACACCATAGTTATTGAGATGGACCCTAGAAGTCACAACGCATCTAATCTTGGCTACTATAATCAAGTGGTTGACCGAAGGGTATGAGTAAAAAAAAAAAAAAAACAACCAATGAAGAATCATAAACCTTGAATTGGAGAAGATAAAGGATATTTCTTAGTAAGTAATTATATTTTTCTAAAGTGTGCCAAGCACATTGGTATAGGTTTTGGCTTGCATATATAGTTTACACACCATTAAGTATAAACACTATCACCACTATCGCCCCTGCTATTACCATTATTGTCGTCTCCATTATTGTCATTGTTGTTACCGTCGTCCCTACTGTTGCTATAACTACCATTGCTGCCACCAACACCATTGGTGTTGTCATCGCCACCACATCTGTCGCCACCACTGTCTTCGTCACTATTGTTGTCATCGCCATGACAACCACTATTGTCGCTGGCACCATATTCATTGTAGCCACCACTGTCACCGTAAAAAACAGTGGTAAAACAACAATAGTGGTGGCAAGAATGGTAGTGGCAGCGGTTGTAGCATTGGTGGTAAGAATAACTTTGCCGTTAATCTTCTTAGAGAACTCATTGAAGACACTGTATCTATGCCTATCTTCCCAAACCAAAGGCAACTTTCTACTTTTATTCCAACCATGTCGTCGCAATAAATAGAAAATAAATAAATAAAGAGAGATAAATTTGGAGTTAAAAAGGAAATGAAAGGAACCTGGTGGTGAGGATGAAGAAGAAGAGATCATTTGGAGAGCAACAAATCACGAATCAGCTTTCGCGTTGCCATTCAGAATCAACAAATATGAGAACATTGCCTTTCTTTAATTTCTTTTTCGTTCTTTTTTCCCTATTTGTAATGCTAAGGCTTACGTTGCAGTGCTTGGCTTGAGGAAGAAGAAATTGTACTTTCGTGGTTCGTACTCACATGCACATGCACCAGCAACCAAGAGCAAGACTTCTATGGATACCGCCTCAAATGTGAGGTGTTGGACACATCCAATGAGATGTTGTCACCTCACTAAAATATTACAAAATAATAAAGGATAAAATAATATTAAATTAAAAAAACAATTGATTCAATCAAAAAACTAAGATGCATGGACGGGGGAACAAGGATGAAATTCGGTGGATGCAACTCCACGGTTGTTCACGGATTAGAATGGATTAGATCGGTTTTGAAGATAAAAATTATCCAATCTAATTACTTTGGTTTTCTTAATTCACTATTCAATCGGTTTAGTTTAAGATTTAAATCCAATCCAATCTAAAGCGGTTTGGATTGAATTGGTTTTCAGTTTTGTTTTTTTTTTTTTTGGATAAAGTATTAAATAAATAATAAGATATATAATAAACATAATCAAAAATAATTAAAAATATCAAATAATTCATCTATAAGTCATTATATAGCTAATAGTAGTATAACTCTTTAAATATAAACTATTAAAAATAAATTTACACAACTTGATAATTACATTTATATATATTTATTCTAATAGTCATTAGAAAACTATCTTTAATTAAATATATTTTTCATAAATAAGTATAAGTTACATATTAAATATGAGTGGTATCATAAATTTATAAATAAAATATAATGTGTGTATAAGTTCGATTTGGATTGAATTGGATTAGATCAATTTTCAAAATCAAATTAGTAATTCAATCCAATCCGTTAAAAAATGTTGGTTTTTACGATTTTCAGTTTATTCGATTTTTGTTTTTTTGGACCGATTGTTTTTGTTTTTATTGGATTGGTCGATTTATGAACACCCCTATGCACATCCAATCTCAAAGAAAAAGGGGCTTAGGGTTTTGCGATAACCAAATGTCACCCTTTGCATTTTGGCGGTTGACAAATGATAATTACACCTTCCATAATTAATAAATGGAGAGCTTCGTCTAGCTTGGGAGAGGAAAAGGAGATGCTGAAAATTTGAAGCAAGGAGGAGCTATTTATAGGAAGGGGTCTTAGGTGTCCACCAAATAACTTAAGTAATAATGCAAAAAATCAAGTTTTAAATTTGTTTTTAATTTAAAATTAGGGACACATATGCAAACTTAGGGAAATATATCAATTTTAAGTGGTGAATCACCTCCTTGTAGGTTGAAAACATGCTGGGTGAGCTATCTTAAAACTCCCCAATATAAACTTTAACTATAATTGATTAGCTGATACCGATAAGATCGCCTAAACTTTGAAAAAAATAGGTTTTAATATCAAAACAATTAATTTGAATTTAAATGTGAAAAAATATATTATTTTTCATCAAAAATAAATTTAATTTTTATTAATTATTTCGAAATATATTTTTTTGTATTTTTAAGCTTAGAAAATTCATATAAAATCCATTTTAATTCAATAAATAACAAAATTTTGATGAAAATTATAAAATTAAATATTTTACCTATAAATGAATTGGGATCACCATTTTCACCATTTCCGAATGTCAAACCAATGCTGGCTAGCTTATTGGACATCTAAGGGCATTTTGGTCATTTTATATAGGAATTCCAGAAAATTCCCAGAAAATTTTCAAAATTATATTTTAATGTATATGACATGATTCCAAACTTAAATTGATATTTTAATGTCAACTGATTATTTTTCTCATATCAACCCTTAATGTTGAGAAATAGAGGCAAAATCATCATTTTCTAATTTTTCCAAGCTTCAACTTGGAAAAATTATTAAAATTACGGTTAAATAGTTCTTGAAATTTTGAACATAGTGATAGGGACGATAATTTTGAAATTTCTTCCCAATTTTTCAGAATTAAATCGTCAAATATAAGAAAAAATAGTTGAAAAAATTGAAATAGGGTTCTTATATTTTTTACTATCTTTTTTTCAAAATAAAATTTTTATAATAAAATATACTTAGTTTAAAGTTTTCAAAATATTTTGAGGTTAAAAATTCTTTGGTTGATTCCTGTAGTTAATTAGGAGTATTCTTGTCATTTTCGAAAAATTGTCTCAATAAATTCCCAAAAAAATTCTAAAATTATTATTAATTATTCTAAGTATATTGATGTCTTAAAAATAAATTTTAAACAATTCTATTTATTTTTTTCTATTAATTCTATTATTTGACTTTTTAGAGACGAAACAGTCATTTTACCAATTTTTGGGCTTTGTTCCCCAAAAATTATTAAAAAAACTAAACTAAGTACTACTTTCTAATATAAACATAACTGTAGGGATTAAATTTTTGAGATTTACATCTGATTCTCTATAAATAAAGACAAAATAATTAAGAAAACAATTTAAAAGGCAAAAGTAGGGGTGTTACATTATTTAATTTAACTATATATTATATAGAATAAATATAATATTTAATGTTTTTAGACAATTAATTTTATTTACAATATATTAACTATAGTATTCATAATATATATATATATATATATATATATATATATATATATATTAAAATATATATTTGAATTTTATTATTGTTTAAAAGAATTTGGTTTACATATATATATAACATATTTTAAAACACAAAAATTCAAATATATATTAACGTAAAATTAATAATTATATAAATATATAAATAATTTATCTCTTAATTTTAATAATTTAACAACATATTATATTTAATAAATATAGTATTTAATGTTATTAGGAAGTCAATTTTATTTATAATATATAAATTATTATATTTATTGATAATATATTTATTAAATTTAATAAATGTAGTATATATATTTTAAACGATTGACTTTTCAATATATGTTAAAAATTTAATATATATTAAAATATACGTTAATATATATATATATATATATATATATATATATATATATTAAAAAATACATTAAAAATTCTAACACCCCCCCCCCCTATTTTTAAGAGTGACTTTACTAAAAGGAATATGATTTTTATTATTGTGCAAAGATATATGTAAATTACATTAAAAATATAATATATTAAAATAAATTATAAGGATCTAAGTAAATTATAAATTTTTTAAAAAAGTAACATATTAAAAATAAATTAGTAAATTGAAAAGTAAGAACAATATTAAAAGTAATAAAAATCACTACTCATAATATATTAAAAATTAAAAATAAATTATAAAAGTAAATTATATGTAATTATCTTATTTATATAAAATAATAAATACATTACTTAATTAAATTACATAAATAAAAATAATCCAATTATCTTAATTTAATATATTCATTATTATTTTAATTAATCTTTTTTATTTTGTTAGCTATGTTAGCATTGAATTAACTAAAGTTAATGGTAAAGACTAAAAAAAACACTAAAAAAATGTCAAGGATTTAAAAATAACAAAAAATTTTACAAAAACTAAAACCAGATAAAGTTATATTTATACGAACTTAAAACATATTTAAACACACACACACATATATATATGTCAAGGAGATGTCAAGGATCTAAATATATATATATATGTTGGTCAGGATCATTGACACTAGATGTCAAAGTTAGTCAAATTACACCTTTAATAACTTTTTGAAAAATGCAAATTTAACCAATCCAACCATTGAATTTGATGTTTTGATTAATTATATTAAGTATACAAAATTTCACATAATTCCAAAATTATTTAATAGTTCATCACTTCACTTTATTTTAATGTACAATATGTTATTAAAATATATGTAAATATTCAATGTTAAATCACATATCTAGAAAAGTCCAAATAATGTAAAATTTGATATACATGATTATGAAGATAATATCATATAATTCAACGATTCGATTGATTAAATATGCATTCTCCAAAAAGTTATTAAAGATATAATTTAACTAACTTTGATACCTCGTGTCAACATATCCTGACCCTTTTTTTTCTTTTAATTTAGAGAACATTATCTAGACGACATGTGAAATAAAACAAGAAAATCACATTTGAGCAAATCATTTGTAATAATATCTTTTTCTATTTTAATTTTTTCTTTTCAATATTAATTCAAATTATTTTTCATTTAAGTTGATACAAACTATCAATTCTTTTGACATTTCTAAAGTAGGGAAAAATTAATTGTTTTAGATATTAATTTTACTCATTTTTCTTCCTAGATATCCAATTAGATAAACATAAAACCCAATTACTTTTTTATTCCTTCTTAGTGCATGAATAATTTTAAAATTGATATAGCAATTTAGATGGAAAAAAAAGGGAAAATGTTGTTAAATAACTTTCTATATTCTTTTTGATATTTTTCCAAATGGGGGTTATTTTAATTATTTTAGATTTCAATTCCATGCATTTTTTTCTCCTAAATGCCCAATAAGATAAACATAAAATCAAATTATTATTACTTTCTTTTTTTCCAATATACATGAATTTGAAATTAGGATAATAGTTTGATGAAAAAAGGATAAAATATATGGTATTTAATTACTTTATATTTTTTTTATATGATAAAGAGTAAGGGGGAATATATGGTATTTAATTACTCTATATATTTTTTTTCTATATAATAAAGAGTAAGGATGAATTTTAAAATGTTCTTCTCTTAGTTTAAATGAAAGAAAGATTGTAGTTTAAAATTTGTTATGATAGGGCTTCAGTGAGATAACACAAAGTGAAAGCTTTGCAGGATTAAAGGATAATACTAATATCTTATTGAGCTTTGAGGTTCGTATGGAGTAATTTATTTTTAGTTTATTTTTTTATTAATTTTGTTTAAGGTTTTTGATGAAACATTAGGTGTGTTATTTTGATTCATCTTAGAATAGTTTTCAAGTAAATTACATTGACACTTCCTAAGATTTTTTCAAATTACACATAATTCTCCTGCTTTTGTAACGTTTACAACAACCTCCCTTATAAGGATATACGATATAATATTTTTCAAACAATTAAGGGGGTTAGTGTAATGTATAAAGGGGTCAGTGTAACATTTTTTAAACAATTAAAGGGGTTAATGTAAGAATATAGAAAGGAGAGGTATCATGCGCAATCTAAAAAAATATCAGGAGATGTTAATGTAATTTACTCTATTTTTTATGTTATATGGTTAAACTTTTTTTCTTTTTATCTTTATGGCTTTCATCCATTGGCTTGTTCATAGTCATTTTCAAGGGAGTTGTCATTAAGGGTGTTGATTAACTAACTAAATCCAATACATATCACATTAATCAAACCAAAAAACCAAAAATCGAACAAATCAAAAATTGTCCATTTCTCATTTTGTCCCATCATAGCTGTACTTGCAATATCCAAAATATCTCATCATCACAAACCCAAACCATAGACCCACCATCATCGTTGCTCATAACCATTTATAGTTCAGAATTCATAACCATGTGATCTTTGATATTGGACTATTTTGTATATTTTATAATTTATTTTAGGCTTAATTGCACGTTGTGCCACTTAAGTTTCATCATTTTACAGATTTTGCCACGTATTTTTTTCTCTCGCATTTTACCACCTTATTTTTGAAATATTGCAAATTTTGTCTAATCATCAATTGTTCATTGAATAAAAATTAGCAAGATTGGGCAAAATTCACAAAATTTCAAAAATAAGGTGCCAAAATGCGAGAGAAAAAAACATAGTGGCAAAATTTGTAAAATGATAAAACTTGGGTGGCACAAAGTGTAATTAAGCCTTTATTTTAATATTTATAATTTTTTTTGAAAATATGAAAACTAATCCAATCAAAATTGGAATAAATTGAATTTGATTGAATTTTAGAATCAAATCAAATAGATGATTAAAGAATAATACTACAGTGATTGGACTAAATAAATTTTACCTTCAAAATCCAATTTGCAAACACCCAAAGTTTCCATTCATTATATGATTTGGTCACTTGCCTTGTTAACTTTTATTTTATAATTTTTTTAGTATGGTAAATATTCTACCCTCTTATGAAATTTCATCTTCCCTTAAAACATAATATTTTAATCTACAAGAAAAAGATTAAAAACTTTTTACTTGAATCATTGGTAATAAACACATTGTATTTTGTTACATTTATTTAATAAACATTACAAACATTTTTCTTCTTTAAAGTTGTTTTTTGGTTAGCACTATTTTATATTTTGTCATTTTTTTCTTTTATGTTCCTATTTTGCAACATAAAACTAAAAACTAACGAGTAATTTTAAATGGAAAAATATATAGAGTAAATTACACTAATACCCCTAAGGTTTTTTCAGATTACATATAATTCCCCTGTTTTTTTAACGTTTACAATAACTCCCTTATAGGGGTACATGATGTAATGTGTTTCAAACTATTAAAGAGATTAATGTAGGGATAGAAAAATGATTGGTGTTGTATGCAATATGAAAAAATCTTAAGGAGTATCAATGTAATTTACTCAAATATATATTATGACATCAATATTTAATGTCACATTGTATTTATTTTATTATCATTAATTAATTTTTTTAGTTTCATTTATACATGTTGATGCTTTGTTTTTCATGTTTTGATGCAGTTATGTGAAAAAAGAGGTATTAGTAAAGGTAGCATAGAATCTTGCAATTGTGTTGAACCATTACAATTAGGTGATGAAATGTTGATGAAATACCAATATATCTCAAATTTCTTCATCGCCATTGCTTATTTTTCGATCCCTTTGGAAATCATATACTTCGTTAAGAAATCAATAATATTTCCATATAAATGGGTCCTTATCCAATTTGGTGCTTTCATAGTTTTATGTGGAGCAACACACCTAATTAGTTTACGGGCTTATAAAATGCATTCAAAAACTTTGGCGATAATAATGACCACAACTAAGATTTTAACTACTGTGGTATCTTGTGCAACTGTCCTTATGCTTGTACACATTATTTCGGATTTATTGACTGTTAAGACCAGAGAATTATTTTTGAAGAATAAGGTGAAAGATCTTGATAGAGAAATGGGTCTAATTCGTACATAAGAAGAAATTGGTCGACATGTTAGGATGCTAGCTCATGAGAGTAGAAGCACACTTGATAGGCACACAATATTGAAAACAACCCTTGTTGAATTAGGTAGAACTTTGCCATTGGAAGAGTGTGCTATATGGATGCCAACACATATAGGATTAGACCTGCAACTCTCTTACACATTGCGACCACAAAGCCCAATTGGATACACTGTGCCTATTCACCTTCCTGTGTTTAATCAAATATTTGGTAGCAATAAACCAATACAAATTTCACCAAATTGCCTTGTGGTTAGATTACTACCTCAAGCTAAAAAATACATGCCTGGGGAGGCGATTGCTATTTGAGTACCTCTTCTTCATGTTTCTAATTTTCAAAAACATGATTGGCCAAATATTTCAAGAAGGAGTTATGCTTTGATGGTGTTGATGTTACCATCAAATAGTGCTAGACAATGGCATGCACATGAGTTAGACCTAGTCGAGGAAGTCACTAATTAGGTTAGTAATTCATTATTTTATTTTTGATAAAATATGTTTTTAGTTTATGTAAATATGATTATGTTTTAATCCTTTAAAAAAATTTATTAGTTTTGATTCTCATAAAATTTATTTATTTTTAAATAGCTCATATCATCACTTATTAGGACCTGGATCCTCTTCAGCAAACACTCTCTTCAACCTTTTTATCTCTCTCCACTTCTTCTTCATTTTTTTCATTATTTATTTATTTTCTCTCTATTTTTTCTGTGCTTCTAATTTTATTTTCGATACTGGGAGGTAGGAAAGGATCCAATTTGCACTTATTGGTGGTGTGATATGCATCTAGATATGTCACATCACATGTCACCTGAAAATAGTGACTAAGATGATATGTCTAAATGCATATCACGTCATGAATAAGTGGTAATTAAGGCAATTATTAAAAAAAAAAAATTTGACGACGATCAAAACTAACAAAACTTTTTTCTAGAGGACTAAAAGTAGTCCTATTTAAAATGGCTACATATTTAAGCATTTTTTTTTTAATTTCTCTTCTAACATGTGCATTTTTTGTAGTTATTTTCTCTTAATAGTTAATTACATTCAACATGGATATGTTTTTCATTTATCACTAATAAATTGAAGTTTTTTTTTTATAATTACACAAAAGTGATTTTATCATCTTTATATAATGTTATTATTATATGCATTACTAATTGATGATTTTAGATCCTTTGGTTAAAGTATATACATATGTATCATCTTTTGTCTTGAAATTATATGTTTGGTTACTATATTACAATAAACGATGATACCCTTTGATACTTGAAAAGATAAAATGATATTTGGTATTAAAAAGCTAAACTTAGAGTGTTTGGTGAAACCAATATATATTTTTAAATTTAATATTACTAAGATAAATTACAAGTTGATCGTCTATGCTAAAATTACAATGTCATATCTTTTCATAATATATATACAATAATAATTTAATTAAATACTTTTTATCTTGAAATTAAAAAGCTGATTATGATGTATCAAAAACACCTAACATAAAAAAATATATTATAAAAAACACACATCTCTCATATTCATTAACATATCATATTTTAAGATTATTTGCTACAATTTTTTCCTACACTAGGTGGCGGTTGCTCTTTCACATGCTACAATTTTAGAAGAGTCAATGAAGGCTAAGGAATTACTTGTTGAGCAAAATGCCGCACTTGACTTGGCAAGAAAAGAAGTAGAAAATGCAAATTGTGCTTAAAATGATCTTTTGGCAATTATGAATCACGAGACTAGAACTCCTTTACTTGCAATTATTGCACTCTCTTCATTGTTACAAGAAACAAAACTTACAGTTGAACAACGTTTAATGGTAGAGGTAATATTAAAAAATAGTAATTTATTGGCTACTCTCATTAATGATGTTTTGGATCTTTCACGACTTGAAGATGGTAGTTTTCAACTTGAAGCAACAACATTTAACCTATATTTTGTGTTTAAAGAGGTAAATTTATATTTTAAATAATTCTATTAGATTGTTTAGTAACCTAATAATTTGGAGTTTCATTAAAAATTTATTGTGATATTTTTTTGTGTGTGTAACAGGTCTATAACTTGATAAAACATGTTGCATTTGTCAAAAAATTGTCTCTTACTTTACATCTACCTTCAAATTTACCAATATATGTCATTGGCAATGAGAAATGTCTCATGCAAACTATCTTAAATGTTGTTGGTAATGTTGTGAAGTTTTCAAAAGAGGGTAGCATTTCCATTTTTGCATTTGTTGCAAACCCCGAGTCCTTCACGAATGCTAGATTTGCTAACTTTCATCCAAAGCTAAGTGATAAGAACTTTTACTTGCAAGTTCAGGTTTGTTACTCTACATTTAGATAATATTTTTCTGTCTTTGGATTTTTATTCCTTTATTATCCAACTTCAATAATGAAGGAATTTTTTTTCATGTTGTAGGTTAAAGATTCAGGATCAGGAATTAATCCACAAAATATTCCAACGTTATTCTGTAATTTCACACAAGGCCAATCATTAGTAGCAAGAAGTTCTAATAAAAGTGAACTTGGCCTTGCAATTTGTAAGAGGTAATTTCCTTAAAATGCAAAACATAATCTCCCTTACAAGTTACTTGCAAAATTGGAATAAGTTCTCTTTACAATGCTAATTTGAGAACTAATTTTGGAGTATGAAATGTTTTAAATTATGACCAGATTTGTAAATTTGATGGGAGGGCATATTTGGATTGAAAGTGAAGGTATTGATAAAGAATGTCATGTCACTTTCATTGTAAAGCTTGGAATTCCAAACTAAACAAATGAATTTGAAATACCATTGTAACCTGAGGCTCTTAGAGATCATGGATCAACAACCTTTTACAGGATTAGTGAACTCTTCACCAACGATGATGAGTCAATAAAGTAGCTTTATTTTTATATGTTCAACTTTCAAATTGGCTATTGTATACTTGTATCTTATTTAATTAAAACCATTAGACTTTTAATGATTTAGTTAACTCTTTACATTAAACCCCAATTTGAGCAACTATGATCATGATAGCATAATGCTATTGAATGATAATAAAAGAGTGTTCTCTTTCCAACACTCTCTTTACTATTAGTTAACATTTATAGAAAACTACAACATTAAGAGAGACTCATTAAATAAGAAGTGACACCCACCAAAATTTGTAATTTTCAATAAATTGTAGCTAATAATAGAGTGTTGAAAAGAGAGTGTTCGTGATAATATTATATTACTTGTTTATGATCCAAAGTAAACAGGCACTAATGGTGAATGGATTAAAAATTAAAAACTTTTCATCAATGCTTTAACCATTTTATTTGAAAATTTTATGTATTTTAAATAAAACATTTTTAGTAACATTTAAACCATTATTTATTTTTCTTTACACTATTTTCACTTTGTGACTGTTATTAGATGAGATTTTTGTTTGCAAGGTGTAAATTCTTTTTTAGAATTATAAATTTAGAAATTTTCTAGCCTTTAAAGTATTTTTGAATTTCCTTTGTGGTTAAGATGTTGAAAAAAAAATCATGTTTAGATTTCAGTTAGGAGGGCTCAAAAGTAGTTTTATTTTCAGAGCAACAATTTTTTTTCTTCTTCATTTTGTGTATTGGATTTGTAAAAGTATTTTTCTAGTAGTTATCCAAACATAGTCATAGTGTGGTGGCAATAATGTGTGCATGTGTGTGACACATACTTCAAATAAATAGAGTTGTAAATTTTATTTTTGACAAAAATAAAATAAAATTGTGATATGTTCTTGTCTTGAAGATAATGGGTCATTAGTTAATGAAATGATTATTGGTTCAATAAATTAAACTATTTTTCTATTTGTGCACGTATATGTGTTAAAATTAAAAAAATTTGAAGTTAATTAATTGAAGAAAAATTTTAATAAATGTCCTTTTACATAGTTATAGAAACAAAATACAAAGTTTTTATAAAAAAAATGTTACCAATACACCACAATTGTAATTTCCAATGCAATTCTACTACAATTTTCAGTAAAAACTTCCTATTTATTAATTTCTTAATCAGTGTCCTTTGTTTGGTTTGAGTAACATTCCCAAATTACTTGCTAAAAAAATTATAATTGTTAATCAAATATTTTATTTGTTCTTTTGAATAATATAGTAGACGTAAGAATATAATTAAAGTTGTGCAACTAAATTGGAGAATGTTTCATAAGTAAGTTTAATTTATAACTTTAATTAAAAATGAGTTAAGTATATTATTTTGGATTAAGAATTGAAATTTTAGAAACTTTTGACTTGTTTGGAATAGGGAAAGGAAAATGAAGGAGGAGAAAAAAATTTGAAATTTGAATTGAAGGAAAAATGGAAGGAAAGAAAATTTTAATTTTTTGTTTCATGAGGTTAATTTTTTCCTTTCTTTTCAACTAAACAAAAGAAAATACATAGTTGCCTGTATTTTTTTCTTTCTCTTTTCTTTCCTTCCATCCAAACATACTATGGAGTCGATTTTTGCTAAAATACGTAGAGAGATAACTAATAATAAATAAGGTAAGAAATTATAGAAAAACAAAAATCGTATTTTTCATTAAGAGAATGTATGTGATTGTTAAAAGATAAGAGGAGAGAGAGAACAATTTCTAGAAGAAAAAAAAAGAAAGTTACAAGAAAATGAGACTTTTGGCTTAGAGCGAGAAGAGAAGATTGGAGAGATATTAAAATCTAAGAATTAAAGAAATTCATACCATCTACTCATAAGGAGGAGGAAAAAGTGAACTAAAGGTTTAAGCTTCTCCTGTACCATGAACCCTAACTTTTCAACCTTAAAACTTTATGATTAGGATGTTTTGATGATGATGACATGTTGGATTTTTGGTTGGGTTTGGAATTTTACACTTAAGCTTAGATGAGGCTAGTGTATCAGATTCTTTAATTGTTTTGTCCAGTTTTCTTTTACCTTGTGTGTTTTATATATTGATGGAATTGGTTGTTTGTGTAGGTTTAAGGTTAAAAAATTGATTACTAGCCTTTTGAGTTTATGGGGTTAAAACAGGGCTTGTTTGCTTTAGTCTATATATACTTAGGCCTAAAAATTGATCACTGGGGCTATTTTAGATTTATTCTGACAATTTATGAATATGATATAAAAAATATAGCCAATGTTGTAAAACTCCAAATTATACGATACTTCTTTCTATTGAAGGCTATGACTTAAGATTATATTAGGTAATAATTTTGTGAAATCATGGTACTAGATGAGTTCCTAATTTATCGAATAAAAGAAGGTCAATCCTGTCTTAATTTCACCCTAGTAGCCTACAAACAAAAAATTATAACATGAGTTGCAAAACTTAGATTGAGGTAGGACTTGTCTAATTTTAAAAGTGAGATGTAAAGGTATAATTGACAAAAAATAATAATTTATAGAAGCCTAAATTGATCACTATTGAATTTTGAAAACAACAATTACTATCTTAAGTACAATTTGACCATCTTCATTTTAAAACTAATATCTTGAGTTGTAGAATTTATTAAGGTGAAGCATTTGTCATAGGAAAGATAACATCCAAATTTATATGTGATTAAAATTTCAAATTTTATTTTTCGTTACAGTACTTTTAGTTTTTGTGTAAAAATGGCTTCAAATATGCTAGAAATAATTTGTTACAATCAACACGTATAAGGTAACATCTTGGTCTTAAAACTATCAAGTTATTGAATGATGTCATGTTTAAATTGATCATATGAATATTTTTGTATGCATGAAAGTATATTAAGTTACTACTCATTTCATTATTGCATGGTTCTACATTACAAAGTGTAAGTCATTCTACTGAATAAGAATATGTTTGAATTTCAAGAATAAAGGTTGTATAAGGATAGGTCAAGAAACAAAGATTCTCCTACTAAAACCTTCATGTTATAGCATATAGGAACAAAGGTTGTCCTGGGTCAAGGCTAGGAACAAAGGTCATATTATGTGCAAAGGTCGGTGGAAGTACTAACTTTCATGTTGTGTTACAAATCTACTTAGTCAATAAGACATCTTATAATACACCAAAAAGAGAAAAAGAAAAAGAAAAAGAAAAGATCATCCTACAAACAATCTGCAACGTTATCCTTGAAATTGCCTCACTTCATTTTGTTTAATGTCATAATAGTATTGGAAGATGAATGCTTTAGTTAACAAATTTGGAAGAAATTTTAATAAATAATTTTGTTACCTTGAAGTATTTTGTACATGTAACGACCCTCTGTCGCCACAGTACTACATACAACCTCATACATAATTAAGATATTTAATAATAAGTAACCAACATGCTATATAAAATATACATATAAGACAAAATATAATACGATATACAACCCCAAATAATCAAAAGTACAAGATATACAAAAACAAAACTCCCTACAGTTGATCAACTATATGATATATATATATCCAAAATCCAAAGAGAAATGAGCTTCCAGAAAAGCTCCACCCAAGAAGGGCCTTCAACTTCTCATGCTAGGAGCCTAGGACATCCACTATTAATTGCGAGATGCAGGATCTGCTGGAGTCTCTCCGTTTGCTCCCATACCAAAATGACATGATCATCATAGTCACAGCAACATACAACAAGACTAGCAACCACAACAACTATACTGTCGTAACCGAGGCTACGACGAAGACGACGCAAAAATAATTTTTAAATGGAGTCGCCACCAAAATTTTATTTAAGGAAAAAATATTGGAAAACCCTTAAAAAATGGTCTTTGAAACCAAAGTTAAGCTCGGGAGTCGATTACGTATAGGGAAGGTATTAGCACCTTATAACGCCCGTTAAAAAACGGTACCTTTAATTAATTACGTAAAATTATGTAACTTTATAAATATTTATTTTAGCCCAAAAAAAAGAAAAAGAAAATATTTTTGTGATTTTTTATTTTCATTTTTTTGTATTTTTTTTATAAGAAGGAAGTTTTATTTTAAAAAAAGAAGAATTTCAAATTGAAATTTGAAGATATATATATATATGTATATATATTAAGGATTTTTAGCTTCTTATCTTCACGGAAAAGAAAGTTTGAAAAGATACTTTTTATTTTATTTTTTAAAAAAAGAAAAGTTTAAAATTCAAAAGGGCATTTATTTGGATAAGATTATTTTTACATTGAAAATAAACTTTCTATATTTTTTAAGAAAAAATCCTCACACAAGGGTTTAAGCTAGCAAATGGATAATCATCAAACTCCCATGATCCAAATAATGTTAAAGATAGTATATGCTATTTAATTAACATTATTGGTCGTTGTGTATTTGGATAAATTTTAATTTTTTATTTTTTAAAAAGGGTCATTTTAATCTAAGATGACAACAAGGTTTATGATAGCAAATAACTATTCGTAAACCTTTGTGATTCAAATGATATTGAAGATAGCATTCACTACTCAATCAATATCATAAATCATGAGTGGATCAAAATTGTTATTTTTTCCTATTTTATTTTAAAAAAACGTGAAACTACTATCAATTGAAACTTGAGACAATTAAATACCTGAGGTCCAATATAAGTCATGATTGTATGAATAATGAAGTAAAAAAAAAAAGCTGCAGACGAAGCCTTAATCACCAAATACAAAAATTAATCAATATGAAAAAAAGAAGAAAAAAATAAGTAAAAAAATGCAGTCCCTGTAGGTATCCTTGATATTGTATAAGCTTCTTAGTTTGTTATTTATGAACATTGACAGCAAGATAAATGGAATGGAAAAAGACAACAAATAGGAGCAAAATAAATAAAGTGAAAAGAAATGGTTATAGGGCATGTTTGGACAAGCTTATTTAGAAGAGCTTATAAAAGAACTTATCTAAAAGCTCTATTGTGAAATTATTATTTTTTTGGTATAATGAAAAGTTCTTTTTAAACAAGCTCATTTAGTATTTAGATGATACATATTTAGCTTCTTTATGAGCTCTATAAGTAACAAAAGTCTTTAAAATTTAACTTCTCTATAAGCTCTTCTAAGAATTTTTAAAAAAGTCAAAAGCTAATCAATATTATGTATCTAAACACCATTTCTAGGTATTAAAGAACTTATGCTAGTAGATAAGCTCTCAGAAGTTCTTCTAAGATGTATACTAACAAGCCCATAATAATGTGATAAGACCCGTTTGAAATGTCAGGATACAATGCTTTACGGAGGCATACATTAGACCCACAAAACCGAGAGAAAAAGACAAACAAAAAACTGTACAATAAAAATAAAAGAAGTAAAAGAAAATGTAAAGAAACCTTCGAAGAGGTATGTGCTTGCCTTCAAATGTTACGGGACTTGAGGGATGTCTGAACACGTGAAGCAAGAAAGAGTCAATTTGCAGGCTTGATGAACAACTACGTAGGGGTGGTGCGACTAACACAGCACAATAATGCTGCAGTATGGCTAGGTGGTGCGGACATTGTGCAGTAGTGGTGGCCAATAGAAAGGCGTGGTAGCAATTTGGGGAAGAGGAAGCTTATCTCGCCTATGGAGAGAGGAAAAGTAGGTCTGTCTTTCATAACCTTTTCTTCCCTTCCCTGTTCTCCGATCCCCTTTTGAGTGCTCATGCATAGTTTTTATAGCCAAACTGGGTTACAGCCCACTATCCCATAATCTCCTATTTTTTAGCTACGTGACTGTTACTCTTTAGTAACCAACTTATCTTTCCTTATCCTCTCAGATTATCTGATCTTCTGTTTTTCAAATTTCAAGTATTTTATCTTTATTTATTTTTCAAATTTTCCTTTTGTTTTGTGTTTTTGTTTTTTTTTTAAACTGCGAATAAAATTTGTTATTCACATATACCAAAACAAAACAAGACAAGGGTAAGCTTACATAATAAAACCACATAATATATATAATTCATATTGTCACACCATTAACATACCAAGATAGGATCCAAATTATCAAAGAAATGGGTCTACATACCATACAACACAACACATCATGCTGTCAATCCCATATGTCAATGTATGAATGACACGACTCTCGAGAGATTTCTACATTTTGGGCGATCAGTCAGGTCTCATTCCCTACCATGGCCATCTAGCACCATTCAGGGATTGCCAAAACTCTGATCAGTTGGATAAGCTTATGGTTGTCATGATAAGTGTATGTGGGAGGTGGTATACTGTGACACAAGACTTGCACTACCTTGGCCCCTTGTGGGATTTACCCATCCACTTATCCCCTAGGTCTGGCTTTAAAACCCCACTTCTTATCCAAGCACTAGGTTGGAGGCCTATCTAAGTACCAACTCTAGTCACTATCCACTTTACATGCTTACCCGCACACGACATGAGACCCATACAACCTCAGCCAATAACATATGCATGAATGCATACAACATACCACATCAGCCTAATAACAAGTCAACATATATATATATATATATATATATATATATATATAACCTACACACTATGTTAGCTCAACAACAACAAGATAACATATGCATATATACATAAGGTGACATAAGCACACCACATGGCCTACTCAGCACCACCCGTGGTCCAACAACTATTATCAACACTATGTAGGCCCATTCTAGCCTCAAGCATAGTCAACAGGTAAGACCCTATCCAAGTAGTCCACCTCATGAGAAACCTCATACAATGATATCATATACAACAAGTGGAGGTCCTATCTAAGCAACCTTCTACTTCACAACCAATCCAACAATCAACTACAATTTGAAAACCAAGACATTCTTTGAAAACCATTTGGAAGATTGACAAATCTTGAGCTTCACAAAACCTTTCAAAATAATTCAATTTCTTTAATTTAGAGAAATTATATTTAAACTAGACCACTTTCCATCATTCCTAAATAGAACTTTTGAAAATGTATAATACCCTTTTTATATGTGTATATACATAATATTTCACAATTTGAAACGAAAACTTTAAAATCTGAAATAGTACATTCAATTTTGAAATAACAGATTCAGTATTGTAGTAACAGATTATATCAGTTTAGTAAAATGCACCAAAATTCGTTTTCTAGCAAGGATAATCGATTATAAGATCCCATAGTCGATTATTCCAGAACCAAAATCACGAAAACAACTTTTGGAACTCTAGATAATCGATTATGTGATCCTTATAATCAATTATCTGCAACGAATTTTGAAAAAAAAATGCGATTTTTGCAAAAAATTTCAACTCCTCAACCACATAAACTCAGATTTCGAATCCATAGGAGTTCCAACATCATCAATCCACCTCAACCAAGCTCATGTACATCAGATTATACAACAAATTCAACATTTCATCACAAAATCATCAATTCTCCCCTAAAAACCCATTTTTTCCCAAAATATCAAAACCAACAAATATTTCCACATCCACAGAGATTCAACCGTTTCCAAGGCAAGAAATCAACTTATCAGCAGTTACCAACACAAAACAATCGATTAGTAAGCTTCCTTTACCTCTAAAAGTTCTTGAATATGAATTTAGGTTCTTTGAGAATCTGGTGTCTTGAGCCAAAACCTTCCACAAATTTGTTCTTTCTCTCACCCCAATCACTAAGTCAGGCTTGAGGATCCTCTAACACACTTATCAATTTCAGATTTTTAAAAAGAAATTGAGAGAGAATTGAAGAGAGAGAAAGTAAAGAGAGAGAAAGAGAATGAAGGAATGAAGGAAATTCCTCCCTCCCCTTCCTTTATATACTCGACCTTCCCGGAGCTCTCACACGGACTTTTGGCTAATTGAGGTCCAAACCTCACCAAGCCACTCCCTTATCTCAAAACTAGTCTAGCTTAACTGTTTTATCTCAAAAGCCCAAAATTACTCTCACAACATATCCAAATTGGCTCAAGCACATATATCAAATTTCTTAAATTCAAACCCAAATTTCAAACCAACAACTCACAACCATCATCACATATAACATACCATACATAGCAACAATTCATTTATTTCTTTTAATCACCTAGATTATATATCAAATTTCCACTTTTTAGTTATTAAAATACTTAATCATGCATTAAGAAAAAAAAATGGTATTACAGTACACATTTTTGCATTCAAATTTCAATTCATAATAATTACTCTTCTTGACCACATTATTGTTGATATGAAAAATAGAAGCTTAATGTGCAAGGATGAGATTAAAGATTGTTGTGAGGAACAAATCACTTTTTAGCCTAAAGTATTTCACCTAATTCTATACTAGAATGTGTAACGCCCGACCGCTTTCAGGATCGAAGACTGTCCCCACAAATCAACACAAGACTTTTCAGTGTGCTTTGTCCTCACTCACATGCTTTTTGGGAAACTTCCTAATAGGTCACCCATCCCTAAATTGCTCCAAGTCAAGCACGCTTAACTATGGAGTTCTTAAGTGATGAGCTATCGAAAAGTAGATGCATCTTGTTGGTATAGGTAGCATTTATTAATTTCTTTAAGTTATTCTCAATTGTACAGTCCTATACCTGCACAACCTCTGGATCCCTCTCATTTGGGTGTGTATTAGATTCATTCATGTATCCCTTTGGCTGGAAGCCTGCCAGGAGTCGCTCATTATCCGTGCCTCATCTCTTTTGCACCGGCGATCACTCCCCGCCCTCGTCAGCGCTCGGGATGTTACATGCCCACCGGCTTCCGCTTGGTTCGTCCTCGAACCACACCGTATTGGGAGAGAGGTCTGCTTTAATACCACTTTGTAACGCCTGGTTGCTTTCAGGATCAAAGACTGTCCCCACAAACCAATACAAGACTTTTCAGCGTACTTTGTCCTCACTCACACGCTTCCTAGTAGGTCACCTATCCCTAAATTGCTCCAAGTCAAGCACGCTTAACTGTGGAGTTCTTAAGTGATGAGCTACCGAAAAGTAGATGCATCTTGTTGGTATATGTAGCACTTATTAATTCCTTTAAGTTATCCTCAACTGTACAGCCTCTGGATCTCTCTCATTCAGGTGTGTATTTGATTCATTCATGTACCCCTCCTGCTGGAAGCCTGTCAGGAGCCGCTCATTGTCTGTGTCTCATCTCTTTTGCACCGGCGATCACTCCCCGCCCTCGTTAGCGCCCGGGATGTTACAGAATGTCTAGGTAAGATTTCATTATGTTAACTTTTTATGATAAAGCAACCTTAAGTGTTCCCATCATATATTAGAAAAAAGGTATTTATAACACACTTTTTTTTTATGGAAATTTATTGGAAATAATGAAGATCATGAATGAAGATCATTCAATATGAAGTAGAATCCACATAATTTTGTGATTTTCAATAAATTTTAACTATTGTGTAAATAATGTGTTCAAAAGAGTGGGTTCAAGTATGTTGTTAGCATTTTTCATATTAGAAATATTGATAGTCAACTATTTTCTAATCTACTGTGGCAATGACATATTTCCACAAAATGAAGTATAGGTCTTTTCATATTTATAAAGAATAAAAATTGTTGGCTTAGTTCCTCTTAACATAGCCTTGTTTGATGCTTTAATTTGACCATTGGTAAGAGGGTACCCGAAAGATGATAAATGATGCTTAATGCTTAGTTTTAACATTGCTTCTTAGAAGTTTTTGTCCACGAATTTGGTCCCATTAGTGGTGACGATTGCTTGGGTAATGCCAAAATGGGTAATGATATGTCGTTACATAAACTTAGTTAGGTTTTTGGCAGCTATTCTAGCAAGGGCCTTTGTTTCTATCCATTTAGTGAAATAATCCACTATTACAAGACATTTAACTTGATCAGGAGTGGGTGGGAAAAGACCCAATAGGTCTATTCACCACCAAGCAAATGGCTAGGGGATAGTATGATGTGTAACTCTGTGGGAGGTGTGAGGCGTATGTCAACATGTATTTGGCATTTCTTACATCACTTCGTGTATTTTAAGGCATTTGCTTACATAGTCAGCCAGTAGTATCATGCTCTTATGCATTTCCTAGTTGTGTTGGTTGTTCTACCTTCAACCTATTAGGTCAAATTCTTTGCCTGCATTCAGATGAAAAGATTGGGCCCTCTTGGACTTGGACTAGACTAAGTTTGAAACAATAATAATTTAATTTGACTCTTCTAAATATATAATAATAAATTTGCTTACTTTGTTCTTCTTTGACTAAACCTTTTATTTTCATCTATTAAAATAAATCCTACCCCTCCTTTCAATTTCATGATACATTAATACTCTATTTGGTATGGTGAAGAAAAAGTGATGGAGAAGAGAAAATTTTGAGATTTAAATTAAAAAAAATAATTTTATTTATTTAATTCAATTTTTTCGTTTCCTTTTTCTTTTTACCTTCTCCTCAACTAAAAAATATCCATGGTTGTTGAGAAATAGAAATAAAGGAATGCTAGCAACACACTCTCTCTTGTTGTTTGAAGTTTATTGAATATTGTAAAATCAGAAAAAAAAATGTATTAAATAAGATGCAAGACTTAAAACTTTTTATAATTTTTAATAAATTTTAATTAATTAAAAAGAGGGCGTCGTGTATTGCTAGCATTTCTCATAGAAATACAGCATAAGAATTAATTTGGTGTTTCTTGATACAAGTTAAACCCGCGCAAACAAAAGCGAGCCAAATTGAGAAATTATACGAAGGTGCACATTCACTCACCGCAACTCACTTAGGAGTAGGCCAGAAGAAGCTGTTGGCTACGCAGCACATTGAATCGATCGAATGGAAGAGATTGAGAGCGAGGTGGAACCCTTGTCCCGATTGGAGCCCCCGAAAATCCAGCGGCTGAGCGAATCGGTGGTGAACCGAATCGCCGCCGGCGAGGTCATCCAACGCCCCGTCTCCGCCGTGAAGGAGCTCGTCGAGAACAGCCTCGACGCCGCCGCCTCCTCCGTCAACCTCCTCATTAAGGACGGCGGCCTCAAACTCATCCAAGTCTCCGACGACGGCCACGGAATCCGAGTCAGTCAGTCACTCTCTTCTCACTTCTCACTTTCAATTCATCCGTTAATCATTCCTCATGTCATCCTATGCTCGCGTTTTGATTCCGCTTCTGCAGTTTGAGGACTTGCCGATACTGTGCGAGCGCCACACGACGTCGAAATTGTCTGCGTTTGAGGACTTGCAGCGCATTAAGTCGATGGGCTTTCGCGGCGAGGCTCTTGCCAGCATGACCTATGTCGGCCACGTCACCGTCACGACCATTACCAAAGGCCAATTGCACGGTTACAGGCACTCACTCAATTCTTCCCATTCCCATCGATTCCCCTACTTTATAATAATTAATCAAGGTTAAATACATAATTTAGTCTTTATATGTGTCGCAGATTCTCAATTTGGTTCTTTTACATAAAAATTTATTAAATCAGTTCCTATACGAGCAAACTTTATTGGTTTGGTCCCTGTCATCATGACGTTGTGTCTAATGGTCCTACGCTGACTGTTAACTTATTCTTAATTTGGTCTCCATGTATATAGCACGTTCTTAATTTGATCCTTATATATGTAGCGCATTATTAAATTGGTCTCTGTACATGTAGTGCATCCTTAATTCTTACCAAGACCAAATTAAGAATGCACTATATATAAGGATCAACTTAAGAATGCACAAACGGCATCATGGTGATAGGGACCAAACCAGTAACTTGCACGTGTAGGGACTTGTAACATGTATATGGACTAAATTATGTGTTTAACCATTACTTAATTAATTAATAATTAATAAGAACTAACATTTCTGCTTTTGTGGTTCAGGGCATTGTATAGAGATGGTGTCATGGAGCACGAACCCAGGCCATGTGCTGCTGTTAAAGGAACGCAGATAATGGTAGGTAAACTTGTCATTTTGTTTGATCGGGTTCCATTTTCATGTAAAATATTAAGGTTAAATTAATCAGGATGTCCCTACACTATTTGAGAATTTTAATTAGGTCTCTAAACTAAAATAATTTGTAATTGGATCATTGATCTTGTAAAATTTTTGTAATTGGGTACCTGATGTTAGTTTATGGCGACTTGAAACCATTTAAATTTGTGGTGGTTTTAAAAACCTTAGGGACTCAATTACAAAAATTTTACAAGATCAAGAATTCAATTATAATTTTTTTTTAAAATTTGGGGACCTAATTAAAATTTTTTAAATATTTCAAGATCTACTGAATAATTTACTAAATATTTATGTACTAAACTAAAGACATTGCCATTAATGTCTAATATTATTAATAGTCTATTTATGTTTTTTTTTGGTGTACAATGGCGGCAATAAGGATTGAATCTAGGACTATGTGCATGCTACACAAACCTTCCACCACTAGGCCGGCCCTAGTGGCTTCTATTTATGTACCAAACTAATGACATTGTCATTACTCAATCATTTATGATATTGTTAATGGTCTATTCATGTGTTAACGCTATTGATATTTTTAGGCTTAATTACACTTTTAGTCTCCTTATTATTGTCATTTCGGGAATTTGGTCCTTTCATTTTTTTTGTGAAGTTGACCTCACTATTTCAAATGTGTAATTTTGGTTCATTTGTTAACTTGACATTCAATATTTGACAGAAATGCTGACTTGACACTCTATTGCACTACCACGTCAGCACATTTATGCTGTCACGACACTCCTTTCACAATTAAAATAGTGGGGGATAAAATTCGTGAAAAAAAATGAGAGGACCAAATTTGCGAAATGATAATAGTAAGGGGACCAAAAGTTCAATTAAGCCATATTTTTGTTAATATTTTATATTATTAATGGTCTTTACTGAAGCTGATTAGGATGTTGCCTTTTGATTACCTGAAAGTAAAGCCTATTGCTAGGACTAGTTGGAGATTTTCTGAACTGGCCTGACCTTACGCTATTCTGAATAAGCTATTGGAATTGTGATTGTTATTTGTTATGGGTTGAAGTTTTCGTGCTTCTATTGTTAGGTTGAGAATCTGTTCTATAACATGGCTGCAAGGAGGAAGACGCTGCAAAATTCTTCTGATGATTATTCAAAGATTGTAGACTTAGTAAGCCGGTTTGCTATTCATCATATTAATGTCAGTTTCTCTTGCAGAAAGGTTGGTTTCTTGAGCAGTAAAACTTGTTTGCTACAACAATCTTATAAGCTAGCTGCATTGTAAGTTACATTGTTATTTTTCATTGGATGTTTGGGACTCCCGTTGCAATCAGCATGGAGCTGTTAGGGCAGATGTTCACACTGTTGCCACGTCTTCAAGGCTTGATGCCATCAAATCTGTTTATGGGGTCTCAGTTGCTCGCAATCTGATTGAAATTGAAGCTTCAGACAATGATCCAGCTACTTTGGTTTTTGAGATGCATGGCTATATGTCCAATGCGAATTATGCTGCAAAGAAAATCACCATGGTGCTTTTCATCAATGGTATACATTAACTGTATAAACATTAACTGTGATGCTTCTCAAAATTTAAAGGTGTTTTTTTTTATTAGATGAAGCCTCTGTCATTGATAGTTTATAATGCCAGATAATATGTTTTATCACATATTATCACCATGGTGCTTTTCATCAATGGTATACATTAACTGTGTTGCTTCTCAAATTTAAAGGTGTTTTTTTTATTAGATGAAGCCTGTGTCATTGATAGTTTATAATGCCAGATAATATGTTTTATCACATACTTCTTATCCTGAATGCTACTAGTACTATGCATAAAATATATATAAAAAAATGCTTTCTCTGTTTCTTGCTTTGCATCTGTCCGTCTCTTCCTCTCACCTAATTGTGTGTTCTACATCCTTACACTGATTCATAGGTGGTGCTTATGGAAACTCTAAATCCTGGAGTTAATTTACACACACTCACAGATATACCCTTCACTTTTGTGATTGAACAAGTTTTGTGTTATATGTTATTCTGTTTAAGTGTTTATCTTTATTTACTTCAATTTTCTCATTGGATAATGTTTATATTTATATCTGACATGAGCTAATTGTTTATAGATTCTTACGAAAATCTTCTTGTCTATGTTCCTCAGATAGACTGGTTGAGTGCTCTGCATTGAAGAGAGCGATTGAAATTGTTTATGCAGCAACATTACCCAAAGCATCTAAGCCCTTTATATATATTTCAATTGTTTTACCACCAGAGAATATTGATGTCAACGTACATCCAACAAAGAGAGAGGTACAAACCTAATTATGAATATGCATGTATGTGATTCTTTGTCATTATTATTGCTAAAGTTATTAACTTAAAGTTCCATGTAACTGGCAAAGACATTTAGTTGTGAAGGTAGAAAATCAGTGGATTGAAGTGTCGTAGGTTACGGGCAGTTTTTCTGGCTATTTGGGTGCTGTAAACATTGCTTATCTAATTATAATTTGGGGTTGGATGAGCTCCAGACAAAATTGATGAAAAAATAAAGTAAGTTTTTGATGAGTGATTTATTGATGATGTTTGCTAAGGAAATTAAATTTTGATGGTGTCATGACCCAACTATCTCAAAAGCTTAAGTTGTTAGGTGAAGGTATATAAATAATTTTAATATTTAACATGCCCCTTTCAAGAGTCCTTTGGGCTTGAAGCATGGAATATGCATTGGTCCACCCTACATTGTGTTGAAATTCAACTTATATTTAGAAGAATGAGGGTTGCATGGATCAAACTTCTAACCACATGGTCATAGAGGCTTTGATATCATGTTGTTGAAATATTCTGTATTTATTATAATCATTACAGTTTATAGGCATGTAATCTTTGATTTAGAGGAAACTGTATATCCTCTATTTATGTATAATTAATGTAATAAGCCTATATAATCTTAAGTCCGTTGTGTATTCAGATACACGGTTCCAGCTCAATATGTCTCTGTGTTGTTTCTCATTCAACATGGTATCTAGAGCCTGACAGAGGCATCTCGCAAATCGTGTGTGCCTGGTGGACCCACTATCCTCGGAGATATAATTTTTTTGGCGAACTGTGTTCTTCTTTGGTTCACCATTTAGATCGCCAACCTTCTTCTAGCGATTGTTTTCCATTTTTCAGCGTCTTTCCGGCCATCGTCGCTGCTTCGGTGAAGTTTCCGACTGCCACCACCACCATTGGGAGTGCTGTTCGCCGATCTACTCGGCCCAGTTGACCGTGACCCCCACCGGCTTACCACGCGCTTTCACGCGAGTCTACAGTGTTGCGCCAAACAGCACCTGTCACCGGCGTGTGACAACGTTTTTCCGGAAGCGTTTCTGGCATGGTGGTCGCCCACCTAGCGGATTCCGCCTCTTTTGCACTCCTTCGGATTCCATCGAAGGTACCTATGGAGATTCCCGCTCCTACGATAGGTGATACTTTTGCTCTTGCATTCTTCCGGACGCTCTCGGACTGGCACATCTCACTCCAAGAATTGTCACAAATGCGAGCATTGTCATCATCATGGGCATACCATTGATCGTTGCTGGAAGTTACATGATAAACCCCCTCGTCCCGCCAATGTGGCTCACACACCTACGACAGAGACCCCTTCGCCCACTGATCAACCTCGGGCCACCCTTGCCATTTATGAGGATTTTGTCAAGTGGTTTGAGACTCACCAGAACACTGGTGCTACTGCTTCCGTTGTGCACACCGGTAATTCTATTGCTTGCATATCTCAATCCCCTTCCTTGGCTCCTTGAGTGCTTGACTCTGGTGTGTTTGACCATATCTCTGGTAATCGTTTCCTCTTCTCTTCCCTTTCTACCTCTGGCTATTTACCCACTATTACCTTTGCTAATGGTTCTTAAACACAGTCCCAAGGCATTGGCACCGCACATCCCCTTCCCTCTCTCACCGTTGAATCTATTATATATGTCCCTCATTGCCCTTTTAACCTGCTTTCTGTTCATCGTCTCACCCAATCCTATGACTTTGTCATTACTTTCACTAAAGATTCTGTTACCTTGCAGGAACGGACCTCGGGACGGATGATTGGCGTCGGATGTGAGGCTCATGGCCTTTATTATCTCTCCACGCCACCACAAGCTTGTTCTACAACAGTCTCTCTGATGACGACCCATGCTCAGTTGGGACATCCTAGTTTACCGAAGCTTCAGAAGTTGGTACCCAGTCTCTCCAAATTATCTACTCTTCACTATGAGTTGTGTCAGTTAGGGAAACACACTCGTATTTCGTTTCTCAATCGTGTCAATAAAAGGGCTACGTCCTCATTTGCCTTAGTTCATTCAGATTTTGGGGTCCTTCTCGTATTGTTACCCTATCTGGTTTTAGGTATTTTGTCACATTTATAGATGATTTTTCGCGTTGTACGTGGTTATGTTTAATGAAAAGTCGGTTTGAACTATTTTCCCTCTTTGAGAAGTTTTATCATGAAATAAAAACCTAGTTTGGTATTCCTATACGATCTCTTCGCAGTGATAACGCTCATGAATATTTATCTCATTAGTTTTAGCACTTTATGGCGTCGAAGGGAATTCTTCATCAAACTTCCTATGCCTACACCCCTCAACAAAACGGGGCGGCTGAACGCAAGAATAGACACCTCATTGAGACCACTCGGACACTTCTCCTCCACGGTCATGTTCCCTCACGTTTTTGGGGTGATGCTGCACTCACGGCTTGCTACCTCATTAATTGCATGCCATCCTCTGTCTTAAATGATCAGGTTCCCCTATTCTGTACTTTTCCCTCACTCACCACTCCATGTGCTTCCTCCTTGTGTCTTCAGCTCCACCTGCTTTGTCCACAATCTCACTCCAGTCCTTGACAAACTCTCTGCAAGGTCCATCAAATGTGTCTTCTTGGGTTATTATCGATCATAGGAAGGTTATCGTTGCTTCTCGCCTACTCTTCAACGGTATTTCATTTATGCCGATGTCTCATTTTTTGAGTTTGTCCCTTATTTTGAGTCTGCTCCCTCTCCCTCTGACATGCGGTTTTCTATTCCTCCTGGTACCCCTGCTCTTGTCCCACTTCCGTCTAGTTCTCTAGATGCCCCAGAAGTGGATCCAGATGTTCCCGCAGAGCCCTAAGCCGTGCGACCTCTTCAGACATATCAACGCCGCCAACGCCTTGCTGACAATACTACACCAGCACCTACGACGACTCATGATGATATAGTAGAGGCCATGCCAGACTCTTTCCCGGCGCCATCTTCTTTATCGGATCTGGGCTTGCCCCTTGATATTGATTGGCTCATTGCTCTTCGGAAAGATATTCGTTCTACTCGCAATCCTTCTCCTCACTATGTTAACCTTAGTTATCACCGTCTTTCTTCTTTGCATTATACTTGCCTCTCTTCTTTGTCTTCTGTGTCTATTCCTAATTCTCCAGGTCAAGCCTTATCTCACCCTAAGTGGCGGCTAGCAATGATTGATGAGATGTGTGCCCTTCATAACAGTGGTACCTGGGATTTGGTTCCTTTACCCCCTGGCAAATCAGCTGTTGGGTGTTGTTGGCTATACACACTTAAAGTTGGCCCTGATGGAACCATCGATCGTTTCAAGACACGTTTGGTGGCCAAAGGATACACCTAGGTGTATGGGCAGGACTACACTGATACTTCCTCTCCGGTCGCCAAGATGGCTTCTGTCCGCCTACTGTTCTCCATGGTTGCCATTCGCCATTGGCCTCTCTTCCAACTTGATATTAAAAATGCTTTCCTGTATGGCGATCTTGACGAAGAGGTTTACATGGAGCAACCTCTAGGGTTTGTTGCTCAGGGGGAGTCCTCTACTATGGTCTGTCGGCTTCGTAGGCCCCTGTACAGACTTAAATAGTCCCCCCGAGCCTGGTTTGGCCACTTTCATACTGTTGTGCAGCAGTTTGGTATGACTCGCAGTGAAGCCGACCACTCTGTCTTCTATCGCCATTCACCTCAGGGATGCATCTACCTTATTGTTTATGTGGATGACATTGTCATTACAAGCAGTGATCAGCATGACATTCTTCATCTGAAATAGTACCTCTCCCGACAGTTCCAGACTAAAGACTTTGGTAGGCTTCGATATTTCCTACGTATCGAAGTTGCTTAATCCAAAGATGGTTTGGTAATCTCTCAGAGGAAATACGCTCTTGACATCTTGGAAGAAACTGGCCTATTGAATGCTAAGCCAGTGGACACTCGTATGGATCCTAATGTCAGACTATTACCCAATCAGGGGGAGCCCTTATCAGACCCTGGGAGATATAGGAGACTGGTTGGAAAGCTGAACTATCTCACAGTCACTTGTCCAGATATTGCCTTTGCTGTGAGTGTGGTAAGCCAGTTCTTGAACTCTCCTTGCCAGGACCATTGGGATGCGGTAATTCGGATACTGAAATACATTAAGAGTTCTCCTGGTAAAGGCCTCATTTATGAAGACAGGGGACAGACTCAGATAATTGGGTACTCAGATGCCGATTGGGCTGGCTCACCCAGTGACAGACAATCCACCTTTGGGTATTGTGTGTTGATTGGAGGAAACTTAATATCCTGAAAAAGTAAGAAGCAAAATGTTGTAGCAAGATCCAGTGCTGAAGCAGAATACAGGGCCATGGCTTTAGTAACTTGTGAACTCATGTGACTAAAGCAGGTTCTTAGAGAACTCAAGTTTGAAGAGTGTACACAAATGACGCTGATGATAATCAAGCGGCTTTGCATATTGCATCTAATCTTGTCTTCCATGAAAGAACCAAGCATATTGAGGTTGATTGTCATTTCATCAGGGAGAAGATCGAGTTAGGAGACATTACAACGAGCTTCATCAACTCTAGTGACCAGTTGGCGGATATCTTCACTAAGTCTTTGAGGGGACCAAGAATTGGCTATATCTGTACCAAGCTGGGCGCATATGATTTATATGCTCTAGCTTGCGGGGGAGTGTTGAAATATTCTGTATTTATTATAATTATTACAGTTTATAGGCATGTAATCTTTGATTTAGAGGCAACTGTATATCCTCTATTTATGTATAATTAATGTAATAAGCCTATATAATCTTAAGTCCGTTGTGTATTCAGACACACGGTTCCAGCTCAATATGTCTCTGTGTTGTTTCTCATTCAACACATGTCATGAGCTAACTCTCCATACCAAAATCTTAAACTATTTGGGAAAAATTCATGATTAGTTTTATGTCTAATCTCCCCTCACATAAGAACTCTTTGGGCTTGAAATGTAGACAACGTACAGGCTCACTTCCTTGTGCTGATATTCAACTTTCTATTTAGATGAATGGCAATGGCAAGGATTGAACTTTTACATCTTGGACAAAGGCACCTTTGGAGAAGGACCATTAGTAGTAATCAGTGAACAAACTAGGAGACAATCTTATTTAAAAATTTGTGTGGACTGGATGAAAGTTCTCCCTAGTAATTGATAACACCATGATACCCTATTTTGTAGTTAGAATTTTTCATCATTTGTTCAAATTTTAAACACTATATGCACTGTTTCTTTCTTCTCTGTTGTTGAAAATAGTGTGTTTGTTTGCATACAGGTGAGCCTTTTAAATCAGGAAGTCATCATTGAGAAGATACAGTCGGTGGTTGAATCAACATTGAGGAGTTCCAATGAGGCACGGACATTTCAAGAACAAGTATGTTTACAAAATAATGCTCATTGTTTAATTTTTTTAGCATATGGTTTAAGTATTTGCTAAATTGAGTATATTGGTTTTTGCTCCTTCAATTGAATTCATAGATAGGAAAAGCAGAGCAGGTGACAATTTTTTGTTTCAGTGAATGAAATTTTCTTAGAACTATGTGCAAATTGACTTTTACAATTTTCAACACCTTCTTTTTACCAAATAGTTAGAGAATTTGTTTGAGTCATGCTTGTAATGGAGGTTCCTACCACAATAGTTAATAGTGGCAAATTGTGCCACAATAGTGCTGGTGTGTGGGAGAGTGGACAGCATCTGCTCCCAGAAACTTGTTGCTAATGTACACATTTTTGAGTATCGTTGTTACTTGTGGGCTGAATTGTAGTTTTAGCATCTACAACATTAACGAAGACAAATCTGCAGGCAAATGGTTATATCCATGGGGCTTTCTCTGGTTGTAAATCCTTAGATAGGATACTTGCTGTCTGGCCAGCTGGAATCCGAAGTTTCATTACTGAAACTTACTCCATGCACCACTGTTGCTATATATATAGTCTCTTTTGCAGAAGTTTTGTCTTCTTGTCCTTGATATCCAGGCATATCATGCCAAATGTGTTTCTTAATCTTTTTATTTTATTTTTTTCATGAAGTAAACTGATTCAGGAATGAAAAGATATTATTGGCCCAAAATAGAAAGACATCACTGTCCTTTTAATTGTACATTTGAACCACTGCATTTTTATCTTATTGTAATTGACATCACTATCCTCTCTTTGGTAATAGTTATCTATCTTTTTGTCTACTTATTTTCTTTTTTACCTTAATTTTTATCTGCTTATTTGGTTATTACTTTTCAGACCTGTTGGCACTTTAATTTTTTTTTTTTTTAATAATACATCAGCTGAGGTGAATGATGAATGTTTCTTAAATTGAATGTTAAAATTTTGTTTATTATTTATTTGTTTTTGTATAAAAATTTGAAACTATTAGGATCACCTTTTATACAATGTCTAATTTGTTTATGATTTCTCTTCCGGATGCTTTCAACTTGCTATCAAAGTGATATCATCCACTGTCATTTGTCCAGCTTGGCATCAACTACGTTCCTAAGTACTGAACTCCTTTACAAAATGTTTCTTTCTGTTTTTCCTCCTTCAGTTTAGTTATCTAACTGTCATTATCCAAAATCTGATTCCCTTATCATTTTCAGTTTTGTTCCATCTGTATTCTGGTCGTAAATCATATTTCATGATTTTGAAATCCCTGAGATTTTGAGGATCTAATTTCCAAAATCGTCATCAGAATCAGAATTGTTTGACTTACAGGTTTATTGTCTCACAATCTTTTGAGCATTGTTGGAATCTTACTGTTCCATAATTGGGAATTCCGTCTATTGTCGGTCTGACACTCTGACTCAGTCATTCCTAATTCACCTCTTTCTTATTATCTTCAGGATAAACCAGCCTACCTTTTGAACTAGAGAGAGCTAAAATCTAGAATTCTTGAAGATAATTACAACATTCTTATCCACGTGTCCTTGCCTTGGTGTGGGAGGCCTATATCAGGCATGCACCAAGTTTGTAGGAGGTCTTCAACAATCCAAGCTAGGTTGATGAGCTGCAGCCACCCAAAGTTAGCTTCTTGCATTCAAAAAATGGTTTTTGAGGTTCTTGGGTCTCCATAGCTCAATTTTGATTTTTTTTAGGCTTTAGCAATTTAGATAAATCCTGCAATATGGTCAAGTCCAGTATCACTCTATAAAGCATTGCTTTGTTTCACAAATAATCAGGTTGGTTCTTTCTTTAAATGAAACCAACCTTTACTAAAGTTCTACTTAAATGATTTGCTCCAACTCCAAGTTCTGAAATGAGTATTCATGTATTAAGTTATCCCCAACTTTTATTATGTTTTGTTACTCAAATCTCACGAACATATCCTGTATCAAGTTTTAAAATTTCTAAAATATCTCTTCATTTTTGTTGGAAAGCCGCCTTAATTGTGATTAGCTCTAGGCCGGAAAGGGCTACCTACGGGGGGGCTGACTAGAAAGGCTAAGTGTCATTGAGTGCAGCCATTTGGATGCGGCTCTTAGGTGATTGAGATCGCACATCGGCTAGCGATATAACCTAAGTAGTGCTTATAAGGCTTGGGTAGTTCTCACCTTATAAGCCGGTTTTGTAAGGTTGAGTTAGGTTCTAAGCCCAAATTCTAAAATGGTATCAGAGCCTATCCTAGATCCATTGTTAAGCCATCTACATTGCTAGTTTGCCATGCTCCAGGCCTATAGCCCTGTGCGGGAGGGTGGGGGTTGGAAAGTCACCTTAATTGCAGTCACCCCTAGGTTGGGAAGGGATATCTACGGAGGGACCGACCAGAAAGGTTGAGTTAAGCATCAGTAGAGTGCAGCCATTGGGATGCTACTCTTAGGCATTTGAGATCTCATATCGACTAGAGATATGGCTTAAGTAGTGCTTATAAGGCTTGGGTAGCCCTCACCTTACAAGCCGGTTTTGTTGGGTTGATTTATGCCGTAAGGCCAAATTCTAAGAATTTTTAATAATTAACAATTCATGCAAGTCATGAATGCAGATCCTGCTTTGCATGTTTTATTATATTATAGTCACTTAATTCAGTGTATTTTCTTTGCATTTTTTTTTCTCTCTTGCTTGTGGCAGACAGCTGGGCAATCTTCATCGTCTCGTATTAATACAAGTAAGGAGGTTAACCTCAGCCCTATGCCAACAGGTATGGGAAATTTTCTTGTCTTTTGTGTTTCATGCCTTTTGTTTTTGGTTTGTACTCTCAATTTATTTCATTTATCTTCTAATAACTATTATGATGATAGGTTCAAGATCACTGAAAGTGCCGGTACATAAGTTGGTTAGAACAGACTCATTAGATCCTGTGGGAAGATTACATGCCTACAAGCAAATAAGGTCTGATAGACATCTTGAAAAGAGTGCTAGTTTGAATGCAGTAAGGTGGTTCCCATTTTCTTCTTTTACATTTTTGTATTTAACAAGCTAATACTCATATTTTAAGTTGGTTTCAGTAAGCAGTAAATTCTTAGTCATTTCATTATGTTTAGTTCCTTAAGTCCTTTTATCTTGTTTTTGATACTTTATGTATTTTTTTTTTAGCATCTCATTGTTTCTTTATATTGTTCCACACCTTATCATTCTCAAGTGTAAAATCTACTAAGTAATAGTGTCTAAAACTTATAAATTTGAAGCAGACAAACTACTTTGACCAGAATTTAAATGCGAGAGGTAGAATACAAAAGAATATTTAAGTTATCAAACTGAATTTGTCTCCTTATTTGGGTTAAATTTGAAGTTTAATTATTGGATTTATGTTTACGTTCATTCTTCATACTAAAGATTTGTGTTTTGAATTTGTGTAAACCTTGTGAATGTGTTTTTCCTCCCTTTTTGTTGACATTTTTCTAAGTTCTATGGAATGCTTGGATCACAAAAGGATAAAACCCTTAAGACAATTGGAATAAAGAATATGTAGTATGAGCTACGGAATTTTGGTTGTGCTCTCTCTCTTTCTCTCGCCCCCCCCCCCCTCTCAAACACTTCCTTCCATAGGTAGTTGGTTATTTGTATGATGTTGGAAGGAACTCATAGGGAAAATATTTGGTATTTTGGGGTTGTATATTTGAGGTTAATAATTAAGATTTGATATGTATATTTTTTGATTTTTTCTTTTTGGTTTTCCTAGTTTCTTTGAATTAGATTTTGTGAATCATAATATATACTCAATCATGCGGAAGATTTCCTCAAACAATTTAGACATCTTTTTTCCCCTTCCTAGTTTGTGTCAGAGGTCAATGTTCTTGGGCTTGAAACCATAGTTTCCCACATATCAAGCCACCGTCAATGCATGACCTTTAGCATAAATGTTTTCATCAGCCTTTCAAAACGAGGACATGGTCAGCCTTAATGCCCCCTTATTACCTATCAACAACAACCATGGAAGCACCAAAATAAAAAATAAAAAAAAATAACCATAGGCATTCATTCTCGGGGCTGAGGTAGAAGAGGATCCTAGCAAATCATGTCCTACTCCAATGGCTTCTACTGTAACCAGCCTAAGTTTGTTGAGTCTATTGTTGACCTTCTTATTATATTTAAAATATACTTGATTGCTGATACACTAGAAATACTCTTCTAATTTATAAATCCTTTAGTTTTCATTGTTTATCACCATCATATTATCCTTTCTTGTCTTCCCTGTCTCTTGTTCTACTTCCCAAAACTACTAGTGAGGCTCTTTCTATTCAGGATGGATGCAAGCCATGATTGATGATATAATTGCTCTTGAGCATAGCGGTATGTGGGACTTAATTCTTCTTCCCCTATTGAAAATGATTGTAGGCCTTTGACGGGTATGTGCTGAAAAGGCTGGCCTAGATTGTCAAATCAACCATATCAAAGCTCAATTAGTTGCAAAGAGGTGTAGTCAAACTAATGTTGTTGATTACAGTGATACTTTTTCCCAGAAGCTAAAATTGCTTCTGTTGGCTATTTATTACAATGACAACTTTGGTCATTGGCCATTATGTTGGCTAGACATTATAAATGTCTTCCTTCATGGTTATCTTGAAACAAATATATATGGAGAAACCACTTGGTTTGGTTACTTGGGGGGAGTCCGCCTTGGTTTATAAGATAAAGATACCCCTTTATGGGTTGCAACAATCTCTAAGACCTTGGTTAGGTGAATTCAGTTTTGTTGTTTAGGATTTGGTATGATACAAAGTGAAGTTGATCATTCTTCATTTGGTTGATGTATTTATTTTGTAGTTTATGTGGATGATGTAGTTTTGATTGATAATGACTGTGAGGGAATATCCCAATTAAAGAAACATTTGTTTTGTCACTTTTGGACCAAGCATATAAGAAGCGCCAACTTGAGGGGGAGGATTGAAAATATATCTTATCTAAGGAAAATATATTCTATTTAGGAGCTGTATATATGCTATTAATATTCCGGATTTGATTTGTATACTTTCTGATATATTTTCCTGTTTTCCTTGTTTCTGAACTTTAAAGGTTCTAAATCATGTTCTATAAATACTCAAATAGTTCTGAGGATTTCCTTTAGCAATTTAGAAATCTTTTATCCCTTTTCAAGTATTTTTGGCTGTTAGAAATATGCAAGTGTTAGATACCTTTTAATGATTGAAATATATGTATTGGTAATTTGCTTTGTCCCTTTGCCAGATCTTCAGTTAGACAAAGAAGGAACCCAAGAGATTCTGCAGAACTCACTAGCGTTCAAGAGCTTCTTGATGAGATCAATAACAACTGTGACCCTGGTATGATTCTAGACTGCTAATAATGATGACTCTGTTCTGTGATGTAGGTTGATTTGGAAAATGTTTACTACTGACATCTACCCTGTAGGCATGATGGACATTGTAAGGCATTGCACATATGTTGGAATGGCAGATGATGTTTTCGCTTTGCTTCAGCATAATACTCGTCTTTATCTTGCAAATGTTGTAAACTTGAGGTAGAGATTTTTGTTAGTTTATGTTTATGGAATCTTTAACACAAAAAGTTTTATAAGAGTCATAATGGTTGAAGCATATGAATATTAAACATGGATATGAGATTGGGATTACTAATTTTGCATATAGATTTGACCATTTGGTGGTTTATAATATAGGCAGCTAATTAACATGGTCAAAGGGAAGGAAGAGATGGTGAGGAAATTTGTCATGTAAACCTGCCTATAAACTGCTTTTGTCAATCCATTTTAGAGGTTTCGCTCAGGGAGGAATTTTAATGTCCTTGAAAAATATAATCTCTTGCACGTGATTTCTTATGCACATTATATGAATTGACATTCTTGAATCATCTTTGTCTTACTGAATTTTTCCTTGAGAAAGGAAAAGTGCATTCAGCCACTCTAAACTTTGGACAATTTGCAAATTGCTACCATGAACTTTAAAAGCATCTCAGTTCTTAACTTTTAACAGTCACACCAATAGACCTTTATCTGATAATAATAAATATGAAATAGTATTTATGATGTTAAAATTAAAATTAAATAAACAAAACAAAATACAACAAGAAAAAGACTACTCAAGACCAATCTAACAACACGTAAACATACCACTCCCATTCAATTAAGACAGCCATGACAAGAACCATAAGGTCAGTACAATTCCATTGAGTTTTTGGTTGAGAAAGCAGTTACACTCAGAGACTAAGTTTCTTCTTTTTCAACCTTCTTCAAGGTGAGCAAGGCTTTCCTTCTCCAATCTTTGCCTCCCCCTTCTCTATATGGTTGGCCATAGCCTTTTTGTATGGTTTGCTAGATTCTTTCCCCCCTTTCAGCTGTCGTGAGCACGCTTGAGAGGGAAGAATGTGGTCTTCCACCTTCAATCTCTCATCTCAAAGCCCTAGCTTCAAGTGAGTGTGTGGATGAAGCTCTCTCCCCCTCTCCCCTATGGTTGGATGTGTGAAAGAATGAGAGGGTAGGGGAAAATATTTTGGGTGTTAAAAACACGATCCCCTTCCTTTGCAATGATACCCATCCACTTATCCTATATACCCCATGTGAATTACAAGTAAGGGCATAGTATTACTTTTAATTACTTATTGTTTAATTTTAAGTAGTTAATTTAATTTAATCTAATAAGAAAATAGGAACTTAAACATATTCCTGTGCTGATCTAAACAAGTAGGATAATTAATTCTTCAAAGCAATAGAAATTATTAAATTAAATTTTGGGGAGTGTTGCACTGTTCTGTTCAGGCTTTAGGCCCAAAACACTCTTTTATGATGGAGCATGTTAGAGATATAAAATTATTTTTGGCTCTCTGTCTAACTGCTTTCGAGAATTGGTCATTGACATTCTTATCCTTAATTCATTTGCAGCAAGGAACTTATGTATCAGCAAGTTCTTAGCCGTTTTGGCCATTTCAATGCCATTCAACTAAGTGATCCAGTTCCCTTGAAAGACTTGATTATATTGGCACTAAAGGAAGAGGATGTAGATTCAGAATGTAATGATGACGACAGCTTAAAAGAGAAGATCGCGGAAGTAATCTCCCTCTGGCTTTAAATTACTTATAGTTTTAACTTTTTTGAATGTTTTATATCTTCAATAATTGTAGCTTTTGTTTACTCTGTGGATTAGGATAACCTCTTTGAATTATTTATTATGAAGTTTAATTGTAAAGAACATGAGAAGCTTGTTTGCATTTCGTTTTGTTGAAATATTAGAGATACAACATTGTTTGGAAGAGTGTGAGAGAAAAAGATGGAGTGGAGAATTGGTGACAAAGTAGAAGGGCTGTTGGATGAAGCGACCCTGCAGCTTGATTTATACTAGATGCTAGAGGAACATTACAGGCATATTTTCCAATCAACATCCTATAAATTGCCTAGCATCAATCCCTACAAATCATCCTTGATTAATAGGATCTTCACTTCCATAACTCAGAAGACTTTTCTCAGCAGTTTGCTATGCTTTTATTAATACTCCTTATTTCCTTAAACTGAAGCTTTAATAAGAAATAAGGCAACTAGCACTTCCTTGTATAAAAAAACCTTTGATGATGTTCTTGGTAGAGAAATCCTAAAGTTTTCGACCTTTCTCCTCAATGGGCCATCAAAACTTTCTAATACACCTTGGCACATGAACTAAACACATTAGCAAAGCTCCTTAAATTTTTGACCTTTCTCCTTAGTTTCCCCCTCAAATTTTCTCCCAATTGTTCCTGATGACGTAGTCTCAGACAATCCAATAACACAAAATCGTGCAAAATCTTCATAAAACAACCCCCTTGATAATATCAAATAAAAAACAAGGTCACACTAACCAAAACAATAAATAATAATCCCTTTATTTCCTGAGAATTATATCCACTCCTTTTGATATAGTAGCAACTGACCAGTAAAGCACCCAAACTCATGCCAAAGAACTTCCCTCAAAGAAAATTCAGTGATTCAACCCAACAACGAATAACAAGGTGATGCGTCACCTAGATCCATAAGCCCAAAATCCAGCAAGTCTACTCCTATGGGCCAAAGAAGAAGGGTGGCACCCAGGAAAAGAGGTGCTACAACTGCACAGCATGCAGTACGAGGCCGGAGGCACCTCAGGCCGTCAGATGCACCAGCATCAAAGCTCATGCCATCCCATATACTGATTTTGTCTTGACAACACTCCTCACTGCACAAAATATACTTTGTGTTTGTCTACAGAGGATTTCACTGGCTCTGAGATTTTGAATTAGAGTGGAGGACTAAATTATGCAATTTTTATTTGGTCAATGTGACAAATTTAACTTGTATATGCACATTTTCACTTGATAGTTTCCTTTTAGATCTTGCTTTTTGATATTTATGGGTATTTCTTTTGCTATTCTTCAGATGAACACACAACTGCTGAAACAAAAGGCTGAAATGCTGGAGGAGTATTTCGGCATTAATATTGATGAACATGGAAATGTCTCTAGACTTCCTGTGATACTTGACCAGTACACTCCTGACATGGATCGTGTCCCTGAGTTTGCCCTTTGTTTGGGGAATGATGTTAGTTATAAATTTCTTTGTTCTTTCTCTATCCACCTGTTTGTGGAAACGTCTCTGTGATTTCTTTTTTCTGTACATATCTGACTCGTTGGTAATATTATCAGCTATTTTTGTGTTGCCTGAATTCAGTTTATGCACTAATGTGATTAATATGGTCATAACATTTGTGCATTTTTTTGTGTATCTTGATTATTCTTTTGTGAGTAAGCACCATCTTGTTTGTCCAGTTGTTATTCCATTGAATTCATTGGCAACTAAATATTCCAGGGCATGCTTATTGATAATTGTGAATGCTTCATAATGTTTTCTGATCACATCTTTTCTTGCTTTACATGTTGAAAGATTGTGATTTACATTTTTATGATAGGTTGATTGGGAAGATGAAAAGAATTGCATTCAAGCAGTTTCAGCTGCTCTGGGAAATTTCTATGCTATGCATCCACTGATGTTGCCCAATCCGTCTGGTGAGGGCTTGCTTTTTTACAAGAAGAGAAAACTGATAGATGGTTATGCTGAAGAGAATACCTGTGATAATACTGGTATGGACTTATGCTTGTTACTTTCTGAATCATTCATACCTACACATGTACCCATATATGCCCACTTATCACTGCAATATGCGCACTTCTAATGTAAAGAAAAGTAAAAATCTGTCCAATGGGGTTTTGTGTGTGACTGAGTGAATAAAGTTTTGAAATTATTGTTGGTAAGGTTTTTGAACCAGTCTCACATAGCAACTGTCAAATTCATTTAAGCTCATAAATATTTTGTGCTATATCATGATACTTTGCTTCCTCTCTAAACCTCACAATTAGATCTGGTTCTTGCTCTTGCATAAAATCTGGTTTCCTTTAACAAACAGACACAATGCTTACTGGTAGAGTTCCAGTGCAAAGAGATGCAGTACATATATAAGGGCCTCAATCTGTCTATGTCCATGATTCTTAAACCCCACACACCCCTTTCTTTGGGCATCAAAGCTTGCTATGTTGACGAATTGGGCAGCTTTGCTGCTTTCTGTCTGTTCTTTTGTTACGGAGGATTCCTTATCCTCTCTTCTGTCTTAATGAAATTGTTGTTTTATTAAAAAAAAAAAGGTTTCCTTTTCAACCTAGGCTCCAACGTTGCATCACTGAACCTACCAAACCATTTCCTAGGACTAGGTGATTGTTTCAAAACATTCAGTATCTTTTTATGGAGACTACTCCAATTTTTTCGCAAATGAGTTTTTTTGCCAATGGTTCTTTATGTGCGTGTGAAGAAAGTTCTGTTATTGCCAATGTATTTTTACTGTTTCCTACTTTCACTATTTACTTTTGACATGATAATAAATGATAGTTGTTTTAGAATAACTATGTTTATTAAATTTGGGAGGTTTGAATAAGGGTGTAATAGATTTGAATTCTTTTTCCTTTTACCATTGGTGTTCTGTTTACATTTTCCAGCACAATTGGCCCATCTTCATGTGAAATTTGGTGAGATAATAGATAATTATTAGTAGTCAGAGAACTTCAAAAATACTTGGCCCAGTTATTTAATCATTGTTTATTACACATAGGCACACAAAGTCAGTTGGGAACCTTGGTTGTTTATAATGGAGGCAATGCCAATCCAAGTCAATTAGCAGTTCCAAATCACGAGTTTGTGGTTTTCATATTGGCAAGGACTTCAATGATTCAACAGTTCAAGAGTTTTTTTTTTTTTTTCAAGGAAATATTCAAAAGGGAGGAGAGTACATCTTTCTTACGAGTAGTAATAGTGGGTAATATGCTAAATATTTCGATCGTTTCTTTGAGGAGCCCCATAACCTTGCTCAGGGTGTTAGAATATATAAAAATATTTTATCGTATATTAGAATAACTTAGATTATCCTCTAGGATTAGTTTCACTATTTCATCTTTATTTTTAGTAATAGTTATCATATTTCTTTACCTTATTATGATTTATTTCCCTAATTAGTTAGGATTATAATTAGTATAAATAAGAGTTAGTACTGTAGGTTTTATTTGTATATATATATTAAATTAAATACATCAATACATTGTAATATGTCATTCCTAGTTTTCAACACAGGGTTCTGAGGCTGCCCTTCCCCATGTGTTTCTCATGGGCTTAAATTGCTGTATTTGCTGACATCTCTCATCTGCTGAGCTAAAAATTGTCCAATCTCTTTGTGCAACAATAGAGTATATCATTATTCACTCACTATTGGATTAGAATTTAAGCAACACATATGATGATACTTTGGGCTGATTATTTCGGATTAGAATGGATTAACACATTGCTTGTACTTTTGCTTTAAGTACGGCATGTTATTTTAATGTTCAACTTGATTCTACTAAAAATTCATTCAACTTTTATTTGATTCTGCTAAAAACTCAATTTGATTTCATCTTTCTTGACCATGTTATTTCTACTAAAAAAATTTGGGGGGGGGGGGGGTGGGTGGGGTGCCGGTTGGGAAGGAAAATATATGGAAACTGTTATTGAGAAAAAAAAATGTCATTAGGGTGGTGCTATATAATAAAGTTGACTTTGAGTTGTCTTCACTCTACAGGGAGTGACGTAATCGACAATAAAGTTGAGCATGAACTGCTGTCTGAAGCTGAGACTGCATGGGCCCAGCGTGAATGGTCAATACAACATGTGCTTTTTCCTTCTATGAGACTCTTTTTCAAACCATCTGCTTCTATGGCTACTGATGGAACCTTTGTTCAGGTAATATATGTATGTTTCAGTTCTCATTATTACTAATATACGCTAATCAGCCTCGGGAGCTTACCTTTCTTCATGAAAATCTCATCCTTCGTATTCTCTCCATTATGAATGACAAAATTCTTACTATTTTATTTGCTTATTTGTATATTGTTGGCTCGCATGATTAAGAATGCATGAAGAATAGAGTTTCTCAGTTATTGATGACAAATTTATTCTCTCTCTCTCTCTGGTTACAAAGGACGTAAAAAATGTAGGCTAAATGTGAGCATTGAAACTCAGTGCTGATCTAATCATTTTCCTTGACCTGTCCATGGCATGAGCCAGTTAGCTAAGAATTATGGATTTATAGTTGAGAGTTGCTATGGTACTTCGAGAAATTTAAGGGTTTTGATACAGTTGTATTTTGGGCTAATAGTTGAATGAGTTTGGACACACCAAGGAGGAGCAAGTTTTTCTCAATATCAGTACCAAAATCCTTAAATTTCCGAGGGTACGATAGAATTTCCCGTCATAGCTTTGGTGAAATGGGGAGGCTAAACATACAATTTAATCCTGGAGAAGGTATTTAACTAGTTCCATCAATGATTTCTTCATTTTTATTTTATCCTTTAATTTTTTACAGGTAACTTCACTGGAGAAGTTGTATAAGATTTTTGAAAGATGCTAAGCAACCATGTGGATTTTGTGAGACTAATGACATCAATTTTTGCTCTGGACCTTTTGGGTTTTGGGATTAATTGTGCTCCATGCTACATCTTTTGTTCTTGTAAATACGTATCTAGATGATTCAGGTGTCCTTTAGAGGATTTCTTGGTGTAGTGATACATCAAATTGTTTCTTGAAAAGTTCAATTGTATAGGCATTATGTAAATGATGCAAATATTTTAGAGAAACCGATAAATTCTACATGTCATTGTTCTCAGGAAATCTTACATCTTGCATTTTTGTCAATCTATTCACATAGCTGGTCCTATGGTTTAGATAAATTTCAATAAGCGTAAAATTTTATTGAAATTTTGAGATGGATTTAGGATAAAATTGTGCCATTGCTAGGTCGTTTTTCCATACAAGTAACGGATAGTGTGGGTTCGGCTCGAGTAGGATGTCAAGGTTTCTCATTTTTCTTGGACGAACGCAAGTTAATTCATAGGAGCATGATTCATTGATTGGAACACTTTGTCAAACGTATCGTGTTTTACACTTACTTCAGTTGTCTTAATTCTATCAAATGCTGAACGAATTATGCAATGAAAGAGAGGCTTTTATTTCCTTTAGTCAATAGATATATTTTATTAGGTATAATATAATAATCAGATTTGGGAGTCAAACTAATAATACGCAACAATTTTTCAAAAATACAATTACTTTTTTATTTAATTTTTTTGCTGAAGAAAAAGTTTGGGTAAATGGAGATTTTTCTTATTTCAACTTCAAACAGAATTTACAGAGATTAATAAGTAAGTTTAATTGAATTTTTGTTTTTCTTACTATTTTTATTTTGCAAATTTAGTTTCCTCATTTTGTTTTTGTTAATTTGGTCTCTTTGTTATTTTAATTGCACAATTTTGGTCAATCTGTTAATTTAACATCTAATAATAGAAATATTGATGTGACATTATTACATTATCATGTTAACACGTGTTGATGTAATACTACTGTATTGTCACATCAATATTGTACAAATGAATCAAAATTGCATAATTAAAATAATGAGAATTAAATTTACGAAAAACACTGGGAATTAAATTCACAAAATGAAAATAGTTAAGAGTTCAAATTGCAGCTAAGTCTAATAAATATTACCAATTTGAGAATTCGGGATTCGTTATGAAATGAGGCAATGTCATAATCAAAAGGTTGTTTGTCAATTAATGACATGGCATATGCACGGAATGCCAGCAGCTACCCAAATTCTCAAAGAAAACAATATATTAAAGGGGGAAAAAAAGGTAAAATGGGTCGTGTGAATGTGATTGAAGAAAAAAGGCATTTTAGCAAGGCGTTGTAAGTAAGAGAAGAAATGCAAAATAAAATGCTCATGGGTTTCCTTGGGAAACTCTCAAGTGTTCCATCGATGGACTATTTTGCTAGTTTTCTTAGCAAAGTTGGTTTCCTAGTTCAAATCATGTGATTCTTTAACTTGACTAGCAACCTTTTGTTGCATATGAATAGGTGTCTCGGCAGCATGTATATTTTGATAAATTAATTTTTAGGGCTATACGAAATTTTATAATTTTAAAGAGAGTTTTTTCATTGTAATTTCCATCACTATATCACTATTTGAAATTGAACTTGTCTATGTACATACAAAACAAAGTACTTCAATTTTGAAAATGAAAGAATAATGCCCCCACATCAGGCACCTAGGCATCATCTCCTTGTACCACTACCTATAAAATTGTAGAACATGTTCAGGAACCCCCATGACGTAGGTAAAGTACTGATCTATAAAGGGCAGCAACATGTAGGAAGCAGATGAGCGCAATTAGGAGATCATCTAAGAGACCAACTATTCCTAATATCCCTGGAAGAAAGATTAACAAACAACAAAAAAAGAAAGTTACTATATGAAAAATTATACAAATTCCAACCAAAAAAGAAAATGAGGAACAATACTACCTACCTTCAGGAATGATGTCAATAGGGCTGAAGATGTATATAATACTCAGTATCATCTGTACAAAAGAGACTGTCAGGACCCATGCTCAAAGATGCATCAATATGACCCTTTTCTTTATATATTAATATAAAATAATAATTTCATTAAGATGAATAAAGAAATTACAACGGTTAAAAGGATCTTCCTTAATTTAAAAGGAAAATACAAAGAAGAAAGAAAACTGCCCCTCCCTAAACATATATCTGTTTAGGAATTTCCCATTCCTTCCCTGCGTTCTCTCTAAAAAACACCATACAACATATATTAATATTAGAGAAATTCTATAGTACCCTTGGAAATTTAAGAGTTGTAGTCCTATTATTGAGAATTTCTCTCCCCCTCTCTCTTCTCGCACTCCGTTTGGTAGGATGGAAATGGAGAGAGGAGAAATAGAAGAGAGATGGAGAATCTCTTTCATTTGGTAAGCGAAATAGAAAGAAAGAGAAGAAAAAAGGTGTGGGACCCACATCTTTCTATTTTCTCGCTCAGCAAGCGAGACTTTTAACAGTGCCATGTTTCCTGCTGATTTTAATCAGTCCAAGGGGATCCATGTCCAATAGAAGCTAATACAAGTAGCTTCTGCGTATTTATGTTACACATGGAGAGAGAATGTTTGATCCATGTTAATAAATTTTTTCCGAACACACACTATATACATTAGAAAATCGATTCCAGTGTTTATGCACTAGCATGAAAATCAATTTTCGTTTGGCATAATCGATTGTTTATTTTAAAATTGATTCTTTTACATTTTTTTTATTTCTCTTTTTCCTATTTCTCTGAAACCAAACACTACTAAAATCTATCATATTTCTCACCTATTTCTCTCTTACTTTTTTCCATCTATTCTATTTCTTTCTTTCCTACTACACAGAGTGTTAGTGTGCTCAAACTCACTCAACTATTAGCCCAATACCAAAACCCTTAAGTTTCTAAAGGTATCATAGCAACTCTCTTAGTATTATCCCATATCATATGAGTTTTTGTCCTAAACAAGCTACACACAATGACACAAACCACATGAAACGAAGATTTGCACAGTGCCCCTAAAATCTAAAGCAGTACTTGTTTCAACTTTCAAGATCATCAAAGAAAATAATGAATAATAAATTCAAGGACCTACCTAGGGCACACACCGAGCAACGAATACAACAAAGAATCAATCAAGGGAAGCAAGAAATGAAAGAGTAAGAAACTAACCGAAACAATGACACGGGCGCGAATGACAAGAGGAAGGGATCTTTGAGGGTCCATGAACTCCCGCACCAGTCTGTGCAACAGAAAAGGAAGATCTTGCATTCTCTGCAACCAACATTCAAAACCAAAATCAATTCAGCTAAACAGTAATAAGCAATAAGAGGAGTGTTAGGAAAACACTCTTTAACACACTTCTCCTGTCAAACACTTTTATTATTGGTTGAAATCTATTAGAAACTATAAAATCATGAGCAGAACCACAAATTTTTGTAATTTTAAGAAATTTCAACCAATAAAAGAGAATGTATTCAAAAGAATGTCATACGTAATAAGAAGAGTGCTAGACACTCCTCCTAATAACGCTCTATGGGTGAAATCTATTGGAAACTACAAAATCACAATAGAGTTAAAAAAAGAAGTGAGACCTACAAATTGTTGTAATTTCCGAGAAATTTCAACTAATAAAAGGCGGTGTGTTCAAAAGAATTTGTCAGAGAGGGTGTCGCTAGCACAGATACCTGAACAAGGGTGGTTGGTTGGCCTCCAAAGAAACGGTTATAAGCATGAATCTTGGAGAGAATCTGAGCAACTTCAGGGTCGTGGCGCTGGCTGAGAGAGTCTTCGGTGGGGACTAAGAGAGTGATGGGGCGGCGACAGAGGGGACACTTGCAAGCGCGAGCACCTGATCCGTGCTGCCACACAAGCATAATGCAATTCCCTGTAAAATTAACAACTGGGTCACGTGATGAATGAAACTAATGAAGAAAGAAAGAGAAGAAGAGAGAGATAAGCGTGCATACCGCAAAACCAGTGAGAACAATTGGCTTGGCAGGGAATGTGAAAGTTACCATGGCACACCGAACACAAATCGTTCGCCGGAGGACCTGACTCCATTCAATCATTCATTCACCGATTGCTGTCTGTTCTGGTTCCTTTGAATTGAATGGTAACCCCACCTCTCACCTCTCCTTTTATAAACTATTGACATTTTCTTTTTAATTACGGACTGCTGTGCTACTCAATACGCCTTTTTTTTTTTTTTTTTTTTTTTTAATAATAGGTTAAATTAATCCGTTGATCTTTATAATTTTATAGTATTTTTAATTAAGTTTTTATAATTAAAAATACTTTAAAAAAGTATTTATAATTTAAAAAGTTTGTAATTAAGTTCTTATATGTTAACAATGTTATAACTCTGTCAATTTATATTTAACTTAATTATACTTTTAATCTCTCAACTTGTGAGAATCGAACCTTCAACCTTGAAGTTTATCAAAAATACTAAAACAATTAAGTTAATGACTTTATTTGATATATAAATAAAAATTATATTATATATAACTTAAACTGGTGACTGAAATTGTACATATATTTGTTATTACTAAATTAAATAATATTAACATTATATAAACTAATAATATTAAAACTAATATTAATATATATAATAAATATAAAATAGCATATATTTATAGGATATTAATAATAATAAAATTAATATTAATAAATAGATACTAAATATATAGTAATAATATTAAATAAATACTAATAATATTCAAATAATATTAATAAATATAAATGAATAATATATACTAAGAACCAAAATTATAAATATATTTACTATTAGTATCCCAATTTTATCCGAATAATTTACATAATATCAAATAAAATTAATTAAGTTACAATAAAAAAATATATAATAAACAAGGTTTTTTTTTTTTTTTTTAAGTTCTTCCTTCTGGGGTAGGTGGTTTTAAGCCCACAAAAGAAGAGAAGACCCAAATTTAAAAAGTATCCTAGTTATTTTTTTTTTAAAATAATATGAGTCGCGCTTATTTTATCCTCCCTTACACACTTTCATCACACTACAAGATGCATCATCCCAACTTACATACACATATCATCTCTCCATGATACAATAGCATTAATCCCACAATTCATAATAGCACTTCGACTCTAAAAGAGTCCATGTATATATAAGTTTCATCATCATTATAAAAAATAAATACAAAATAAAAAGTAATAATAATAAAAGGAAGTAAATAGTTGAGAAAGGAAAACGGTCATGGGATTTAAACAATCCCATTTGAACCTTACACTTGCCAACAAATAAGAAAGAAAGAAAAAGGGGAAAACGAATGCTAAATTGAGAGACAAGGAAGTGCTACATTATTGAATTGAAGAGCAGAGAGGAGAAGCAAGAGCCGGGTCCCTGTTGGAGACCGAGAAGAATTTGCTGAAGATTGAAAGTTGCAGAGGTATTTCTTCACACTCTGTAATCATGTAGGAATGTTCATGCAGTTGTTGTTTGCTCCAATCTTCACTTGTTAGCTATGTTCATGACTATTAATTCTTGCCTCTACAAATGCTTGATTTGATATGGTTCTTTGAAATATATTTTGTATCAATACTTTCCTCGTTGACATGTGAATGGTATTAGTTTTCTCCAACGTTTCTCTTTTAAATCATAGCAGTCGGTAACCTGTAGCTATAACATCCGATTCTTCTCCAATCTTTGTCACCAGTCATTACCTTAACACATATCAATTTTAGCATTCCTTCCAAACCTGTCACGCTACATAGAGACACGCACGCACGATTTCACGATGATACACACAAGTTGTTTTTAATAATAATACACAGAGCCATACCCTGTAATTATGCAGTTCAAAATTTTTGAACGTCACTAATGCCACCGTCAAGGCGTAGAAATTCATAAAAATGTCAAAATACATCCAGAAATCTGCCAATGTTCATCAAAATAAATAAACAAACAAATAAATAAAGTTTAGAGAAATTTAAACTAAACGGAGACAGAAAAGAGAAATTGAAAACATCCTCTTCAATTTGATCCACCCGAAACGTTAACCACCACGACGCAACTCGCCGGCCACCGTCGCCTTCGCGATGCCAAGATGCGAACTTCTCTACAACCACCACGAACATGAGCCCCAGCGATTTCGACGCCTATAGTGCTGCTGCTCATCATTGCATGGTCACGCACCTTCTTCACCTCCGTTTCACTTCCACAACGTCCCTACCTTGATTGGCCGCAGATCCCCTTTCGCGCCGACCTCTATCGCGATGCCGTAGTGATTCGCCGGCCACCTCCGTCGCGACGACAAAATATGAACCTCCAGCAGTGGCCGTCGTGTGTCAACCACCGCACCGCCGTCACGATGCGCGTCCCTCTTGCTTCCAAACCCCCTGAACTCTTGCGTCTCATAACTTCTTCAGAGAACCAATTGGTTCTTCGTTTCCCACTTCACAATGGGCCTAACCTTCGTGAAAATTGGGTTGAACCCATGAACCTATAAAAATAGAACACAATGCTTTAACATAAATAAGAAAAGTGGGTTTCATTTTTCTTCCTTTTGCCCTGTTTCTCAACGTGAGCCATTAACTTGTTCTAACAATTTTAAAGGTCTAAACATTGGCAAATTCTATCAAATAGGTGATTTATTGGTAGAGCACTAATTAAAACCGTTAGATATATGAATAAAAAAATTAACAGTTAAGATTTGTTGATCTGATTACAATTTTAACCATTGATTTTTTTATTCATATATCTAATAGTTTAAATTAGTAGTCCACTAGTAGACCATTTGATGTGGTGGTTTATTGTAGAAGCTGCCCTAAACATTTATAGGTTAACGTCATTAGCTTTTTTTTTAAATAACAGCTGAATCTATTTAATATATAACTTTTTATTTGGTTTCCTTAATAAAAATTTGTTTAGTAATTAACGTTGGAAAAATTCCATTAATAAGATCAATTAACGATTTTTTTTTTTTTTTTTAGATATAGATTTAGTGATTTTTCATGTTGGGTCTAGAACTCACTTGAATATCACAAAATCTTATATAAAGCTTAAGATTAATCAATAAGATGTTAATTAATAATTCAATATCCTTATAGTAAAAATAAATAAAATATATAGGTTTAGTAATTAATTATGTTGGGTCTAAGATCTACTTGGATATCATATAAACCTTATCTAAAGTTTAAGTTTGATAAATAAATTGCTAATTGACATTTCTTTTTTTTAATAAGAATAAAATGTACATTCGGTTTTTCTTTTCATGTTGGGCCTAGGGTCCACTTGAATATCACAAAGTCTCATTTATAAAGATCAAATTAAGAATGCGCTACACATATAAGAACTAAATTAAAAATACGTTACATCTATAAGGACCAAATTAAAAATCTATAAACGATGTCATAACGGCAAGGATTAAATTAAGAATGCATTACACGTATAAAGACCAATTTAATAAGTTTTTATACATAAGGACCAAATTGGATTATAATAATTAGGTAATTTATAATTTATAATTTATTTATATTTTTCTTAGAAATTTTAAAATGATTTTTGTAATTAAATATTGTTGATAGAAGTTAAAGAAATAATTTTTTGTATTTTTTATATTCTTATAAATATTTAATTATTTAAATTGACTATCTTTAATTGAATAAAATATCTATTTTATTTTTTAGTTAAAATATTATAATTCCTTAATTGAATTGCTTTTATGATATATATCATAAAAGCCAAAACAAAGCCATTTGAATTGATTATATAATTTATTTTACATTCATTTTAGGCTAAAATATAATTGTACAGAATTTTGTATTCAAAATTTTTATCCACTTTTAAAGATTAGTCTCTTCCACTATGTAACATACTCCACTCTTGCTTTAATATTTACTACTAAGCGCATAAATCAGTTGGAGAAGACAATTTTATTTAATTAGATGTCTTAAATTTAATATAAGTCCTTACAAATACAATCGTTTTATATAAGTTAAAAAGGAAATATTGATCGATTTAAAATGGATTATATTTTTGGTAATTTTATTCAATATCAAACCAACATAAAGTTTATATAAAGTTTAAAATGGATCATATTTTTGGTAATTTTGTAGTTAAATACATATTTCTAAAAGACTTCTTTGTAAGCTATATTTTTAGTGGACGTACAATGAGTATTATTGCTGACGCAGTCTAGCGTGCACAAGTTATTCAAATCACGCACCGTGCGCAAGTTAGTGTCCACCCTCCGATATGACCTGTTATAAACGCGTGGCCACGATTTCAGTTAGTATACCCATTTTTGAAAGTGTATTTTTTTAAAAATCAAACCACAGAACGTTTGCCCTAAAGCGTTTCCTCAAATTAAAAACTATCCACTTTGTTAGTAGGATGTATGGATAGGTTCTAGGTAAGGTATTATAATACTTGTCTTCATACTCACGTTTAAAAAAAATATTCGTATATATTTTTATACTCGTGCTGATAGCAACTTTAATATATATTTCATGTTTGTTGAGTACCTATATATCCATATCCACACCTATTACCCATACTTTACTTGGGTGTAAAATCAATAAATCAATAAAAATATGTTAATTAAAAAAATGCTACAACTAAATTAAAAATTCACTTTTATATTATTCAAACATAACCTTAAATCATCCAAATATACATTAAAAGCATTCAAACATAATATTAAATCATCCAAATATAACATTAAAATTATCCAAACACAATCTTAAATCATTTAAACATAAGTTATAACCCAACAACATTAGAAACATAATCATTCTTAAATGTAATGTTTTAATTATTTAACATAATTATTAGAAACTAGGGCATCATGTATTGGTACTCTCCAAGACTGGCTAAAAAATAGGATATTGACTTAATTATCTTCTAATTATATTGCCTATAATAAATTGTTACAAATTATAGACAATTAGTATATGGACATCCAAAATTACGCATAAGCACACCCAAAAGTTGAAACTTGTATATACCACAAATATAACAAATAATATAATGGTTTCAAACAATTTATTAAACATAGATAATTAAATTATTAGCACATAATTAATTCATGTCTTCAATAATCAATACTATGTTTTAGTAATTAAATTAATAATTAATATATATATATAAGATATTTTAATTAAATTATTATATATATATTACGTGCAAGTATGGGGTGGGGTGGGTACTATAGTACTCATACCTGCACTCATTCCCATTAAATTTTGTAGGTAAATACCCGCCCTCGGACCCATTCCCAATAAGTGAGTATTTACCTTACCTATTTGTAAATATTTTTGCGGGTGCCCATATAGTCTGGGTACACTTTGCCATCCCTATTTGTTAGCTAGTGTTCTTCAATGTCTTAAGAATCCACTTTGCTAACTTCGCTACCATGTGTTTGGTAAGAAGGAAAAAAATAGGTGAAAAATATAATGGATGGAAATAGAGAAGAGAAAAATATATGAATAGAAATAAGTGAAAATATAATAGAAATACAGGTGTTTGGTTTTAAAAAAATAGGTAAAAATAACAAAAAGAGAAATAGAATAAATAAATAAATAAATAAATTTTAAAGGCCAATAGTTGACTATTATATGTTGTGGTTTTAGATAGGGATGGCAGAGCAGGGCAACTCGCCCGGCCTCACCATCAACCAACTTAAAGTAAGGTGGGGTGAGTTGACCTGTCGGTGGAAGGTGAGTTGAAAAATATAGCTTGCCCTACTTAGATGTGGGTTGGCGGGTTGACCAACCAAAAGATAAAAGATAGGTTGACGGGTTATAAAATGGCGGGTTAGCGGGTTGACCCACCAAAAAAATTCAAAATAAAAGAAAAAAATAGGAAAAAACCATTTTAAAAAAGCTTAATTCATTTCTTTTTAACACATCACTCATTATATTATCTATATATGTATATATACATATTATCTATTTTTTAATTATATAAAAATATAAATTTATTTATATACACCCCGCCCCACCTTCAACTCGGGTTGGTGGGTTGAAACACTTAACCTGCCCCCGCCATATTTTCCGGGTTAGTCGGGCCAACCCACTCCACCTTCAACATTCTAGGTTGGCAGGTTAGGCGGGGCGGGTTAGGGCGAATTGGGGAATTGAAACACCTAACTTGTCTCGCCATTTTTTTGTGGGTTAGGCGGGTTGACCCGTGCGGGTTCAACTCACTTTGTCACCCCTAGTTTTGGATAATTGATTATTGCACTTTGTGGTAGTTTTAAACTACCACAAAATGTTAAAAATTCCAAAAGAAAAAAAAATGACACTTTCTAACTATTTTTAATCACCAGAAAAAAATCGCCACAAATTGTTCAACTGTGCCTCTCTCCTTTGCATTTTTGAGCAAACGCAAAAATAAAAAGCAATAGGGCTCACCTCGATCCTCCCCCCATTTCTCACCTCTCTCTCCTACCAAACAACTATACACACTTTTTTCTCACTCATTTCTCATATTTCTCTCGCATTTTTCATCTATTTCACTCTTATCAAACAAGGGATAAATCAACATATTTTAAATAAACCCCACGTAGTATGCAGACGGGCTTTAGGGAATTGATATAAATATAGATAACAGGCTCAAATAAATTAACCCAATATCACAAACGACAAAAAAAAAGGTCTATGAAATTAAAAAAAAAAGTGTAGTATTTCCTTTACTCTCAGTTTCTTATTTTCATATGAATGAACTGTGGGATACATATATACCTACTTCGTTTTGTCTATATTATTATTATTAAAAAAAAATTTATAGTATAAATAGTAAGCCCACGAAAAATAAATCAAAATAAAATTGGAAATTCTATGAATAGTGGAAAATATGATTCAAGGAGCCCCTTGGATGTATAAGTTATAGGTATGCATTAATTTTTCTACAGAATTATTTTTTATGTGATATTCGAATTTTGTCCAAAATATTTAATATAATAACATGCATAATATAGGATAAAAATGTGTTATTATTTATATTAACTATTAAGTAAATAAAATATATATATAAAAATATTAAAACAATTATAATATAATTAAATAAAATATTTTCTAAAATCTTCAAACATTACATAAATATCTCAACAATATTTTCATATTTGCATTGTAAGATATTTAACTTTTATTGAGGGAGAACTTATTCAAGATAATATTTTTTAGTATTTGATAGGATATCTTTAATTATGAAACTAATCCTTGAGTTAGGAATGACACTCAAGTAAAGCCATTCTCAAAGTAACAATTATTGAATTTCTTATATTAAAAGTAAAGTTCATATAAAGTCTCAAGTCACTTCCATTACAATTAGACACCATTAAGTAAATAATATAATAACAATGCTTAAGATTTAATGTTCTATCGCAATCAACCACTTTTAGGTAGATAATATAATAACAACAATTCAGATATAATGTTTTATTAAAAAATTAGTATTTTCAGAATATTTTTAAATTTAAACACATGTATTTTTATCATTTGTAAATTTTATATCTATGTTATTATGGGAAAATAATTTATATATAAATTAATGAAATTAATTAAATATAATTTATAGACATAATTATAAGACTCATTATTCTTGAATTATTAGTAAGGGTCAGGTAAGGTCCTTTTCATAGTAACAATTCTTGAGCTCTTCATATTGAAATTAAACTTAATCTAAAATCATAGTTCACCTCCATTGCAATCAACCACTCTTAAATAGATAATATAGTAACAATAATTAAAATATAATATTTTATTATAATTATGTATTTTAACAATAATTTAAATTCAAAGTTTAAACACGTGTATTTTTACTATTGAAAATTTTAATATCTATACTTTTATGCAAAAAATAATTTATATATAAATTAATTAAATTAATTAAACATAGTTTACCTAAGTAATTGAATTATCAATATTTTAAATTGGCCTATTTGATAAATCCTTTGATAATATTTAATATTTTTATGATATTATAAAAATTTATTATTTATTTTTATGTCTACGTATAATTTTTTAAACATATATATATATATATATATATATATATATATATATATATCCATATTTTATTTTTGAATAAATAATTTTTAGTTATAATATGAAAATTCTCTTCATGTAATATTTTAATTAATATTTTTTTAAATTACATGAATAATCGATTCATTAAATATATTTTGGTTTCAAAATAGTTTTAAATTATTTCTTTACCAACATCATAAGTAAAATATTTTCTAATTGTATCATGTATTGCATAAATACACCTCAATAATATTTTTCATTTTTACACTGTAGGATATTTAAGTATTAGATGGAAATATAATTATTTTTTCATACCTCGATCGATTTTTTTTTTCATTCATGAGAACATTTTATCGATATTTGATAACATATCTCTATCAACATAACTATGAGATTGATCATTGAGTTATTGGTAATGAGTCTTTATATAAAATCATAGCTCACTTCCACTATAATTAGTCACTCTTGAGTAAATAATTCAACAACAATAATTAAGATATAATTTTTTTTATTAAAAATGTGTATTTTAAGAATAATTTTAAATTCAAATACATTTATTTTTTTACTATTAAAAATTAATATTTAAATGTTTATGGTGAAAATAATATATATATATATATATTAATGAAATTAATTTAACATCAGGTTTGAGTAATTGAATTATTAATATTTTAAAATTATTATATTTAAATAATATTATCTTTCAATAATTAACATTTATTTTATGAGTAATTTTTTTTTTTGGGAGTCACTTGCCACCTTGGTAGGTCACGTGATCTTCCGTTAGACACATTATAAATAAAATGTTTTCTAATGATTTCATGCATTGCATAAATACATATCAAAAATATTATTATAATATTTGATATTTAATTATAAGATGAAAATATAATTATTTGTACATATATTAAGGAAGAAAATCTTTAATATTTTATAAGGTATCTCCTAAAGGTATAACTATGAGATTAATCTTTGAACTAAGGACAATGATTAAATAAAGTCCTTCTTGAAGTAATAATTTTTAAACTTTTAACATTGAAAGTAAAGTCTATCTAAAATCACAATTCACTTTATGTGCACGAGTTTTGCATATTCTTATTATTTGAGATCTCTTGACATTGTATTTCAAATTTCAAGTATGTTATGTATATATTACACAATTAAACAAATAAGTAATTTTTTTATGTACACCTTGAATTTGTTAGGTAGATAACAAATCATATTCGTGAGAAGGTTATGGGCAAGCAGAGTATGGCTTTTATAGGCCCTTACACTACAAATTGGTAGTAGAAACAAAATATTACTAATGTGAAGCATAAGAATATTGAGAAAATTGATTACATAAGTAAATATAATAAATGGTTAAAAACAGTTATTAAGGTAAAACGAGAAATTATCTTGTGTTAAAATTGTCAGTGAGGTATATTATGTTTATTCTAATTAGATAGCGGTTATCTATTTACTATAATTCCAAACAAATACCCTGATTGAACATGTATCATCTCTTTATAATTTTTTCCACCCAAGATTTTTCTCCTTCTATTTCCTAATTTTGCTCTCTTATGCTCCACTCTTTTAAGTTTAACATCTATATACTATTAAATACTATAAAATTAAGGCTTAAATGCAGTTTTACTCTCCTTATTTTTATATTTGTGTAAATTTTCTCCTCAGACTTTTAATTGAGCAATTTTAGCTCTTAAATTTTATCAAATGTTGAAATTAAATTAGATCCCTCTATTATTTGGACATCCAAATTGTAACGAAATTTGCCAATAGTAGTAATCTGATCCTTAATTCATAGGTTGACATAAGTTAAAAATCATTCTTTTCTATATGAAAATATTCCAAGCAAGCGTGAACACGATGTGCACAAGGGAGGTGAAAAAACTCACAAAATCTAATCTGAAATTTATTTATTCTCTTAAGTATATTCTTATATGACAAATGTTGTTTCTACATCACCAGTTAGTTAAACATTAGGCTATCTATTAAATAAAAGATGGATGATGTCAGTAAATTTTGTTACTATTTAAATGTGAGACTAATGGAAAAACGCAATTTTAATATATGGTAAAATTTAAGGACTAAAATCACTCAATTAGAAGTATAAGGATTAAAATTGAACAAAATATAAAACTAAAAGAACCAAAACTGCATTTAAACTTAAAATTAATTTATTTCATATTACACGTTTTTGTATTGCTATTTATAAATTATATTATTGTACTTCTTATATTGTATTATTATGATAGCAAAAATATAAATATAAATATTTAAATATTATATTATAATAAGATTTTTTCGACAATTAAGTAAAAACATTTTAATTAATTGATAGTAAAAAAATATTTTTATTTTATTTATATTAATATTTTATTATAACTATTTTATTATTATTATTTTTTGACAAGATTTAATTATTATTATTTATATAAACATTTTACTACAATTATTTATATAATGGACATAAATTATATAAGTGAATTTAATATATATCAATTTATTATTATATTTATAAGTCATTTTAATATGAGTAAAAATTAACGCAATTCGTGTGAATGCACATGTTAACATACTAGTTCCTCTTCCTAAACAAGCTATCTTTTCAAATGAATCCTCCATCCCTATCTTTTTCGCCCCTCATTTCTATAGACTCAATCTTGCTCTCTGGTTTGGTGGAGTAGCATAGGGTAGAAGAAGAAGAAAAAAAATGGCGTGCACGAGAAGGATGAAGAAGGGCATGGTGGTGGACAAGATATACCACTATGCTTTGTCGTCGGTTTATCGTCGTTAATCCGCCTTCTCCTATGGTGGCGCAGGTTCCTCAAACTGGGGCACTCGCGACGGTGGTCGAAGCACCTCGGTCACCCCTCTCACACTTGATTAAGTTTTTATGGAATTTTGCTTCAAATTTTTGTGACGTATGCTTTTTTGCTTTATATATGCGTAGTCCTTTTGATCAACAGGGACTCAGGGATTGATTGTTGATAAGGATTTTATCGAATACAAGTTCCCATATTTTTAAAATATTTTTATAGTTATTCTTATAACACTCAATCACATTGACTCTTATCTTGACAATTATTAAGTAAATTTTAAGTTAATTGGTTTTATTTATGAATTATTTTCTTCTTTGTTAAAAATTACAAGTAATTTTTTTTATACAAACTATATTTAATTTAATTTAAGGTTTAAATATGGTTTTCATCCTTGTACTTCAGCACTTTTTCATTTTTAGTCTCTGCTGTCCAACTCCATTACAAAAAAGTTAAATTGTTGATGTCGGCATGTGACATGTTAGCAAATTACATCATAAAAATGTTAAATTGTTGATGTTAGCATGACACGTTAGGAAATTATGTCATGACGACGTCATCATATGACACATTAGCACAAGAGACACGTCATCACCGCTACACCAACAAAAAGTGCCATGTCAGCTTTGCTATGTCAGCAATAGTGCCACGTTAATAATAGAGCCACATCTTCATTACTGTAAAAGGACTAAAAATGAAAAAAAAATATTTATAGAGACTAAAAATGAAAAAAGAAAGAATGTACAGGGACGAAAAATAAAAAAAGTTACATTGACTAAAAAAAAGGACATATTTGCTGGCATGAAAAAAATTAAGTCTTAAATATAATGTATAAATTTAATTTATAATTGATATAAAATAAAAATCTTAATGATGAAAACACTACAACCAAAGGGTTAGGTACTCCAAGATAAAAACACTATCATATAATCAAAATTGCTTAGCCAATCCCACGCTCATGTGCCAACCTGATTCAATGATATAACAAAAACATAACTACAGCACTAGCTGATTCATTATCATCAATCCAAATATTCAATTGAATAGGAAAATGATAAATATGTATGAAATGTGGCTGGTTGGACCGGTTGTTATGATTGACTTAATTATCTAAATGGCTTGACAGTAGAGGATGACTAAAGTGTATAAGGTGCACTTTTCCATTTTTGTGTGTTGCTGCTTGTGTTCTATATAAAGGGGTACATTTGATTTTAAGGATTTGATCTCGTTCACACACTCTTCTATAGTGTCGCAACCGGGGTCACGACGGGATGGCGAAAAAAGAAATGAAAATCAGAAGAGCCGCTATCAAAGTTTATTAAGGAAAACATATGGAAAAACCCTTCAATAGTATGTGGTTTGTGAAACCAAATATATAAGTTTGGGAGTCAGTTACATGTAGGGAAGGTATTAGCACCCTACGACGTCCATCATAAAGACGGTTACCCTTAATTAAATGTGCAAAATGGATAACTTCTAAAATATCTATTTTACCTCTTAAAGAAAAGAGAATATATTTACAAATTTCATTATTTTATTAAGAAGAGAATATTTCTTTTTGGAAAGAATTTTTTTTTTTTTTGAGATCGACAAGGGTGGGCCCCTGCTCCTACGTATCCTCAGGTGCAATGAGGAATCAAACTCACGTAGTTCTTTTGTAGAAAAACATTTTTGGGTTGATTTTTTTATTATATATATTTTTAGTTATTATTATTATTATTATTTATAAGGATTATTGAGATATTAAATCTTAAATATTGTAGAGTATTATCTACAACGATAGGCGGCCTGATAGATGCGGAATACTCTTGCAAAACAAAGTTATAAAAGATTTTGTGATATCCAAGTGAATCCTAGATCCAACATGTTACATCACTAAATTTATATGTTTTATTTTTTATAAAAAAAAATCAATTAACAATTTGTTAATCAATCTTAAATTTTAGATAAAGTTTTGTGATATTCCAATGAGTCCTAGACCTAACATGAATAATAATTAAATCTATATTTTTATTTTAGAATTTTTTTTTAAAAAGGATGATAACCAAATAAGAAGTGCATCTTAAATGATTATCATTAATATTAAAAACTTTAATAATGTCCAAATAAGAAGTGCATCCAAAGTGGCCATTATCAAGTTTAATTATTTTATATTTTTTACTTACCCATTTATTTTTATTAAAGTTGAACTAAAAAAAGATTAAAGGTTACGTTCATTTTAGATAATAATTGAAAACATAAGTCAACGAGAATCAGGATACCAATGAAGGAATGCAAATTCGTATCATTTTATTAGCTAAAAAAAAACTAATAATCAATATGCATTTGCTCTTTGTTCAATTATTATTACCTATTAAACTTCAAAATATTATTTCGTTGAACTTTGAAACATATTATTACCTATTCTAAAAAAAACATTGATGGATCCCAATATGGAAAACTCGAGTTGGGCCTATTTTCGTCCCTACATCTACAACCTTCTCGTGATAAGCATATTCGGTCCAAAAAGGCCCAAAAAAGGGGATAGATGTTCAGTCTCCATCTTGACGACCTAAGGGGGAAAATTCCCCTGTGGCGACTAAGACATGAGTTCAGCTACTCCCGTCAACAGTGCGGAGGTGGAGGAGAATGAGTATTACGCTTCTCGAATTTATGAAGTAACAGCGCACAGGTTACGCAACGAAGAAGATAGTCTACGCAAAGATGGCTTCTCGAATCCGTATCGCAACAGCAACAGAGGATAAGGAGTATGAAAGCATGCTGATGCTGTTTCGTATCGAGGCGAAAGCATGAGTGGGGGTCGATCTTGGTTCGCAGCACAGTGATAATGGAAGTAAAGACATCTCATGCGAAAACGTCGATTCAGGCTCACCTCACGACGGTGCTAAGAGGCTAGAAGAAACTCAGCGTGAAAACGCCGACACGAATTCGTGTTACGGCAATGGTACGAAGGCTAAAGGAACACGTGAAAACACTGGCTCTGGTCGCAAACTGAATGTTATTTTATTTTAGTTATTTATTTATTTATTATTCTTTCGATTCATTATTATCTATGTATTCAGATCTTGTTCTTTGAATTCCGAATGGAAAAGTGATTCTGAATGTGTGTTGGTGATCATGAAGGAGTAAGAATTTGTATATCTTTGTGTCAAGAACATCATTGTGCGTGCAAAGAAAAGTGATTTATGTGTGCAAGGTGTTGTTGTGAATGTTCTTGTGACGAGTGTCGTAAGCAAACAGAAAACTGAGGATGATATTCAGATAAAACAACAATAGAATTAATAGAGAATGAGATGACACTACTTCAATGAAAATAGATCCATCATAATGCGAACCAGAATTCAAACGAGACAAATATTCATTCAGATCTACACACAGAAATCAGAAAGAAACGAACGAGGAGTACCTTCGAACTTTGCTAACAAAAGGATAAGCAAAATAACGTGAGAACGTCGTGAATACGAATGGGAACACCTCTAGGTAGTCATCGCCTTGTAAAGTAGTTGTCGCTCTTCTTGATGCGAGAATGAATTTTTTTTTATCTCCCCCCTTTTTCTTTTCTTTTGTTTGCTCCTACTCTTCTCTCGTCTGTCCCTTTCTTCTTCCTTCAATTCAGTACAGTAACAGTCTCTTCTCTTTTCTTTACTCCACCCACATTTTTATAGCTGCCCCCTCCTTTCTCTCTTTAATTTGGTAGCCTTTCTGTCTTCCTTCAGTTTTTTTTAAATCTAGCCTCACTGTCTTTTTTTTTCCCCCTCTGTTTTTTTTCCTTAATTATAAGCCCAAAATCTAATATCAATTTGTAACAGTTTTCCCTATTCCCTTCATCTTCCTTTTTTCTATTTATTATCCCATCTTTAATAAGAATTTTGTAACCATCCTGACTCTTCTCTTTCTTTCATTATTATTATTTATTTTGCATTTATTTTCTATAATGATGATGAACTCTTGAAGAATTGAAGTACCATTATGCATGAATATGTATAGTCATGGGCTTAAAACTTTTAATTTAACAAGAAATTTAGTTACAGACTAGCCTAACAAGAGTAAAAGATAAACATACTTAACCCAATTATTCATTTATTTTAAGTTACAATTACCTGGATAAAATTGGGTGTTCACATATAGTAAATTTTAGTTTTTATCATTATTTTTATAGTGTTTTTATTTGTAAGCTGAGGATGTCTTTGTTCTTGCATTAGCCTAACATAGATAGCCAAATTTGGTTCGATGGTTCGTTTATCTCTTTAAAATTTTCTACTTCTCTTATTCAATTTGGTTACTCTTAACTGTTTCATTTGATCTGTGACTTATGTATACCTGTTGTTAGTACATATTAATTGAGTTTTGTCTTTCCTTTTTTGATTCAATTTTGGTTAATTCAGGTTGTGTCTTAGCTTTATGATTTATCATAAGAACATGTCTTATTACCATTCTTGCATATGTTCTTTTTAGCCTTACATGCAATATGTTAATTACCATTCTTGCATGTATTCTTTTTAGTCTTCTCTACTTTCCCTTCTACTTAAACTTTTGATTTTGATCAACTTGTTTGGATTTCTATGAAGTTTAAATGCCATAAATAATTGTTGTGCTAGTGCTTTTTTTTTTTTTTATAATAAAATATGGATTATGGCTACTATGAAATATAAGTGCTAGTTTTGGCAGGTTCAGGTATGGTGTGAAGGTTGCCAGAGTAAACAAAAATAAACAATAGATGAAACTATATGATTGGTTAATTTATAGCAAAGGATTGTGGAATAGTTAAAAATATTTGGAAGATGTAGCAAATGATTGGTTAATTTTTTTTCGTGCCAGCAAATATGTCCTTTTTCCTTCTTTTAGTCAATGTAATTTTTTTCATTTGTCGTCCTTGTGATTTTTTTTCATTCTTAGTCCCTGTAAATGATAGTTTTTTTTTTTTCATTTTTAGTTCCTCTACAGTAACGATAACATGACATTATTGTTGATGTGACACTTTTTGTTGACGTGTCACTTGTGCTAACGTGTCACATGATGATGTCATGATGACGTCAATAATTTAACATTTTTTGTAACAGAGTTGGATGGTAGGGACTAAATATGAAAAAGTGCTAAAGTACATGGACAATTTTGAAAAAAAAAATTATAGGGATGAAAATCATATTTAAACCTTAATTTAATTTACTTAGATAAAATTTTGTAGATAATTTAAAACTTGAAATAAAAGTTTTTGTTAATTAAAAATGTCATTACATCGCATAACGCGTTGTTTAAAGAAATCTTTTTGACGTAATCGTGGAAATAAATCGACACATAACTAAATAAGTATCAATGATGCCATGTTCATGTCATTCAGAAAACTAAACACATGTCATATCACACATAAAACTAAAAGCACGTCACTATATGAGTCATAAAAGCAATACAGTCATCCAAAATAAAAATAGAAAAGTTGTCTGCTAGAATATATACAGTGCCAAAATATCTTGACTACCCTCCCTCTATATATACAATCAAAACAAAAAAGGACCTATGTCAGAGTAGTGTAACTACAACTAAAACCCTCCCTTAAGGATGTCAGCAAAAAGATGAAGTTAGTCATCCATATCTAAAATGAGTTCTCCCCATGATTAGTCTCGGTCCTCTCTGAATCAGTACCAATATTGTAACACCATCACTTTTACTTAATTAATTGTTTTATTTATTTATTTATTCTATATTTAATTCTGAAAAAAAAATCGGGAAGGAATCTAAAAAATTATGATCCCCATGGTTAAACTCAGAATATCAAAAACTATCTAATCGTGATTTTTAATAATTTTTCCAAACCGAAGTCCGGAGAAATTGGGAAATGACGATTTTGTCCTTATTTGTCAATATTAAGGGCTGACATGAGTAAAAGATTCAATTGATATTAAAATGTCAAATTGAGTTTAAAATCCTGTCATATGTATTAAAATATAATTTTAGGAATTTTTTAGGAACTTTCTGAAATTCTTATACAAAATGACCAAAATATCCTTAATTGTCAAATAACCAACTCAGTATTGGTTTGACATGAAAAAATGGTGAAAATAATATTTTTATTACATTTCTAGGTAAAATATGTAATTTTAGAATTTTCATAAAAATTTGAGCATTTATTGAATTAAAATGGGTTTAATATGAATTTTCTAAACTTAAAATATACAAAATATGCTTATATAATTCGAAAAAAATAATAATAAATTAAAATTTATTTTTAGAAATTTATTTTGATGAAAAATACTATATTTGTTCAGATTTATATTTACATTAATTATTTTGATATTAAAAGTTAATTTATTCAAGTTTAGGTGATTTTATCGGTACCGGCTAATTAATTAATAGATAAAATTTGCACTGGAAATTCTTTGGGACAGCTGCTATCCCATGTACCAGCTCTAGCAAGGAGTGATTCATCCCCTATATGAATATGTGTCCCTAATAAAAATAAATAAAAATTGAAATTTTGACATCATGGATGACATATTCCCATGGACACCTAAGGCCATTTTTTCCCCTATAAATAGCCATCAAATTGAATTGATTTCTCATTCCTCTCCTCTTCTCTTCCGTAAGTCTCCATAGAGGGTCTCTCTCTCTCTAGAAAAAATTTCTTTTACTTTGTTTTTATGCTAAAATTCTACTAGTTTTTCAATAATTAGTAAAAATTCACTTCCTAGGAACTTTGCACCAACAACTTCACCAACTTTTTGAGGTAATGGGGAAGTGGGGTTGGTTCTAATTTTCAATTACTTTGTATGTTGGTAGGAAAGGTTTTCCCCTAAACCTTTCGATGTTTAAGTTTATTAAATTTTATAAATATTATAATGTTTAGTATTAAATTCAAGCTTTTACTAAGTTGTTATGCTGCTCAATTTTAGATCATTAAAATACATTTATTAAATAGTTATGCTGTCCAAATTTAGACAACTATAGTATAGTTATTAAGTTGTTATACTGCTTAAATTCAAACAACTATAGTATAATTACTAAGCTGTTATACTGCTCAAATTTAGAAAAAATATTTTTAGTTGTTATAATAGATAATTAAATTATTACATTATCAAATTTTAGTAATACTCAATTAGTTTAGCAAAAATAGTAAAAGAAATAAACCATAAATCTCATAGTATGAAACTAAATATAGAAATTATTTTATGAGCTATTTATGAATTTATTTTTAGAAAACTACTGTAGAAATTTCAGTTTAAGTTTTTATCGTTTAAGTAAGGTCTAAACACACTAATAGACCATCTATAAAAATTTCATAAATTTTAAATCTTATTTAGTACTTCTAATTGTGTTCTATAAGTACTTGTGGACACATTTTTCTTAGAAATATTAAATTTCAAAAATTTTTGAAAAATTTCTAAAAATTCATAATAAAATTATAATTATTTTTCTAAGCTTAAAAATTATTTTTATGAAATTTTTGACCATTCTATGATTTATTTCTTAATTATCAATCTTTATTTTAATTTGTATATCTTTATTTTTATTGAATTATTTCTTATGTGCTTTAATTGGAATTATGAATTATGTGAATGATATGTATGGATCAAATATTTGTAAAATAAGACAGAGATATTAGTAGAAATTGTACTGGTGCTCAAATTTTTGAGATCAGAGTAAACCTTTAGAAATTAATAGATCAGTGAGTAATGTAAAGCAAGGGACATGCAGTGGCATGACACCCCTGTTAGGGAAGCTATAGTTTGGTACGCTGAGGAATGAAAGGCAAGAACCCATTTGGGGAGGTCTCAAGGGTAGGCATCGAGTGGTAAAAGTCCTAATAGCCAGGGTAGCGCCCATGAGTTGGGATATTTACCTGACCAAGCTCGATAACCCCAACAACTACTCAGCATTTCGGGATTGGTTTGAGAGTATACCTCTATAAATGGACGTTCTGACTGATATTTGTTCCTCATTGATGATGGAGACTGTACCATATGATGATGTTGAAGAGGTATATGTACTCCTAATCACTTCCCAGGTTTTGTTGAGAACTATTACTCACTGATGAGAAGTATGGATCCAGACCAAGTCAAGGGTAGTATAGTATAACTTAGAATAAACCCTAGGTTCCCTTCATTAATTGTATTTAAATTCCTACCATACATGTGAAAGTGATTTAGAACAAATCACCTCACTCCTTTATTTTTGTTATGCATGTTCAATCATGATTGTTGAAGATGACGATAATGCCTGATGTTGCTGAGGACGAGTCAGAGGATATTCTCCTAGATTTGAAGACCTAGTTTATAATATCTTCTTAAGGGATAGGATAGATAAATATTGCTCTGTATAATATCTTTTTTATGTATATATTGGGTAAGGTAGTATATGTCTTTTGATGTACTTTCATTTTCTCATTGAGTATTATGTATTACTCAAACCATGATGTACAGTTGGATATATATATACATAAGTAGTTTTTATCATTTCACTTCTATTTCTAAATTATGTTTTTCTATTGTTAAAAAAAATAAAAAAAATTTACTTATATTTTCATCAACTTAAATTAATAATTAAATTAATATGAATTATATTTAAAGTTAAAGGAGTGTTACAAATATCAGTAGCATAATTAGCATGTCCATGGGCACCTAAGATGGTTGCCCATAATTAGAAGAAGATGAAGACAAAGATAAAGTGATCTAGCCATTACCATCCCAACCTGATAGTTTAGGACAGGTGATAATGTAGGAGCCTCATAATCTACTAGCGAGTTAGGAACTAACTAATCTTGGTGTGGATTGAAGAAATTTAGTATAGGAACAACTTGATCCTCCATATTCTCATCCTCAAGAGGTGGTGGTGGTGGTGCAACCTCAACTCGAACATAACCAAGAGGGGATAGAGTAGTCAACATGATAGGTACAATCATGGCAGCAACAAGTATATAGATATCAGGGAAAGGAGATAAAAAGCTAATAATTAGGAAACCTCTGAACATATCTACTCTAGAGTCTTTATCATGAACCCAGTCGTCCTAGTGGACTCAATTGGAGGAATACTTTCATCATATTCGGCATCTGCTCCATCTTCACATACTGTCACCGGAACACATATAGAGAAAAGAAAGAAAATAGAAAAGGAGTGCTGTGATTTAATTTTTAAATCACTTTCACAAAGGTTCGTAGAATTTCCTACATTATCATACAAAGAGAAAGATTAACATATAGAAATGCAGAGGGATTCCTATGGTCTGACCTAAGTTCTCATGAATAATGCATGACTCAATGACTTGTGTGGATCCATACCTTCTTCGATGATCATCATCAATTCATCATCATCTTTTGGAAGTGATTGGGAGTTCATATCCCCCTCCAAACGGTATGTCAATCATCATATAAACATTCTCAAGAAATCAGACTTAAGGCCTCAACGAGGCATACTTTCCACTAATCCTGGTGATGCTGAGTAAGTGTTAGGATTATCAAGTCGGTTACATGATTGTCCTAGTTTTTAGGCTCTACCATAGCCATTGGGACTCTCATAACTCGATACTATATCCTCTAGACCTCACTAATGGTCCCTACTTTTCATCTCGCAACATACCCATTGTAACTTCCCATTTCCATCTGTAACACAGACAACATGCATGATTTATCACATGCAACATTATAACTTGACAACACATATCCTAATGTTGTCTCTCTGAAAAATTTGGTAGAGTTTCATCTACGCATTTTTTCAATACCACCACCTAACTCAAAGGTATGGTATAACCACAGTATTATAATACATTATTACTTTAATTAAATATTTATTATTTTTCAAAATAACATTTATTTTTAATAATTATAATATTATTTATAGTACACTATTTATTATATTATGCTTAAATTATTTTAACTTTTATACCTTTATATTTTTGGCCAAATTGCCTTAAAAACAAAAATTTTCAATTATTATATAGGCATACATTTAAACTTAATTATTTAACTAATTATACTTGTAATTAATTAGTATATATATATATATATATAAAGAGAAATACTAGCAACACTCTCTTTCTAACACTTTCAACTATTGGTTAAAGTTTATTAGAATTCACAAATTTTAGTGAATCCTACTTCTAAATTAGGAGAGAGACTCGTTAAATAATAAGTAGAACCCACTAAAATTTGTAATTTTTAATAAATTTCAGCTAATAGTTGAGAGAGTGTTAGAAATATTAGAAAGAGAGTATTGCTAGTATCTCTCTCTCTCTCTCTCTCTCTATCTCTCTCTCTCTCTCTCACACACACACACACACACATATAATTTATAATTTTTATTAGTAAAAGTTAAAATTTTCTTGCTGTTTTTAATTTAAAACTACATAATACAAATGATTATTTAATTTTAAGTTTTATACTTATCTAACTTTTTACAATTTTATATAATTCTTTCAGATTTTTATACAAATCTGTTTTAATTAAGATTTCTATATTTTTACAGAAAACTATATTAAAAAAAATTATAATTTTTTTGTTTTTTCTTAAATTATGGCAAATATATTTATACATATTGCTATTTTTAATTTTCATATTTGTTGAAATCAATCCCAATATATATATATATATATATATATATATATATAGAGAGAGAGAGAGAGAGAGAGAGAGAGAGAATAGGCTATGCACTTGATTGGTTGTTAGTATAAAAGTTAAACTCTCTCTCTCTCTCTCACACACACACATATAGGGATTTGCTAACGTAGATACACTTTAGTTGGAGTACATTAGCAAGTTATAACTGTAATGTATTTTAAAATACACTCATATGCTAACGTATTTTAATTAAAAAATAAGTTTATGTATGTTAGCAAACATACACTTGTTTTTTAGGTTGAAGTACATTAGCAAGCTATAACTACGATGTATTGTAAAACATACTTAGGGTGTAGTTTGCTAACATACACCAACTAAAAAATAAATGTGTATACGTTAACAAATTCATACACACACACACAAAATATTATTATATTATTTATCAAAACACGTTTTTACTAGTTTGTTAATCTTTGACCGAATAAAATATCTATTTACATATATATACGTATATAAGTTCATTTTCTATTAAACTGTTTCTAAATTTAAATTAATATAACCAGTGAAATTATTATTTCTAGTAATGCTATTATTCTAACCGAAATAATATATCTACATAATAATATATTAAACTTTTATTTTCTAATTTAATAAATCTGTTTAAAGTTATATTAATTTAAAAATTGAAAATTTTAAAACCTGTACTCTGCGAGATGGACGAGAGCTATGTATCAATTATCAAGCATAAAACAGATTTTTAGTTTATTTTCACTTAATAAATCAATTTATCAATTAATATTAATGAGGATTAAATAAAAATAAAATTTTTAACATATTATTATGGATTAAAACAGTAAATATCTGATTATAAATGAAAATCAGAGCCTATCCTAGATTGAAGGAACGTGTGATTTGAGTTGTCGAGTGATATTAGAAGAGAGAAATTGAATGAAAGTGTTGTGTGTACGATGTGAAATGCTCGTGCAGTGCTAATGAAAAAGAGGGCAGATGGGTTTTGAAATTTTGCGGTAAAAACTTGAACAACTCAATTAAAATATGTGTGATTAAAAAATTAACATTTTGTAATTAAATAAATCGTAAAACGCTTGTTGTTATCTTCTTTAAGATGCAAAATGTGGCTGGAAACATAGTCCTGCGTGGCCGTGCCACTTTCTTCCAATTTTGGTTAAAAAAAATAATTCTTTATTTTAATAATTATCTTTTAACAATTATCCTATCATTAAATTAATTAAAAATTTTAATGATTATCTTGTTTTGACCAATCACTTGGCTGTAAAAGAAAGAGATGCTGTGGCCGAGCCATTCTCCAGATTTTTACCTAACAAGATTTATTATTATTTTTTATCTTAGTAATTAGATTTAATTCAAAATTCGTAATAATTATCCTATTTTGACTTTTAAGTGTCAAAATGGGCCTTGGGCTGGTTTCTTACGTCCCAACCCACATTCCTAATCAAAATAAAATTTTTATTATTATTTATTAATTATATAATTATTTTATATTATATTTTTATTAAAAATATGAAATAAATATTTTTTATTTCAAAATAACAAGTATTTTCAGTTTTAAAAATTTTTTAATTTCAAAATAATTTTTTTATTTAAAATTATCATGTAAAAATTGTTACATAACTTATTTGAGTTAAAATATCTTTGAACTTTTACGGTCAACTAGGAGTATTTTGATCATTTTATACGAGAATTTAATAAATTTTCAATTTTTTTAAAATTATAATTTATTATTCTAATTAATATTCTAAGTTTAAATTTTATTTTTCACACACTTCTGATTATTTTTATTATTTTCTCTTAATATTGTCTTTTTAGGATGTTTTGGATATTTTTACAATTGTTTGGCCTCGTTCTAGATAAATTATTAAAAAGTACAATTGATTAGCTCTCATTACTCTGAGTTAAACTATGTCTCTCAGAATTTTGAGATTCTCATTTAGTTATTCAGAAATAAATACAGAATAAATAAACAAAGATTTAATACAATAAAAAATAAAAAATGACGGTGTTACCATCCCTCATTTATTTTTGTACTGTGATTCATATATTTGGGGAATTTTTTCAGGTTATCCCTGATTCATTTTGCCTTTTGTGTACTTAACATATCTTAGCTCCATTTTTTCCAGGTGCACATAGTTTTCTCTTAGTTTCTCATCTTCCTTTGAAGTTAAACATGGTTAATCAATTTTTACTAATATAATGTTTGTACCTTCTGCATCTTTCCGTTCTATCTGTTATGTATCTTTTGTTCACTCTAGATAATAAATTTAATATGGTGGAAAGTTTACTCCATTTCATTACCTTTTGCATCTTTTATATCAACGAGTAAAACATTTTACTAATATCTTCTTTTTTGTGAATTTTTGTATAGTAGCAATTGATGGTGGAAATTAAATGCTTCTTTCTATTGAATACCAACTATGAAAATTAGATTTGCTGTCTTTTGTTGCATGAAATGAAAAACATCAGTGGGTATGAAATTTCAATTATTAGTCTTATTTTCTTCATTGTATATATTATGATAAAGTTACTAAGATATATATTCCTTTCCCAACTCTAGGATGAGAGAAATTTGATTTGGTATTCAGGGCAGTAGGAAAAGAATTGAGTGCAGTTACAACAATTGTTCAAGGGTAGGGAAATGTGTGTAACAACCATCCATGTGTTGTCGCTTGATGCACTATTCCCATGCATGTGAAGGTTTGAAAGAGAAATGAAACTTTCCAGGTAATGGATCATGGCAGTGTTTTGTAAAAATATGCATGATTTCCACTGTCTACATTATTTCATTGTGTGCACTTCTGAATGCAGCCAACACCGACCATGTACGTCTTAAATGGTTAACACATTTGCTGATAGCATTTGTTGTAGTCTCACTATTCTATTTGAAAGCTGAACAGATATGATATCTGATGTCCATAGTAAGGTATTCAAGTAGCGTTATAGAAAATAAGGTAAATGACAAGAAGAAAAGGATAGAGTAGAAGGTATTGAAAAATACAATGAAAATGTACTTTTTTTTTTGTGGTAATTCTTACCAGGCTAAGATTGTTTTGTTTTGCGTAGTAATTTACCTTTCTGGCTTTTATTGTAACAAATGTCTTACACTTTGTTTTTGGTCTTCCATTTTTTATAGATAATGAAGATTTATAATTGACTTCTGTACTATTTTTTTTCTTTATTTATATTGGTGGATTAATCTACCTCATGTGTAGACTATCTTTTGGTGATTATATTTGCAACTGATCCTACCATTGTTTTACCTCTTAAGAAGGAATTGATATATAGTGATTCATTCCTCAAATCATTTTACAAGTATGTTTGGTTTGTTTTATATCAAAATATATTTTTGTTTTATTTTGTTTCTTAGCAACCAAGGATCTGTTTTTGAAAATGATTGATATTGTCCAAATTGTTAGTTCTACAACTTGATAATATTTCATTATATCTTATGAATTGGTTTTGATAACATGTTAGGTGATTTTTAGTTGAATTATCTAAAAATATAAAATAAAATTGGTGGCTTTCTAAATATGGGGTGGTTCAAAGCCAAGAGGGGAAAACACTGATTCAGCTCTTTCAAGCAAAACGGAGTCCCCGTTTGAGGTAGAATCTCCCATAAGTAAAAAGGTATCTTCTTCAGATCATCAGGCTTTTGATCAACAGTATCTGCAGCATTGACAGCAACATCAACAGAAGATGGCAAGTGATGCCCCAAGAACAGCCTCTTCACAGCAGCCAAATCACCTCAAGAAACAATCTCTCTTTCTGAGGCTCTAGAGCTCAAAGAAAGGTGGCCTTTTTAAATGCTATATTATACATATTTGATGAGTTGATTATGGATTGTGTAGCTTAGATCAACTTCAGACATAAGTTATAGAAGTTCTCAATTGGCAATACCTTCTGAAGGCTTTTTAGAATTTTTTTGATACTCTGGACTTTATTTATGGTCATCTGAAGCAGTCAGTACTAACAACTCATACTCTCTCTAAGTATATAATCTATGTTTAGGTGGTGAAACAATTCTTGTCATTTGACAGACTGATAAATTTTTGTATTCAACACTATTGGATCAATATGACTATAGTATTAAAATAAAATCAGGCATAGTTTTTACAATATTGATGTGACATGGAAGTGGTAATTTCACTTTTTATGATTGCAGGTGCTTCTTATGGAAGTCAGATTGTTTTTTTGAAAAATCAACGAAAGGAAGAATTGCTTTTATGAGCAGGAAGGTTAAATGACGAGAGGTTGCTGTCTAGCCCAAACTTGACCATCTGGATGTCATTAAAGTAAAAACTCATTGAATTTCATTTATTTTAATTAATGTTTGCTACTTGGTAGTTGGTGAAACTAGTGGCTGTCACAGATAGAACACTGCTTTTAGGGCTGTGTAGATAGATATTAAAAGATTTTTTGAGAGCTTATTTTTTAAAATAAGTATTTTGTTATATAAAAAGTGGTGTTTGGATATATATATTTTTTTCAATTTTTGGAAAAGTAAAAGTTTTTAATAAAATTTATGGTGAAACTAAAATTTTCAACTTTTTAAATAATTATTATTTTAAATAAGCACTTAAAAATGTATTATTCAAATACAATGTTAGCTTATTTAAAAAGATCTTTTCATAATAAAGCTTCTAAATAAACCCTTTTTCTATTAGAGCATCTCCAACCATGATTGTTTATACAAAGTTGTTTATATCAAATTTGTGAGTGCCACAATGTCACCTAAGTTTAAGAATTCTACCTAAAAATTTGCTCCAATACTAAAGTTGCTTAAAGTGGGTTCTTAACTTAGTAGGTCCTACAATTAACCTCACATATTAATACTTATATTTATATATTTTTATTTTAGATTAAAATATTATTTGTATTATAATTTTAAAATAATAAATATGTAAAAGATTAACGAAAAATAGAATAATACTAATTTATTTTATTTATGACAATAAGATAAAAAACACGTAAATGACAAGTACATAACATTATAATAATTAAAAAATTTAATTTTTGTTATCTTCGTGTATGAAACGCATCCAAATATGCTCCACTAAATCTGTTTGAAGTTGTCGGTGATGTTGTTTTTCACGAACTTTAGCTCTCCTTTGCAAGTAGGTTGCAAAATCAGGATGAGGACCATTGGATACTTCATTTGTAGAGAAATCATTGTCGGCGTGATCATATTCAAAATTAGTAACAAAAGTATGTCATTCATCTTCAACAATCATGTTATGCAATATAATGCATGCATATATTATTTTCTTAATTGTATCCATATGCCAAGCATGTGTTAGACCACGGACAATCGCAAATCGAGATTGAAGCACTCCAAATGCACGTTCCACATCCTTTCTTGCTGGTTCTTGGTGTTGGGCAAATAATTTTCTCTTTTCTCCTTGTGACATTAGAATGGTCTTGACAAATGTAGCCCACTCAAGATAAATACCATCTGTTAAATAGTACCCCATATTATATAAGGTTCTATTTACTGTATATTAGACTGCAGGAGCTTGTCCTTCCAAAACATCATTAAACAGAGGGGATTGATTTAATACATTGATGTCGTTGTTTGAACCTGCTATGCCAAAAAATACATGCCAAATCCATAAGTCTTGTGATGCCACTGCTTCAAGCATGATTGTGGGCTTGGCATGATTGCCTCGACAAAATTGGCCTTTCCATGCGATTGGACAATTTTTCTATTCCCAATGCATGCAATCAATGGAACCCAACATACTAGGAAAGCCACGTGCCTCCCCAATTTGTAGTAAGCGTTGAACGTCATTGTTGTTAGGCTTTCTTAAGTATTCAGCTCCAAATACCTCATTCACACCATTGAAAAATCTCTCTAAGCATTCCACTGCAGTACTTTCACCAATTCGAGCATATTCATCTACACTGTCTGCTGGTGATTCGTATGCTAATACACGAATGGCGGCAATGCATTTTTGTAACGGTGAAAGGCCCTTTTCTACCAATGGCATCGACCCTCATCTGGAAATACACATCATGATTTCTAAGGGCTTCTACAATTCGAAGGAAAACAGGTCTTCGCATCCGAAACCTTCGTCGAAATTAAGTATCTGTATATACCGAATTTTAAGAGAAGTAATCATTAAACTATCGATTATGACCTTGTTCACGATTCTGATCTACCACCGTTCTTGTACTCCTACGCCTAGTGGAGTTGTTGGCTACTTGTTGGCTTTGACATTCAAGTATTGACATCATGTATTCTTCTTTAGTGTTGTCCATTAAATCATCTTTTATGATTTGCCACCATAGTTTGCTGAAGTCGTCCGAATTATTTGGATTCACTTAACTAGAAGATTGATAATATATTTGAAGGAGAGAAGATTTCACAATGTAGATTCAGTATGTTGAGGGTATATATAGGGTAGAACACAATGACTAGTTTTTAACAGCTAGTTTTCAACGGCTACTTTTTAATTAAATTAACATATAATTAAATTACATAAAGATTAAATAAACACAAGTCCTATTTAATTAAAATAAACTGAATTGATTAGGAAATACATAATTCCCTAAGAAATACATTACAAAATCCTAATTAATTCCTTGTGATTCACTAATCTTATCACATAATTTTTCATAATCTTGAAGTTGTCTCGCTGTCATCCCAGTTGTATCCCTAAAAAGAATCTCCAACTCCATAGTCTGCCTCTTCAATTGCAGCTCCTCCTTCTTTATCTTGTTTTCTTCATCCCTTATGTTGTTCTCTTTGTCCTTAATGTGTGCCATTTTTTCCATAAGTGTCATTTTATCCTTAATTGACTCTTTCACAACTGCAAAGTTTTTGTTGAGTTCAGAAGTGTCAATTGCTTTTGATGCCCTCTTCATTTTTGCTACCTTTTGCCCCATTGGGCGAACCGATGGTGAAGCTGGATCATACTCAAAACTTGTTGGCGTCTCTGCATTAGAAGATGATTCAGATGCCCTCTTTGGTCTTGTTGATTGGTTTCCCCTTAATTCAGATGTCCATTTTGGTTCATCCTTTAATAGTCGCCATGCATGCTCATATTTGAACTCGGAACCTTCATCTTGACAATAAATACAATATGCATCAACAATGACATCATTTTCCGAGGTCCCACTCTTCTTTCGGCCTATAGCTTGTTTGTAACACCCTACAAACTTTTGAACAAACTTATTCAAACGATGCCATCGAGTTTTCAGTTGAGCAGCTTCTCACTTCTTCAAATGGCCACGATAATTGTTATAATTATCTCTTATCCTTAACCAAAAACTAGCTCCATTTTGGTCAACTCTCACGATTGCATCCTTTAACACGTTGAGCCATGATTGGATAAGAAATGTATCCTCTTCGGTTGAGAATCTGACTATGGATTTTTTTTTACTAGAATTGTCTCCTCCTTCATCGTGTTTAATGCTTTCTATGCTGACTTGAGTGGAAAATGGTGGAATTTGAGACTTCGATATAGAGACAACCGGTGTTTTAGGTTCCTCATTAGTGGAGTTGACTCCACTTGTAGGGGTTTGGTTGGTTGGAGGAATGGTTGGAAACATAGGCCAAGATGGAGGAAACATGGTGGGATATGGTGGTAGGGTTGGAAACATAGAAAAAGATTGAGGATTTTAAGAATTTTCACCCATGAAGGTTGGTGATTTTACATAAAATTCCATAAAAAAAAATTAAATTGATTGTTATCCATTTGAGGACAACAAAAAAAGAAAAAAAATACAGATTTGCAGAAAATAACAGTGAGTAAAATTAACTGAGAAAAGTAACAATAGTAGATAATTTGGCTTGAAATCAATTGTGAGTTGAAACACATTTATTTCACTATTTATAGAAAATTTTTACACCTAAAATAACTCACAATGACAACTCAACGATAACAAAGTTATCGTTTTGTAATGTTAGAGCATCTCCAACAGATAGATTTGCTACTAATTAAATTTGTACAAATTATTTTTTATTTGTAAAACTCATTCTCCCCTTTATTCCCAAACCCCGCCCCTTCTTATTTTTTCCCAAACCCAGACCCTCATCGCTCCCCCTCTGCGTCACCGCGCACCCTCTGCCTCACTTTCTCCCAAACCCAGCCCCATCTCACAAACCCAGCACCTTTTGCTGAGCTTGGAACCGACGGTGAGCCGGCGCTTAGACAGGGAGCCCGCACCCCGACGGTGAGCCAGCGCTCCGATGGCGACCCCGCGCTCCGATGGCGAGCCCACGTTCCCACGGCGAGATCAACAGCGTCGTTCGCAGATCGACCCTCCCCGGAGTAGATCCACTCTCCCCGAAGCAAATCCACTCTCCTTGGCGCTCCCCCTCCACGGATCGACACTCCCCCTTTGCCGAACCTTCGTGGTGTTCTCTGTATTTATTATTATTTTTTTCCAAATTTTATTGTTGTTGATGCTGGTGGGGAAGTATCAATCTGATTGTGAAGATGAATTTTAACGTATTTTTTTAATTTTTAATTTTTGTTTTTGGAGTTTACATTTCCATGAATGCAATGCTTTGGTTGCTATTTCGTTCTCTCGTTTTTCTGTTGATTCTGCCGAATATGTGCTTAAAAATTATTTTTTATTCTCCAAACACAGTTAAGCAACTCACTATTTGTAAGCACTGTCATGTAATTTGCTCCAATGGTGATATTTGATAAGCAACACATCTTAAACTTAAGAACCGGAGTTAAGCTCCCCCATTGGAGATGCTCTTAGTTCTTTTAAAAAAGCTCATCTAAACAAGCTCTTAGTAATGGCATTTTTCAACTTTACTATAATCTTTTGTATGCGTCGGACTCATATCTCTCTACCTTTTCTCTTTACTCTTTTTCTTATCTTTTGCGTGCCGAACATCCACAATGTTCATTTGCTCTTACCAAATATCCTCATAATTTTTTGGTGATTTTTTCATGTTGTACTGTTTAAAGCCCGCTAGTTGCAATTATACCTTCACAGATTTTAGGGGCGAAGCATAAGTGGTTCAGGTATACGTGACCATCTTAAGTTTAAAATGTCTATTTTTTAAACCTTTTTTTTTTTATCTTATCTTTATGACTGTGTAATATCATTCTTCATTTGCTTCTTGCAACACGCATAACGTTGAAGCCACAAGAAAAAATCACTGCAAAGCCTGATTAGTTGTTAAACACTTTTATTCATGGGTATTGAATTTTTTTCCCTTGACGTCCTTTCTTCATTGCTTCAAATGAAAATTGTGTTGTCATTTTAAACTCTATATATTAATTATATGCTTTAAAATGAAACTGATCCAAATATGATTTTTAAAGATAATGATCAATATTGCAATGGAGGGTAAGACTTGGCGAAATAGTAAGGCTTTTGCCTTGTGACAGGTCATGGGGGACTAAAACCCTTACTACTGTATGACTCCAAATTATCGCTCTACATGCATGATTGTACCACGGCTGTTAGAAGTTTTAAATTTTTTGAGCTTCTCCATTTTGTTTTCAAGTACTTCTACAAAGTAACTTATCATATATCTAACTCGTTCTTCTTATTCTTTCTTAATTTTCAGAAACCCAAGGCTTCAAATGATTCCAAACTTGCTTAATGATCTACATATGATATGCAAGTAGGAATGGAAGGAGGAGGACAAAGACATATTCAATCTTTAAAATCACTTTGCGAAATTGAAGTGTTACAATATCTCCAAGTTTTGCTGTCATGAATATATTGTAGTTGTAACCTAGCTATACAATTCTGGATGTAGTTGTTCTGAATTGCTGATAAAATACTGGAATCCTCTTTGGTGACTGACACATAATGGAATATATATATTTTTTTTAGGTTCTAAAACTTCTGATGTTTCCTTCTTTTAAATAATTTATATTATTAACTACAATCATGTATATCATGTTGCCCCCAATTTTGAATGTCATTATCCGTATTGTTCCAGCAGCTCATTGGCTGCGTACACTTCATTTATTAAAAATTAGTGCAGTACGTAACCTTTAGCGAGTTCACACTTAACTCAGCTTGACTTGGATTAGCTGGGGGCACAAAGTGGTTCCTCGATACATCTTAAGCCCCCAAAAAAAAATGATATATGTTTTTCTTCCCTGTACATAAATTCTCTTGCTCCGTGTGCATGGTTTTAAATTGTGATTGCGGTTTTGTTGAAATTCCTAATATTGCGAGAAATTGCGGAAAAATGCGGTTGATGCGGCCGCAATTACGGTCGAGATGCAATTGTGGTGAGTCCAAAAACCTTTACGTTGCGGCCGCAATTGCGGTTACAGACCACAATTTAGAACCATGCCCATGTGTGAAGCTTCCTAATGTTGACTTAATAACGTCTTGCATAAATCTTTATATCTAACATATAAGGTGGGAGTTTGTAGGTTTGATAGGGACAAAAAAGAGGGCACTCAGTGACCTTGCAACAAAATTTCTTTATCAAATTCCGTACAATACTTTTGTATGCCAATTGTAGGAACATCAAGAAATCTAATAAGAAATGATTATTCAAAATTCAAATGTTCCAACTATCTATTGTCTGACAAAATTCATTAGTGTAAACACTGTTACATTGAAAGCTAATAAGAAAAATACACGAGAGTTAATAATAATATATTAGGACACACAAAAATATTACACTAATGAAATATAGGAGTACGGCCTTCGTAAACTTTAAGCTTAAATTTCAGTTCTTTTCTTTATCTCCTAAGATACACGTATGGCAGCACAATCAACAAAATTTCCATAATCTATATTATGAATATACGATAAGAAATTTTTCCTATATGCCGTACCTGGATGTAAATGCAAATAAATTTATCTACCTATACACGTGGATGCCAGTTTCAAGTTTTAAACTCATTTAAAGGGAAAAATGGCATTAGCCTTTAGAATCAGATTAATTTAGAGAAATTAATCTATGCTTTTGAAAATTTTCATTATGATAATTTTGATCAAAATCTTCCTTTCTTGGAAATGCTCATATAACAAGCAGCCCTCTTTCTATCTTAATTTCTTTCTACCTTTTCTTATTGTGGTAATTAGTTCGAATATATGTAATTTTGCTGTCAATTATATTATTTATGGTCAATTATACGTTGTATTTTTATGAATAAAGAGTAAGTCAGATTTCAAGATTTTGATTTGTGATTAAAAAAATCAAAAGAGTTCAACTATTAGAAATATTGTATACAAAATGATGTGTTTTAAAAGATATAAAATGTATTGAATTATTAATTTTTAAATATGTTGACTTATAGTTTGTAGTTTAACCTTTGTTTCACCAGAGTATTCAGTTATTTTTTTCTTTTTATATTTAACAATAAACAAATTACTATTTAACATGTGTTAAATTAAATGTTATTAATGAAATTCTCAAATAGACTATTTAATTTTAATTATTCCTGTGTAGTGCATAGAATAGGAATAAATATGTTAACTTTTGTCGTGTTTCATTTATAGAAGCCTAATGCATAATATAAGAATAAATTTGAAACTTTATCAATTTAAATATAAAATAAAATAAATATCTTACTACATGGAAATTAAATTTACCAGTAAGATTGATGGCGGGGAAGATTCTGGCATGGTCGTCAGAGTTGGGCGACCATGAGAAGAACACGGCAAAGAGAGGGGAAAAGAAAAAGGGGAAGAGAAAGAAAGGGAAAGTGAGGGAAATGGGTTTGAGCATTGGTTAATTTAAGACATAGCATCGATAAAGCGTTGACCAACCAACACTATGATCAGAAATTATATTAGCAGTGACTCAACGCTAATACAATGATCTTCCTACCATTTGTATTTTTTTTTTATTTCATGTTTAACATTAGTGGTGGCCTCAACTGACGCTATTTTAAAAATTAACTTAGCAACAATTGTGGTCGTCTCAACTTTTAAAATTAGCAGTGGCCAAGACAGCTGCACATGTTTTCTATTTTTTTTTTAAAAGCAAAAAATTATTCGAATGGTTGCTTCTACGTGTCATTAGCTTTGGCTGACGCTACGGTTTTCCATCTACAACATTGTTTTCTTATAGTGTAATATCTATAATCTATAATCTATAAAATCTATAATATATACAAAGTAAAATGTTTTTAAGTCGAAGAGTTTCACATGTCAATCACTAGAGCAATTTCACATAGAGTTTATCTCACTTGACAACACCAAAGCATTTCCCTCTATTTTTTTGGTTCGTGTTAGCCTCGCATTCATTTGCACACAATATAATTTATGGACAATTATGACATGCAAAATTAGGGAATTAATTTTTATTGTAATAGTTGTATATAATTTATATAATTGGAATGCCCATTTAAATTGTATCCATATTAAACTGTTCATTTATAAGTTCACTATTTATTTATTTGTTATGCATGTTGCCAAGTCAAAATAATTTAATAGCATTTTAATAGATAAAAATTTAAAATGGAAGATTAATTTGATCTAAAAATGAAATATTCAATTAATTATAAATATTCAATTCACCAAAAAAATGCAATATTTATTTATTTCAATGGAAATAAAATAAAAAATTTCGTTGACTTTTCTTCATAAATAGTATTTTAAATAGAAATAAATTAATTATTCCTTCAAATTCATTGAAATTAACATCCTTGTCCATTTAAATAGTTATAATAATTAAGATAATTTCAACAGGTATATTTGAATTAATTAAGATAATTGTACCATATATTTTCATGTATATAAAAGAAAAGGTTTTGTAGGGTTTTAGGGACATTAATTGACAATATTAGGGTTTCAACAGCTTTAAATAAAATTCCTTTGTTGGGTTTTGTAATCAATCAATATTTTTATATTAAATTGTTTCCAAAAATAATTTCATATTAAATTCTTTCTGAAAACAAATCTATTAATTGATTATGAAAATATATATAAAGATATAAAGATTTGAAATAAATTTAAAATAAAGTTTGATTAAGAAAATATATATCTTAGTAGTTTTAGTTAGATAGACTTGCATAATAAATTTAATTTCAGTGTACTATTTATTAAATCAAATATTGATTGACGTCTATCAATCAAAAATTGACTTATTCAAAATTAGGGTTTTGAATAAATAAAAATATGTTAAATTAATCTGTATGTCCTTATAGTTTTATAGAATTTTTAATTAAGTTCTTATAGTTAAAAATACTTTAAAAAAATTCTCATAGTTTAAAAAGTTTATAATTAAATCTCTATACGCTAATAGTGTTATAACTTCGTTAATGTGTATTTAACTTAATTACACTTTTATTCTCTCAACTTTCATCTTATTTACAATCAAGTCTAAGTGTAGGTGATATGCAAAAATAAAAAAGGAATTAATAAATTAATAAAGTTATTAAAGGTGGGAATCAAACCCCAATCTTGAACTTAAAGTCTATCAAGGACACTAAAACCATTAAAATAATGACTACTTTATTTGATATATGAATAAAAATTATACTATATATAACTTAAATGAGAGACTAAAATTGTACATATATTTACAACTACTAAATTAAATAATATTAGAATTATATAAACTAATAATATTAAATTTAATATTAATAATATATACTAAATATATATTAATAATATTAAAATTAATATTAATAAATATAAATTAATAATATATACTAAGGATAAAAATTACACATATATTTACTACTAGTAAATAAATAATATAATATTATAAAACAAAACAGGTAATAGCTTATATTTTTTAATAGTATATATCTTGATTATAACTTAATCGCTTTATTTTAAATAATTTTTTTTTAAATTGTGTTGTTTTAATTTTATATTTTTCTCTGCATATTTTAATGATTGAAATAAGATATTATTATCGATGAAATAATTTTTTATATAAATTTCACTAAAAAAGTATATTTATATCATATATTTCCAATTAACTTTGTTATGATATATTTATATCATATCTAATACATTTAATTTTTTTTGGAAGTTTATTATTATATACTAATTTATATATATTAATGAACTCTGAGGGTGAGGATTCAAATTTAATTCGTGCTAACAAGTATATATTATTAATTTATATTTATTAATATTGATTTTAATATTATTAATATCTAATAAATATATACTAATTTATATTTATTAATATTAATTTTAATATTATTAATTTATATGATGTTAATATTATTTAATTTAGTAGTGATAAATATATGTGTAATTTTGGTCTCCAATTTAAGTTATATATAATATAGATTTTATTTATATAGCAAATAAAGTCATTAGCATTGTAATTTTAGTGTTATTAGTAAACTTCAAAGGTGGGGGCTTGATTCTCTCACCGTTAACACTTTTATTAATTTATTTCCTATTTTTGTATACCATCTACACTCAAACTTAATTATAAATGAGATAAAAGTTGGAAGACTAAAATTGTAATTAAGTTAACTATAAATTAATGGAGTTATAACACCGTTAACGTGTAAGAATTTAATTACAAATTTTTTAAACTATAATAATTTTTTTAAAATGTTGTTTTACCTATAGAGACTTAATTGAAGACTCTATAAAACTATAAAGACCTTCCGATTAATTTAACCTTTATAAAATTATTTCAACAAATTTAACAACTTATAAATGTTCATGCGTTCAGTTTTTATCAAATAAGTATTTAATGAAGATATTTACTCGAGCTCAAACACGACTAATACCCAATGAAAGAGTTGATGAAAAAATAGCCACCATCCACGATGGATATAAAACATGGGAAAGGGAATAACAAATAAGAGTTTTATAAATGCTGACCAAAACACAAACAGATATGTTTAACAATTCTTTAGCCTCCCGTCATCTAAGATCTCGAGACGGATATTATTTTTTGGGGGGCATTCATTTGGTTGGACAACACCTCTTGATTCTTAGCTACTAACAAAATTTTACAACCGTTGTGATCATTCCCAAATGGTATTCCTATCTCGGCCAAGTTGATTCCACCCCGAACATCATCTAGGATGATAAGGATCTTCGCCTTCATCTTTATCCCATCAAACAAACAGCTGGCTCTTTCCTTCAGAGTAGTTTTGTCTTGGAGTTGCAGACCCAGCTTGTTCCCAAGTTCCTCTTGAATTCTTCTCACGTCTGGTGACTTGCTCCGCCGCGAGGACCCCATATTCTTTTCCATCACGGTTGCCATCACAATCACATCAAACACCCCGTCCCTCTCAACTCTCCTGGTGATTCGCTTCACCACCTCATCCTTTCTTGCATTACTTGTTGATCCATACACCCCAAGTATCATGATATCTGGTTGTCTCAAAGCCGTCATTATTTCATCCAAAATTGTGCTCATTAAGTTAGAGATCAGAGGGCCATTGCGATAGCCTGGGGCCAAAAATAAAATTAAATTTAGTTTTAAAATTAATATATTGAATTCAATTAATAACTAAAATATTCATGATGATTGATCACATATTACAAAAGAATAATTCTAAATTTTTCTATAACATCTTCCTACATATTTTCTTTGTACAATAAATATTAAATGTGTCTAATATTTTTGAGATATTAAATATTTTACTTTTTATTTAATATTTTCTTTATAAAGTAGTAGAAGGATTTGTATAGAAATTAGCAAGAAGGCATAACATTACTCGTCACGAAAATCATAATTATATAACTTAAACAAAAGATGTAAGATTATAATGCTACAGCGGAAAAAAAAGAGATTCAAATTTTAAAAATTCATGTAAGCAATTCTAATAATATGAAATATTTATTATATTTAGATATCATGTTTAAAATTTTAAAATATAATTGACTTGTAAATTTTGTTACAGCAAAGTTTAATTTTTAATCAAAGAATAATAAGAATAATATGTACCATGTTTAAAAAAAAGGAAAGATACCACAATCAAATAATATTTGTTTAAATTTTTATTAAGAAACACTTAGAAAAAAATATAGAGATTATGAGAAATAATGGTCATATACTTTTTGAAAACTATATTTATCTTGAGTGAAAAGAGAGATAAGAAGAGGACCGAGAGAAAATGTGAGATATAATAAAAAATGTGATGAGAAAGAAAGAAAAGTATAAAGAAAATGAAATGAAAAAGTAGTTAAAAAATAAAAATATATAAAATTATTATTGAAAAATCATATACACATTGTATGTATGTTTTTTTTTAATAGAAAATGAAATTGAGATAAAAGAATTAGAGAGAAAAGAAAAAGAAAAAAGAAAAAAGAAAAAGAAAGGATATTAATTGAAGTAATTTTTTGGTGAAATTTGTATTATTTGGATTGATAAAATTGGAAAAGAATGAAATAAAGTAATTTATTTTTATTTGTTTGGTTTTATAGAAAAATAAAAAATAAGAAATAAGAACAATAAGGAAAAGACAATTTTACTCATATAATTAAATTTAATTTTAAATCAAATAAAATTTAAAATTTAAAACATAATTTCAATCCAATGATCTAACAAAATATGCACGATTCATTGTGTAAATAAATGCAGTTTATATTAATTGTTTTAAATTTCATTTAATTTTTAATTAAAAAATCTTAAAATAACTATTAAAAATTAATTATTTTAAATAAAATTACTGTCATACATGCTCTATTTTATTTTATTTAAATTAAATTCATGGACAATATTTCTTAATATAAAATTATGGCCGCGTAGGTGATAGATATATATCAATTTCAGTCACCAAAATAGATATTATCAGTTTCGTCTAAAACTATAAAGTGGCAAGGTACGTTTATATTTTTTTCAATCTCCAGCGACAGCCTTCGTCAAAATGAAGAAGAAACAGCATTCCACACTCCAATCTTCAATTTCTGTCTAAAATCACGGTTGTGTTGGGAGGAAATGTAAAATAGTGGGACTCAGGAATTTTCGTAACATATCCTTCTTAATTTCCCTCTAAATAAACAAAGGAAATGATTAAAATCTTTCCTAAATCCTTCTTACTTAAATCTCTTCTTTCTAAATCACTCAAAACAAACAAAGAATGATATTATATATAGATGTTTGTCTGTGTATAATTTTTTTGGAGACCAGGGCCACTCCACCATTACAAGAGGTTCCACCCCTGGAAGAGGATATTTTCCCATTCCCCAAGTTTATTAGGAAAATTATAAACTTCCAATTTTTGGGATGAATTGGAGTGGAGAGAAGAAAAATAGAAAAAATAAAAAATAAAAAAATAGATATAATAAGTGATTTCACAAAAAAGTTAACAAAATAAAATAAAATAAAATAAAAAAATGAAAAAAAAAATGAGATGTACCAGACTGATCGATAATAACGAAACGTGGCCGTGTCTGCAGCACAAAAGACAAGTGTATCAAGGCATATAAAAAAAAATGATTAAAAAGATGGAGGGGTGACGGAGAGAATCTAAATCCATTAATTACCGAGTTCGTTATGCAATCGTCACTTTTTGCACATTCGTCGTCCATTATAATAGCTATCTGGTAACTGGGTATTCCTGAAATCTTCTGGCTCCCACTTTTCTTTCTGATATTCCTTAGTCTTCTTGCGCAACTGAAAACAAACATGGTATCAGAAACAAATCCATTCATTAAAACGGAACAGTAATTTGAAGTTTTACGTTTACCTTTCGTGCACAGATCGATGGAATGTTATGTTTTTCTGGCAGCTATTTCATCAGTTCCGGGGGATTTATAGACGTGCTACCTTTCTCTCCCATCAGTTATTACAAAAGCAATAAAGAAAGAACGAAGGTTCCGGGAAATGACCCTATGGCTATGTATCATTGCTAGGAAGTACTAAAGTGAAAACACCGTCCCATGTGCAAATGCGACCCCACTAGTTAGGCGGACGTACACCCATGATTTGCACCCGTGATAGAAGTTGTACACCTCTGTGATATGCGCAGAATATTTTATGTTGGATATGGATTATAATAATTACCTAAATTGTAATTTGTATTTTTCTTAGATATTTTAAAATGATTTTTGTAATTAAATATTGTTGATTATTTAAATTTATTATTTTTAATTGAATAAAATATATTTTTTTTTTTTACGACAGCTACGGTGGTTCATTTAATCATGTGGCACGTGGTGGTTTATTAATTTTTTAGATTTCGTCTTCATTTTTAAGTTAAAAAATTATAATTCCTTAATTGAATTACTTTTATGATATATATATATATATATATATATATATATATATATAATACAACTTTTATTTTTAATTAACATCAAGCCAAAACAATTTCAATTGATTATATAAAAATTTTACTCTATATCATATAGAAAGTAAAAAAAAAAATGTTATTTAAGACCCTTTGAATTCAAAATGAAAATACACTAATCAATTGTTTTATATATGACTACCACTCTTCACATGAAATTTACTTCATCTGAATAATCTTAATACCGATCAAATTTATTTTTTTAATTAAAATTTCATCACAATTAAACTTCTTCAATATATATATATATATATATATATATATATATAATTTGTTTCCCATTAGCTTTTCACTTAACCCAACCTTTTAAAACATTACCAAACCTTTCAAGATTTCTACCGAAGTTATCATCTTCAATAGATATGAAAATAATAATAATAAAAATATATACATTCTGGTGATTTTGAGTATAAAAGACCCAAAAATTTAAACACAGCTATTCTATTAACATTACAAAGGAGAAGTTCTAAAAGTAATGTACACAGCACTGTTCCAGGCACGTGCTTTTTAGTGGGGTTGCTTTTTTAGTCAGAAATTTGGTGACTTTTTGTAATGCATCACAGCACATCACAGTGTGGCTTATGATGGAAGGGAAGCCTACTGTAGGCAAATTCTTCGTCCGTATGTGCACTCTTTATCCAAAATCCCGCTCAAACTCTTTCTCTTTTTTTTTTTTTATATTAAAATTCTTTCTTTTTTCACCTTAAGTTTTTAAAAATATATTTATTTATTATATAAGAAAACAAGGTCTTTGCTTACAAGGTCATTTTTTAGGTATTCAAAGCTATTTCCCACTCAAGAGGACACTATTTTGGTCACTCCACCGTACCAATTCCATCCGTAATTTTAGAGCATCCACATTACTATTTCTATTGTTACTGTGTATTCAATTTTTCTACAGAATTACTTTTTGCGTGATATTCAAATTTTGTCCTAAATATTTAATATAATAACACGCACAATACAGGATAAAAATGTGTTATTATTTATATTAACTATTAAGTAAATAATAAATTTATATAAAAATATTAAAACAATTATAATATAATTAAATAAAATGTTTTCTAAAATCTTCAAACATTACATAAATACATCTCAACAATATTTTCCTATTTGCATTGTAAGAAATTTAACTTTTATTGAGGGAGAAATTATTCAAGATAATATTTTTTTGGTATTTAATAAGGTATCCTTAATTAAGAAACTAATCCTTGAGTTAGGAATGAAACTTGAGTAAAGTCATTCACAAAGTAGCAATTATTGAATTTCTAATATTAAAAGTAAAGTTCATGTAAAGTCTCAACCATTTCCAATACAATTAGACACTATTAAGTAAATAATATAATAACAATAATTAAGGTTTAATGTTCCACTTTTAGGTTAGATAATATAATAAAAATAATTCAGATGTAATGTTTTATTAAAAAAAATAGTATTTTAAGAATATTTTTAAAATTAAACACATGTATTTTTTACCATTTGTAAACTTTATATCTACATTATTGTGGGAAAATGATTTATATATAAATTAATGAAATTAACTAAATATAATTTATAGACATACTTGTAATTTATAAAATTAGATATGATATAAATATATCAGAAGAAGATTAATAAGAAATATATGATATAAATATTTTTTTTTAGTGAAATATATATATATATATATATATATATATATATATATATTATTAATATGTACTAATTCATATTTATTAATTTATATTTATTACTATTAATTTTAATATTATTAGTTTATATGATGTTAATATTATTTAATTTAGTAGTGGTGAATATATGAGCAATTCTAGTCTCCTGTTTAAGTTATATATAATATAATTTTTATTTATATGTCAAATAAAGTTATTAATTTAGTGATTTTAATATTGTTGGTGAATTTCAAGGTTGGGGGGGGGGGGGGGGGGGTTCAATTCTCACTTTCAACACTTTTATTAATTCCTTTTCTATTTTGCATACCACTTACACTTGGACTTAATTGTAAATAAGAGGGAAGGTGCAATTAAGTTAAATATAAATTAACTGAGTTATAATACCATTAGCTTGTAGGGACTTAATTACAAACTTTTTAAACTATAAGGACTTTGTTAGAGTATTTTTAACTGTAAGGGCTTAATTAAAAAATTTATAAAACTATACGAACTTTTAGATTAATTTAACCTTAATATCATTATTATTAAAAGAGTTTTTTTTTTTTTTTTGTATAAACCACACAGGTATCATTCCACTAAAGGCAATCCTATTCGAGCTAAGTAAGAGTATTATGAACGACAAAACTCTCTCTCTTAACATTTAACACAACTGCATACCCAAGACTCAAATTCGAGATCACTGGTTGAGTAGGAACAACCTTGCCCCAGTTAATCCATGCTCTCGATGGTTTATTAAAAAGTTTAATAGTCATGTACTAATATTAGTTAATTAATCATAAATCATTTTTAAGGTTAAATTGTTCAGAAGGTCGTTGAAATTATTTGAAAATTTTAATTTTTAATTAGAATCTCAAATAAAAAAATTATAATTAAATCCTTGATCTTGTAAATTTTTGTAATTGAGTCTCTAAGGTTTTTAAAATTGTCGCAAATTATTATTTTTTAGTAGTTTCAAGTTAACATAAACTAGTATCAGGGACCTAATTACAAAAATTTTACAAGATCAAGTATCCAATACACTTCTTTTAGTTTAGGGACCTAATTAAAATTTTCAAATAATTCAGAAACCCATTGATTAATTTAACTCATTTTTAATATGATTTTAAGATAATTATTATAAAAGTCAACAAATTTATTGTGCATATCGATTTGTAATTAAATGATTTTTACATTATTAATGCATATATTATTCATTCTTATTATAATTTAATTAGAATGTACTAATCTCATTTAATTATATTGTCATATTATTATTTTTGTAATAATTATCTTAAAAATTACAATTTAATTAGAATATACTATTTTCATTTAATTATATTGTCTTATGTAATAAGTTTATTATTTTTGTAATAATTATCTTAAAAATTATACTGAGGATAATTTTTAATGGATTAAAAATATAAAAATCTTTTTACGTTAACCGTCATGAGAATTAATCTCATATTATTAGCACTTTCACACACACACAAATATTATGCACACTAAAATATATGATAATGTGAAAATCGCTTCTCTTCAACTTTTTTTGTCTGAATTAATTATTTTTATCTTATTGGTTGATAAGGTTATATTCGTTGTATATGAATATTTTTTTTAAAAAAATTCTTTTGTGATATAATCCTTTTATTGATTTTAAAATTATTATTAATTTATGAGAAAATATTAAAATTAGTTATCTCGAAAATTTTAAAACATTTTTATTCAAAATTTTAATTGAAAATTTTTATTTGTTTCCTGCTAGAGTGCTACTTACATTCTTTATCCTTTTTGTATTAAAACATATTTGCTGATTTTGCTCCTTTTTTAGCTATAATCACATGCCATGTCTTTTATGAAATAAAATTGTTCTGAGGATACAATGAAAATAAGTGTAATCTTAAGATTTTGAGAATTAAATGGTTAAATTACTAATTTGGTCTTTTAATTTATTTATTTTATTTAATTGGGTCCTTTTATTATTAAATATTTAATTAGGACTCATAATTTTTAAAAATACTTTAATGTTATCTTTTTCATCCAAAACGATGTCGTTTTCACTATATTTTTCACATTATTTAGTATAACATTGGATGGAAAACGACAATCATTTTAGATAAGAAGGAAATGTTTTTAAATTATGAAACCTAATTAAATTTTTTACTAATAGAGAGACCCAATTGAACAAAATAAATAATTAAAAGAATGAATTAATAATTTAGCTAATAAAATCAAAGGCATGTTTAACGTAACTTGGAAACGCCGTCAGTAACTGAGCATTGGCCCAAGCTCACGAACAAAGCTCAAATTTCACACATTTTAAACTTTTTTTTTTGCACTGTGCTTGATTTGCTATTATTTATTGTTGTATATGGTTACTTATAATGTTCTTCCTTTAACTCTTGAATTTTTGTAAGTATCAATAGACATTTTCAACGAATGATTCTTTGACGAACGAAAAAAACCTTTTTTTTTACAAAAAAATATTAAGAAATCTTTAGTATAAAAAACACTTATGAAGGATTACATTTATTCCACTCTAAAAAGAAGATAAACATTTTAAATTTGTGACCCCTTAGAGAACATATCTTATTTCACTGAACTAAGCACTCACGATTCCCATTTTATAATCCCTATCAAGCTTTGACAAAAAAACAAAAACAAAAATTGTGAAACACTGAACTTTATATTTGAAAAATTAGATTTAGAAAATGCTAGTGATCAATGTTTTAAAATTACATTGATCATTGGGTGAAAATATTGGTTCATAGTTTATTAGTTTTTTTTTTTGGTACAATATAGTTTATTAGTGTAAATCATAAGTAGAATTGATAATACTCAAATATATATTTTAATATTATTTAATATCTCAATAAAAATTATTTAAATTATAAGAAATTGAATTAAATGAAATTTCAAAAGTTAAATTAATATGTAGGTCCTTATAATTTTATAGAATTTTTAATTAAGTCCCTACAATTAAAAATACTTTAAAAAAGTCTTTATAGTTTAAAAATTTTGTAATTAAATCTCTACTTGCTAAAAGTATAAATGGTATGCAAAAATGGAAAAGGAATTAATAATGGTGTTGAAGGAGAGCATCAAACCCCTAATCTTGAAGCCTACCAAATTATTAAAATCACTAAGCTAATGATATTATTTGATATATAAATAAAAATTATATTATATATAACTTAAACGAGAGAGTAAAATTGTATATTTATATTTACTACCACTAAATTAAATAATATTAATATTGTATAAACTAATAATATTAGAATTCATATTAACAAATATAAATTAGTATATATTTATAAGATACTAATAACACTAAAATAATATATATATATATATATATATATATATATACAAACACACGCACACACACACACTAAATATAATATAGTAGTAGTATTAAAATTAATATATACAAAAATAAAAAACACATATATTTACTATTAGTAAAAAAATATAATATTATAACACAAAACAAACAATAACTTATACTTTTTAATGTTATATTTTAATTATAACTTAATCACTCTATTTTAAATAATTTTCTTTTTAATAAAATTGGGTTTGTTTTATTTTTTTATTTTTTCTCTTCATATTTTAGTGATTGAAATAAGATGTTTTTATTGATGAAATAATTTTTTTATATATTTCACTAAAAAAGCATATAATATATTTCCAATTAACTTTCTTTTGATATATATCATATCTAATATATTTAAATTTTTCTAAAAGTTTATTAGTATACCCTAATTTATATATATTAGTGAACTTTGAGGGTGAGGATTCAAACTCCATTTATGCTGATAATTATATATCTATTAAAATTAATTTTAATATATTAATATCCTATAAATATATACTAATTTATTTATTATATTTATTAATATTAATTTTAATATTATTAGTTTATATAATGTTAATATTATTTAATTTAGTAATAGTAAATATATGTGAGATATTACACTCCTATTTCAATTAATAAAATATAATTTTTATTGATATATGAAATAAAGTCATTAGTTTAGTGATTTTAGTATTATTGGTGAACTTTAAGGTTGGGAGTTTGATTCTCACTTTCAACACCTTTATTAATTCCTTTCTTATTTTTTGCATATCACCCGCACTTGGACTTAATTGTAAATAAGAGAAAAATTGAGAGACTAAAAGTGTAATTAAGTTAAATAAATTAGTGGAGTTATAATATCGTTAGCATATAGAGATTTAACTACAAACTTTTTAAACTATAAAGACTATTTCAAAGTATTTTTAATTGTAGAGACTTAATTAAAAACTCTATAGGTACCTTCAGATTAATTTAACTAACTTCAAATTGATATAAAAGAATTATATTACATGACTAGTAAAGTAAAAAAATTAATAATAATAGAATAAATTA